>JAJJWX010004790.1:600000-915790 GCA_023529315.1 Papaver bracteatum | reverse complement strand
TTTGTTCCGTCTTTTGATAAATCAAGGTGAACATGAACCAATCAATAAAACCAGACTTATATTCCCGAAGAACAACTCAGTTTCATCAATCACCTCACAATAAACTTAATCGACCCAGCGAAGAAGATTATTGAGGAATCACAAACAATGAGATGAAGATGTTTGTGACTACTTTTATATCTTTCCTATCGGAGATAGAAATCTCAAGCCAATTATTACAATTGTACTCGTACGATAGAAACAACAAGATCATATCACACAACTACAAGAAAAGTAGTATCGTCCTGGCTTCACAATCCCAATGAAGTCTTTAAGTCGTTAACCTGGTTTTAGAAGAAGAAAACCAAAGGTTAAAGGAGAATCGACTCTAGCTTTAGCAAACTAGTATCACACAGAATGTGTGGGATTAGGTTTCCCAGTTTCTAGAGTTCTCCCTTATATAGTCTTTCAAATCATGGTTTGCAATCAATGTTAGCTTGTAACAAAGCATTCAATATTCACCGTTAGATGAAAACCTGATTAGATACAAGCTAATATCTCTCAACCGTTAGATCGAAAAATTAGCTTGTCATACACACATGTACTTGACGTTTTGAGTTCGTGTAACCGTACCTAAACGTGTACAATGGTTGGTTCAATATTAGTCAACCAAATGGTTAGCCAAATGATAACTTTCATATCAACCATATTCTTCTTCACCATAACTAGTCCAAATGACTCAAATGAACTAGTTAGAGAGTTGTTCAATTGCTATGAGATCCCAAGTATTACAAGAGACACAATTGAATCAAAACGATGTGATTCATTCGAATCATTTCATGAACTATAAAGCCATGGTTTGCAAAAGCATTCCTTAGTCAATAATCCATCTCAAAAGCATTCCCCCTTAGTCTGATACTCCCATCACATGGAAACCACTCCCCTTACATAATGATGAAAACCATATGTATTTGTAGTATGGACTACATTAATTCACCTTTTTGTCATTAAAATTGGCAAGGTACAAGAACAGGGATCCTAATGAAATTTGTAAGAGACATTTCATGACCAAATATAAATGTTCTATCATCTTGTTTAGATGCAATCATAAATCAAGGCAAAATGTATTCATCAAGGAGTTTATAAAGATAAAGATAACCCTAAAAAACCACTGATGTACTCCCCTAAAAGATTTGGAAATTAAGCGCAAGTTCAAAATAACTCTCCCCTATAAGATGTCATAGTAAAGTCGTTAATTTCAAGGGAAAAGAAGGATTTCTTTAGACTCAACAAATTGCATACAAGTATGAATTCGGAATCCAAAATATTCAATCATATTAACCAAAGCGAACCAAGATTAATTTGACTAAATATGCTCAACACAAGTAAGCTTATGGAGACTTAATTCATCGATTAGATTATTCACAAGAGAACCCATAAATATTCTAACCGGATTACACAATTAAACTAATCACAAAGTGATCAATTCAATTTTCCACTCGACATGAAAAATCTATGGAGTGCCAACTAAATAATCACACAAGATGATTGATTTAGTTCATTTGGGCTCAACATAAGAGATTATGGAACCCCGACTAAGATTATCATAGGAAATGACAACCTTAATCGTACATGTACTCAACATGAGAGAACTCATGGAATACAAACTAAATAACCACATAAGTTTATTAATTTAGTTTTTAATGCTCAATATTTTGCATCATTATGGAACAACCAACCATGCCAATAAGAAATCAACTTAGTCGTATTGTGATCAACATAAGATATAAGATGGAACCTTCACGATAATACATAATAATATGGAACAATTAAGCTCTATACCGTGGATTACAAAACAAGGACCTATTCTATTTTTTCCATCACAAAGTGACATAATAGACTTTATCCTTGAATCACAAAAGATTTTAACCTATCTTACATCAACAATTGACAATATAGGCTTAACGTTTGTGGTTTGCCAAAAGCCCATTCATTCTTTTATCAATATTTGCATACCAATATGTGAACGACTTTACTTTCGACAAAATATATGGGACAATCAAGTTAACGAACGTAAACACACATATCCCATCAAAATATTGCAATAAAAGAACCAAAAAGATTAATCTTTAACCATCATCTTCCAAACCAGTTTAGAATTAAAACCAATAAATCTAAAAACAAGAAGATTAAATCATTGGATATAGCTATGTATAATCACAATCATGGCTATTTCAAAATACTAGTTATTCTTCTAAATAAAACAGAAAACATAGAAGATTTACTAGACATTAAAACCTTTGAAGAATTCATTATCGTCCACAACTCCTTGCGTCAACATCCATTGGAACATAGGGTTCATTAAAAAGGAGTTTATATCGATGAACCTTTATGGTTGTTGTCATCGAACAGAGACGTTACGAATCTCATGAGTCTTATACACAAAAGTTTATTTGTTTAATCTCCTTCTTGCGCAACTCCTTCAACACTTCAAGAACATCGAAAAACATCGAGAATTTGGAAGGAACAACCCTTGTTTCCTCATATTCCTTCTTTTTCTTTTCAAGGTTGGAGGAAATAGATATTTTATTTTTCCTTCATGATTGATGGCTTAACGATCACATTACCTTCTTTTCCATCATAAATACATCATTCTTGGAGAGTCCATCAACGAATGGTTTTTGTGAGAAGAATTCACAATTGGCTCAACAAGTAGTCTAGTGATAAAAAATAGGTTTTAGAAGGAAAAGGAATGTAGGGTTTGAAACCTAAAATAGGTTAGAAAAATGATCAACTCTTATCCCCATCAAGAGTAAAGTTGTCGATAATACCATTTTTCTTTTGTTTGATAGACAAAAATAAGACAAAACTAAAAAAGAAGAAACAAAACTTTTTCCTAAAATCACGAGGTACAAAATCATTGTCTCTTTTGATCAGATCATGAGATAAGATTTTATAACAACACAATTAAGTTGTGATGTGGTGAACAACAATTTGTCCACCAATTTCCTCTTGAGAGGGAATCCATGAACCTCTGTCTATCAAAACGGTTTGACCATATTTTATTTTCAAATGGTCTTGATTTTTTCCTTGAAACTAACTTCTTTGTGAAGATAAAATCTTACATACCTCTGCGGTCTTTTGAAAGTTTGAGATTTCTTGCTATATGATTTGCTCTTCATTGAAGTTTGTTGAAGTGTCTTTGCTTATGTTTGAACTTGTAACATCGAAGTTCATGACCTTTTAATGAACAATATGAGCACGTCACACTTGGATAATAATCTGCTTTTTAATTGTGCAAGCTAGGCACATAGTGGATCTGAGATATTATAAACAGTGTTTCCAGAAAGTCAACTTTTTCTTCGAGCAGTTGGATTATCTTAGAAGGAATATCAAAATTGATATGTGTATTGTTCAATTATCAAAATCAATATTTTCACCAGAAGCGCAACACTTCATTTCTCATCTTCATTTGAATCATAGTGTCAGACATTTCATCAAGAGTTGCATCAAGACCTTTATTCCCAAGTATTTTTCTCGATTTGGACACTTTCGTTTGCAAAAATGACCAAATCCTTTACACTTAAAGCCTTAGAATGAGGCATATCCTCATCATCAACTTCATCAATATCCCCATGTTTTTAAGAGGAACACGATTATGAGGTTTTGACTGATGCCTTATGATTATCTCGGAGAATCGTTTACTTCTCTTCAATAGAATATCCCTAAAATGTCTTGTGATCATCGAGAACGATTTGTCAAGATCTTCATCGATGAATCTATCTCTAGAGTGATCATCTTGAGAGATATACACTTTTTTTACTTTTATCAAGTAATTTAGTATCCTTTAGTCTGAACAACATCATTAGCCTTGGATGAAAGTTCTTGATCAAAGATCTTAAGATTTCCAACCAGTGTGTTTCACGGAAGAGTATCTAGGTTATTTCCCTCAACGATGGCATGCTTCTTAGCATTGTATCTAGATGAGTGATTTGAAATTTTCATCACAATGTCCTTTTTAGGAATAGTCTTACCCAATGAAAAAGATGCATTAACAATTTCGGACACTTTGTTATTAAACTCATCAAATGTTTCTCCATCTGCCATATGAAGGTTTTCCCAAGCGGAATTAAGGTTCTGAAGCCTTGCATCCTTTTCACTGGAGTTTCCTTCGAATACGGTTGCTAAGATATCCCAAGATTCTTGATACTTAGTGCAATTAGACACATGGTGTTGAAGATTTGGGGTAATGGCATGTATGGTCGCATTCAAACCGTCGGAGTTTTTCTTTGCAGCAAGAATCTCTGCAGGAGTATATTCAGCAATATTCTTTAGAGCATTTTCTCCTTCTACAGCAACGGGAGGATCATAGCCATTAACAACATATACTTATGATTAAAATCACGTGCTTGAAGAAAGTCGCGATAACAATTTTCCACCATAAGTAATTAGAGCCATCAAAGACGGTGGTATGTTTATTGAGATAACACCTCTATCCATAGAGTCGGATCGCTACAAACATAGACTTGTAAGGTCTTTAACGTGTTTTCTACCTTTCCGATACTAATTGAAAAAGTGGAAGTCTAACAACCTCACCCAATATTTAGATTAGAATCTGTATGGACAACTCAGAAGTTGTTTTCTAGAGAATCAATAAGACTCAATCAATAGAAAATACTCAAAAGGAGGTTATTATCTCAATCTCTCGATTTGATTTACTCAAGCAAATATGATTAGCGAGTCTAATCAAGAGAGATAACTTGGATGGTACCAAATACCAATATCTAAGTGTCAATCGATTTAAATCAACAACCAATAAAGTCGGATATTCTAATTTATTGAACAACACACAACTGTATTATTTTAATTATATAAAAAATATAATGCGAAAAAAAATAACACGTATTACACGAGAATTTTGTTAACAAGGAAACCGAAATGCAGAAAAACCCGGGACCTAGTCCGAGATTAAACATACATTGTATTAAGCCACTCACGAGACACTAGCCTAATCCAAATTAACTTGGTCCGGACTGTAGTTGAACCCCAACCAATCTCACACGATCCAAGGTACAGTTATGCTCCTACGCCTCGATCCCGTCCGAGGATCTTGCGCATGATTCCCTTAGCTGATCTCACGCTGTGAAGTTGCTACGACCCAAAGTCGAAGACTTTAATAAAAATATATCTTACGGAAAAGTCTACCAGTAATAGATAAATTCGTCTCCCACGAATAAACCTACAAGTTTTTGTTCCGTCTTTTGATAAATCAAGGTGAACAAAACCAATCGATAAAACCAGGACTTATATTCCCAAAGAACAACTCAGTTTCATCAATCACCTCACAATAAACTTAATCAACGCAGCGAAGAAGATTATTGAGGAATCACAAACAATGAGGTGAAGATGTTTGTGACTACTTTTATCTTGCACTATCGGAGATAGAAATCTCCAAGACAATTATTACAATTGTGCCTTATGTGATAAAACATCAAGATCATATCACACAACTACAAGAAAAGTAGTATTGGTTTGGCTTCACAATCCCAATGAAGTCTTTAAGGCGTTAACTTGGTTTTAGAAGAAAACCAAAGGTTAAAGGAGAATCGACTCTAGCTTTATCAAACTAGTATCACAATAATGTGTGGGGATTGGTTTCGAGTTGATAGAGTTCTCCATTATATGGTCTTTCAAATGGGGTTTGCAATCAATGTTAGCTTACTAACAAAGCATTCAATATTCACCGTTAGATAAAAACCGATTAGATACAAGCTATTTAAATGAAAATCCACCATCAACACAAAGCATTCAATATTCACCGTTAGATGAAAACCTGATTAGATACAAGCTAATATCTCTCAACCGTTAGATCGAAAACTTAGCTTGCCATACACACATGTACTTAGCGTTTTGGGTTTGTGTAACCGTACTCAAACGTGTACAACAGTTGGTTCAATATTAGTCAACCAAATGGTTACCCAAATGATAACTTTCATATCAACCATATTCTTCTTCACCATAACTAGTTTAAATGACTCAAATGAACTAGTTAGAGAGTTGTTCAATTCTATGAGCTCTCATGTACTACACAATACACAATTGAATCAAAAAACGATGTGATTCACTCGAATCATTTCATGAACTATAAAGCCACGGTTTGCAAAAGCATTCCTTAGTAATTTAAGATAAGTTCACGAACAACGTTTTCAGACATAACCTCTTGAGTTCGCGGACTCAAGCTAACCGGTTGAAGTTAATAAACTCCAGTAGAATTTCCTGGGATGAGAACTTCCATCAATTCTCGGAATGGGTTCGCGGACTGCACTTGAGTTTCAACTTCAGCAGATATTCTCGGGTTTGAAAACTTAAGCCAGTTCGCGGACTGAGTTGCTGCTCACGTTCCGGTTCCACTTGATCAACAAAGTTCGCAAACTTCGGTTCAAGTGTTAAGGACTTATACATATATGTGTTGCCACAACAATGGTTATATAGTCTAAACTCTTATTTCAATCATTTAAATATTCTCAGAGGGCGTTATATAGTTGTTATTCACAAACTATTTTTCGTCAGAGCGATTTCCAAAGTGATTGAAACATAACATAACTTTCGTCACTAGGCAAAGATGAAGTTTGCTAAAGCGAAAGCTTTACCAACACCCATTTCGAGAAATAGATAAGCAAGATATACTCAGCTCGAAATGTCACAAGCGCATATTCTTAGTCTATATAGTAAAATGACTTTTGTCTCAAGATAGGAGATAGAGTAGATAGACTTTTGAGTGATAGATAAGTTCAAGTCTCCACATACCTTTTAGTCGATGAAGATCCACTGGTTCCTTGAGTAGTCCTTCGTCTTGTATGATAATCTCCATGGAGTTCTTGAGCTCAACTACACTTTCTATCCTAGTCCGAGACCTTAGCTATAGTAGACTAGAAATCAAGACTTTATAGTTTTGATAACTAAGATTGACAAACATGCTTGAGATAGCAACATATGCGAGTTTGACCGAGCAGTGCTCTAACAATCTCCCCATTTGTCAATTTTAGTGGCAAAACTATTAATACATATGGAATACAAAAATTATATAAATAAACTTTGTAGCTCCTATTCCACATGCCTAATCTTCAACAATACTCGAAATCTTTGTCACTTCCAAGTAGTCCAATGATCCCAAAGGTTGTAAGTTTAGCATCATCGTTGTTGAAAATCCGTAGCTATAACAATGAGAAAAGCATTGGTTCTCAATCATTGTTATACAATGTCATAGTATTATTACACAATGTCACAGTCCAATTGTATCACAATTTCAACAACAATATTATGGTGATACTTCACTCCCCCTTAGTCAATACTCCATCTCACATGGAAACCACTCCCCCTTACATAATGATCCGAAAACCATATGTATTTTTAGTATGAACTACAATTAATTCTCCCCATTTTTGTCAATAAAATTGGAAAAGGTACAAGATCGGGATCCTAATGAAATTTCCGTAAGAGACATTTCATGACCAAAGGTAAATATTATATCATCTTGTTTAGATGAAATCATAAAGCCGAGGCTAAATGCATTCATCAAGGAATTTATAAAGATACAAGATAACCCCTAAAAATTCCACAGCCGCACTCCCCACAAAGATTTGGAAATTAAGCTCAAGTTCAAAAGAACTCTCCCCCATAAGATGTCATTCCCAAAGGAACAACAAGAGCGACCTTAATTTCAAGAGAAAAGAAGGATTTATTTAAGCTCAACAAATTGCATACAAGTATGAATTTGGAATCCAAAATATTCAATCATATTAACCGCAGCGAACCAAGATTAATTTGACTAAATATACTCAACACAAGTAAACTTATGGAGACTTAATTCATCGATTAGATTATTCACAAGAGAACCCATAAATACTCTAACCGGATTACACAATTAAACTAATCACAAAGTGATCAATTCAATTGACCACACTCGACATGAGAAAAATCTATGGAGTGCTAACTAAATAATCACACAAGATGATTGATTTAGTTCATTTGGGCTCAACATAAGAGATTATGGAACCCCGACTAAGATTATCATAGGAAATGAAAACCGTAATCGTACATGTACTCAACATGGGAGAACTCATGGAATACAAACTAAATAACCACACAAGTTGATTAATTTAGTTCTTAATGCTCAACATTTTGCATCTTTATGGAACAACCAACCATGCCAATAAGAAATCGACTTAGTCGTATCGTGCTCAACATAAGATACAAGATGAAACCTTCACGGTAATACATAATAATATGGAACATTTAAGCTCTATACCGTGGATTACAAAACAAGGACCTATTCTATTTTTTCCATCACAAAGTGATATAATAGACTTTATCCTTGAATCACAAAAGATTTTAACCTATCTTACATCAACAATTAACAATATAGGCTTAACTTTTGTGTTTTTCCAAAAGTCAATTCATTCCTTTATCAATTTTTGCATACCAATATGTGAACGACTTTACTTTCGACAAAATATGGGACAATCAAGTTCACGGACGTAAACACACATATCCCATCAAAATATTGCAATATCTAAAACCATAAAGATTAATACTGCAACCATCATCTTCCAAACCAGTTTAGAATTAAAACTAATAAATCTAAAAACAAGAAGATGAAATCATTGGATATAGCTATGTGTAATTACAATCATGGCTATTCCAAAATACTAGTTATTCTTCTAAACAAAAGAGAAACAATCTCATCAGAAGACTTATTAGTTGTCGTAGATTTTTCTCAGAACATCTACTGAGAATTCCTTTTCATTATTGAAAAACCCATTGATTATGGGATCGTTCAATTCCTCCAAATCTTCAGAAATATCAGTTAACTCACTGAGTTCTCTTCTCAAGTCACGTAGAGTATTCTTGGATAGAGACAACATTTGTTCATAGTGAGTTATCCTTTCCAAAGAGGAAATGATTTGAGATTTTAAACCATTTCTCTTATTGATAAACTCTTTTACCATGCCTCTAAAATTAGCATCAAAAGGACAAATAGAAAAGAGGCAATTAGAGGAAGAATCTTCTCTATTAATTGTAGTCTTCACTTTCTCCACCCTTGAGGAAGAAATACCTTTACACAGATACACATTAGCTACTTCAACTTCATCCTTGCTTGTGATGCTTCTGGTTACAAGATCCATAAGATTGTATCTTTCAATGAAGGAGGAAGTCTATCAATGACTTAAATAGACTTATGACCATCAAAAAACCCTAGATGAAAAAAGTCTTATGAAGTTTAATGATCCATTATCTATATTGTTAGGAGAATATTTTCTTAACAGAAATAGATACATACTTGAGCCACACAAATACGCATATCCTCTCACTTTCCCAAGTTAAAATGAGGATGCAAACGCTCCTAATGTTAGATAGGAACTTTATGATCCAAACGCTCTCCTTGTTTATCACATAGTGATTTTTTAAGGTTTTTTGTGTAAGCAAGTTTCCTACCTCTTCTAATTCTGGAAGCATTGTTTTTAGGAGGACTGCGCGGATTATCCAGATTTATCTTTTGCATGTTCTTATGTAGTTTGGCAATTCTTTCCATTTTCTTCTTGAATCTCCAACACGTACTCTAAACATGCCTTGCATTTCCACAAAACGAACAACCCAAAGATTCCTGATTTTGTTGAGGTATCTTCTGCTTATCGTGGATGCTACTTTTCATATTTTCCTGATTAATAGAAGCAACAGGATTCACAACGTCTGCACACTTGCTTTTGTATCCTAAACCACTAGTATTTCCAAAGGGCTTCTGATCAAATAACATAGCTGAAATTTTATCAGAACTTCCAGATAATCTTTGTAGATCATCCTTAAGAGTAGTAATCTCTTTTTCCTTTAGAACAGTGGTTCTGGTGAGTTTATCGTTAAGACAGTCCATCCAAGATTTTTCACCTGGATTAATGATTCTAGTTTCTTCAATGAAGACTTTAATTGAAGATTTTCTTGAAGGACCTCCTTATTCAAGAAATTGAAAACCTTTGTGTCTGTATCATATTCTGAATCAGAAATTGAGCATGTATATGTTTCTGCTGTAAAGGCCGAGACTTCATTGCATCTATTGGACATATTCAATCCGTTGACACTTAAAGGTTTTTCTTTCACAGAATCATTGGTAGTGAGGACAGACAAGGGACGTTTATCACGTCAAATACTCCTTTTTATGAATTCTTTGATCTTTTCTGCCATCAATGGTTTTTTAAACCAGACATCATCCGTAAAACATTCATCACCCCAAGACATGATAGAGGTTTTTCTTGTGGATGACACACCATTGAATGCAATGGTTTGAGAAGGGTCTTGATCAGAGAATCTTATCTTTCCTAAAGATGAATTTCAGAAAGAGCGGTGAGGTTATTTCCTCCATCGATGGTACATTTATTAGAAACATGTTTGTTGACTTCGAAAGTGGTTTCTAAGATATCTCAGGCATCTTTAGACTTAGTGAAAGAATACACATAATGCTGAAGGTCTGGGGTAATGGCCTGTCTGATAGCATATAGACCTTCAGAATTAAGCTTTGCAACAAGAATTTCTTGTGGACTATAACTATCAACATCCTTTGGTAAATAAACATCGTCTTCTGTATTTACAGGTGGATCATAGCCATTAACAACATGTACCCATATTTGAAAATCACGATCTTGAAGATACGAGCTCATAGCAATTTTCCACCATGGGTAGTTTGAACCATCGAAGACTGGTGGTACGTTAATTGAGATAGCATTACTGCCCATAGAGTTAGATTTCTACAAACACAGTATTGTGAGGTCTTTAACGTGTTTTCCTGCTCTGATACCAATTGAAAAAGTGGGGGTCTAACAACCTCACCCAATATTTCGATTATCAATCTGTATGGACAACTCCGAGTTGTTTTCTAGAGAATCAACAAGACTCAATTAGTAGAAAATATCTCAAGGAGTTATTATCTCAATCTCTCGATTTGATTTACTCAAGCAAATATGATTCACGAGTCTAACCAAAGAGAGATAACTTGGATGGTACCAAAGACCAATATCCAAGTGTCAATCGATTTAAATCAACAACCAATCAGGTCGGATATTCTAATCGATTGAACAACGCACAACCTGTATTATTTCAATTATATAACAAAATATAATGCGGAATAGAAATAACACAGACACCAGAATTTTGTTAACGAGGAAACCGCAAATGCAGAAAAACCCCGAGACCTAGTCCATATTAAACATACACTGTATTAATCCGCTACAGACACTAGCCAACTCTAAATTAACTTCGGTCTGGACTGTAGTTGAACCCCAACCAATCTCACACTGATCCAAGGTACAATTATGCTCCTACGCCACTGATCCTAGCAGGATACTGCGCACTTGATTCCCTTAGCTAATCTCACGCACAACTAAGAGTTGCTACGACCCAAAGTCGAAGACTTTAATAAACAAATCTGTCTCACACAGAAAAGTCTACAAGTAATAGATAAATTCGTCTCCCACAAATAAACCTACAAGTTTTGTTCCGTCTTTTGATAAATCAAGGTGAACAGGAACCAATCAATAAAACCAGACTTATATTCCCGAAGAACAACTCAGTTTCATCAATCACCTTACAATAAACTTAATTGACGCAGCGAAGAAGATTATTGAGGAATCACAAACAATGAGACGAAGATGTTTGTGACTACTTTTATCTTGCCTATCGGAGATATAAATCTCAAGTCAATTATTACAATTGTACTCGTACGATAGAAGATACAAGATCAGATCACACAACTACGATTGTAGGACCAGAATATCACTACAATACTTCTTTGCGAGATTATAACAACACTTCCCAGCGAGCATCACCGCAAGATCTTCAACTACACTTCACGAGTGTCACAAAAGCCTTCAAAAGAGTGACGTAATAACTGACGATTGAAGAAAACTTGTGAAAAGCATGTTTGTTCTGCGATGGTTAAAAAACTTGCGAGATTTAACATTATAACTATCGCGGTACAATCGCAGAATCAACCCGAAATAAGAGGAAAACTTAGCTGTCATCCACTATGTAACTACCCTATAAATATATACCCAATGTGTCCAGAAAAGGATGATGTATTTTTGAGAGTTAAGAAAGTCTTGAGAAGAGATAAACTTCAAGAGAATAGTTGTAATCTTGAATTCTTCCATTTCTGTAAACATTTCTGAGAACAAAATAATAAAGTGTCATTTTTAATCTTCAATTGTGAGTTGATTATAGCAAGATCTTAACAAGGGTGTAGTGTGGGAAATCCTGAAACTACATTTTGGCGCCCGAAACAGGGAGAATCTAATTAAGAAATCTCTAATTACAATTTGAAGATTTGAAGAAATTGTTAGAGTTGAAGAAATGGCTAGAAGAAGAAGAAATACATTAGAACCACCAACAACTGTAAGGAGGAGTAAAAGACTTGTAGGAGAAGAAATAAATGAATTAGGAGAATCTTCAAGGATAAGAACAAGAGAAAATAGAACAAGGATTGAAGAAGAAGATCAAATTCCACAACCTAATCAACAAACACCGATACAAAATAGAAATGTGGATTATGATAGAGTGAGTGTGCATACATGGAGATTGGATTCGATCGAAGATGTATAAGATCAACAATTAAAAGACGGAAGAATAGAAGAAAGAAGTCAAGGAGTAGTTAAAGGATTAATTCATAGAGAAGGAGAAAATGAAACAGCAGATGGTACAAGACAAAGAATACAAGAGGAAAGAAGATTAGAGGCGGAAGAGCGTGCAAATTTAACAAGACAAAATCACAAGTTGAGAATGGAGAATTTAAGGTTACAAAATAGAAGATCAAGAAGTATTGTTAGATCGATTTCAAGATCATTAAGAGAAGAATTAAGGCGAAATTCCCCAATAAGAAATGCTAGAGGAAATATCCAAGAGGAAATGCAAAATCTAAATGAAGAGCAACGTCATAGAGAAGAAGAGGTAATAAAAGATCTCCATGTTCCGCGTGGCGAAAATTTGGATAATAGACTTAACAATAGAAATCAAGAGGGAAGAGACAACCAAAATGATGAAGATAATCCAGAATAAGGAAAGAGGATATTACATGGGCGAGAGATCCAGAGAAATCGAAGAATAATTGAGGAAGAAATCGAGAGACATTATGCTAAACAAGCACGACTAGCTTGCGAGAGAGAAAGATTAAGGGCAGAAGTAGAAGAACAAGAATTCCAAGAGGCAATACGACAGAATAACCATGAAAATCGAGAAAGGAGACGTAAACAAAATCTCTATAATAATAATATTCAAGAAGAGTATGATAGAATACAAAGGAGAATAGAAAGACAACGAAGATAAATGAAGAAATTCGCAGAGAAGTAAAGCTGCGATTGCAAGAAGAAGGTGAAGCATAAGATCGCAGAAGAATGAATGTGGGTGTAGATGAAGACACACAAAATCTCGCAAGACAAGAGGTACATGAATGCAGGAGAAGGGAAGTTGCATTAAAAAGACCGATGAAACCAAATTCGACGGCGAATGAGCAAATTTTAAGAGAATTAGCAGAGATAAAGGGAATAATAAATAACAAAAGAGAAGGAGGTAGAAGGCAACTTGATGAAGCTATTGAAGAAGCTGCGAGAACTCCATTCACTCAAGAAGTACAGTTAAGAGGAATACCTCCAAAGTGCAATTTACCAGCATTAACCAGCATTTTTGATGGAACTACCTGTGTCGTACAACATGTTAAGGCTTATGTTAGATGTATATTGCAATGGGAGAATCATGATGTTGTATTGTGCAAATATTTTGCATCTAGCTTAACTGGCGAGGCGCTAAAATGGTTTGAGGGATTGCCAAAAAATACTATAACTTCTTTTGATCATTTACAAGCAACATTTCTGGGAGCATATATAAGCAAAAATTCATCGCGGCCAGGTATTGAAGATGTGTTTGGGTTAAAACAGAGGGTTGGAGAGAGTCTGAAACATTTAACCATAAGATGGAAGACAATGTGTAGTGAGATGGCAGGAAGAGTAGACGAGAGATATCTTATCTTGTCTTTTATCAATGCAATGTTCGCGACCAATCTGCTGTACATACAAATTTTCAGAGTCAAGATTACAATCACTATGACTGAACTACGATAACTACAAGAAGAGTACATTGCTTTGGAGGAGAAACAAAATGAGATGGAATCATATCCAATCGTGAATACCAATTCAGTAGCAGCAAATGGGAGTTTACTTCCTAAAATGATTAACAATGTGGCGAGCATCTCGCAAGCACAAAAAGAGAAAGTGGAGACTGATAACCAGCAGAAGTTGGTAGCTATGGGTAGTCGAGATCAAGAAGAATATGAAAGGGAGAAGAATTATTACAATCGCGGTGGGAATAATAAGATTCAAAGGCTTGATCATCCGCAAGAAACTTATGGTGGACAGAGGCAAAACAATTTCAGAAGCCAAGGAAATCATAAGATAATATGGGAAGAAATTAAGATGCCTCCTCTAAATGCTAGTATAGAAAAAATCTGGGAAGCTATCATTTTGATGGAAAATATACCATCACCATGGAATATGGGAAAAGAACCACATCCTAATAATCATAGTCAAGAATTTTATCCTTACCATCACTTTCATGGTCACACAGTAAATGATTGCAGAAATGTAAAGAGAATAATTTTAAGGATGATTGACCAAGGAAAGCTAAACCACTTTTTAGTAGGACATCCACAATCTCAGCGATTTCCTCCAGCACCAGAAATTCGCAGGGTAAATACTGTAAAAGGAGCAGAATCATTCGTAATAGAAGTTGGGTCTAAAGGAAAAAATTTGTTTTGTAATTCCATTATACATTCACACAGAAATGTTGAGGATTTCCATGATAAAGTTCTAAGCAGAGTCTTCGCGAAAGACACATATGGAAGAGAGATAATGAATATCGCGAGAGCCTCGCCGTTAGAAGAATAGCAAAAGAAAACTATATCTTTCACTGCACAAGAAGTACCAGAGCCTGGCGAGCAGCATGATAACCCATTGGTGGTGAGATTAGAGATAAATCCAAAGCAAGTAGAAGAAGAAGATGAAAAAAATGATAATGAAAATAAAGATTCATGGGCTATCAATAGAGTTCTAATAGACACAGGCAGTTCAGTTGACATATTATTTTATCATACCTACAAGACCATGGGTGGAAGAGACGAAGATCTAATACCATCAACATATAAAATCTATGGTTTTAATGTTACTACCAATAAATCCAAAAGGGAAATTGAAATGCGGATTCCATTAAAGGGGATAATTTCCAAGATCTTGTTCTGCGTTGTTGATATTGAATCACCTTACAATGCCCTGATTGGTCGACCTTGGCTACATGGGATATTAGGTGTAGCATCTACTTTCCACCAGTGTGTTAAATTTCCCCATCCTAATGGTGTTGGAGTTATTAAGGGAGATTGGGGAGAAAGCAATAAATGTTATGAGATTGATATAAAATCTTGCGAGGAAATAGCTGAGATGAAGAGCAATTGGAAGTGCAACATCAAGCAAAGACAGAGATATGAAAGATTTATGATTGATTCAATAGAGCAGCGAGAGGAAGATGATGATGAGCGGCTCGCAGATAAAGAAAAAACAGCAAAATGTAATAGAAAAGCAGAACCAGAAAATAGTAAGTAGAAAGGTAAAATGTTGAAATTTAAAGAAGCTTACGCAGAATTTGTTTGAAGAAAATGCAATTGAAAATAGTACTCTGTTTGAAAAAATTGCAAAATTTTACAAGAAAATCAAAGAAATGAAATTTTATCAGAGTTACAATACTCGCGAGAAACGCGAATAAAATTTCGCAGAGATTAATAGAATGGGACGAACCTTTATAGCGTGAACCTTAGTTCGCGGATACAATTTCACAAGAGGCAAATGTAAGACCTAATAGTGCGTCATATAAGGGGGTATCTCTTTACATGACTCAGAGATAAGGTTATACCGCTGCAGGAACCTGAGTCATGAAGATGTTGGGGTTAAAGAAAACCTATCCAAGAGAGAGATCTTGGATTTCCAACTATATAAGGTTATACCTTAGTTGGACGACTGAGAATCTCTTCTAAGAAGTGCAAAGTATGACCAAGGCGCCGAGGTACACGGTTGAGCCAAGGGTGCACGGGGCGTACAAAACTACCCTGGCCATTCTTGGTAAGTCTTGGCTATGATGCACTTGGCCTGAAGAAAACCCCACTTAGGGTGCAGTCTTGTAACTATAAGCCATATAGGCATAAAGGACAAGATGCTGCGAAAATAGCTGGTTGTTGGTAAATCTGGATGGGAGGAGCTAGTCTTGTATGGTCGATGTTCCCTCCTTGAAGGGGTAACCAGGGGGAAGATAAGGGCGGCACCCTCCATTAGGGAGTTGATAAGTGTCTAAAGACGGAAATGTCATGGGGCTTTATGATCGCAAGAACATTTAGGCCTGTCATATTGTCGCGTGACGAAAATTATACAAAGGCAACAAGCCAAAATAGAAAAGTTAAGATGAGATCAATAGGTTTTTACATGAAAATGTAAAGACGTCCTGCGATTTCATCGCAAGACGGAAATGTCATAAGTTTTAATTCTTGCAAGAGAATTTATACTTATCATATTGTCGCAGAGATGTTGAAAAAATATTGATAAGACAAGATCAATGGGTCAATACATGCAAATGTAAAGACGTCCAGCGATTTTGTCGCAGAAAGAAAAAATGTGGCAAAATAAGACCTTTAATTAGGAAGGCATAATAAGACCATAATATTATTGCGATAATGCTCGCAGAACTTATGAGATTTGTGATTCTACGCATAAATCATAAAGTTATGTAATTATTGCTAGCGATAACATCGCCGATATTGAGGCAAATTTAATTTGATTCAAAACTAATATCTAATCTCTACTCAATTTTTTCATATTGCAGATGAATAATAGAGGAAAGTTTGGGAATGCATAGAATGATGAAATTATTATTCATCCATCATATGATAAAATTGCATAGATGATACATTTATACAAATAATTAAAGGATAATAATTATGATTGATTGATTGATTATGTTGCAGAAAAAGAATTATTTTCTAATTCATACAGATAAGAGCAAAATAAGTTTACACATTAAGTTGGATAAGCTCGCAGCAATGTTACGAGAAGCAGAAAAATAAATGTACAAAATTTACAAGGAAAATAAAAGGAAGAAAAAGAATTATTTGGATCCTTCACTTTCTTCATCAAATTACTTGTCATCGCCAGATTCCTCTTCTTCATCGTTATCATTATTAACTTCATCTTCATCAAATTTCTTTTCATCGCCAGACTTTTCTGCATTACCACTATTATTGTCGTCTTCATCTTCGCTAGATTCCTCAGCTTTGCTATCAGAGATAACTAGATTTGGGGTATCAGCTGGAATTTCCTTTGAGAGATCGGGATATGTAGAATGAGGAATACCATGATCATCACAGACTAGTTTAACAGCGTTATTACGAACACGGATAAGGGCGTTACTAAAATTCAAAGATGAGACTTTCAATTTTTCCTTCAATCTAGAATACTTTTCATTACGAGAAGATAGATTTCCAGCGAGTTGGATTTTCTCTTCTTCTAACTCATCAAATCTTTTATGATAGTTCTCTTCGTCTCCAGCTGCTTATTTTTCCTGCGAAGCTCAATAACTTCAACTTCTATTTTTTCTTTATCTTGGCGAAGATTAGCAGTTTTCTTTTCATAAATGATACGCCTATTGTCTAAATCAGAAGCAACAGCAAAAGCGGCTCTTCCAACCTGCGATAGAACTATATAAGTCAATGTATGACAAAAATATCAATAGATACATAAAAAGGATGAACAAGTAGAAACATACCAGGCTGCCAAGTGAATTTAAGAGACTTGGAGTCAGCGATCTTGAAACCCTGTGAAGGGAATCACTGTCAGCTAGTATGGGAGCATCACAGACTTTGGTGAGGGATTGGAAAATTTCATTAATAGCTTCATCTCCATACTCATTTGGGATACCAAATATATTCTTGCCAAAAAAATTGGATAGTTGAGCCATTGCAGACTCAGAAGAAGAAGAATCCTTTATAGAAGGAAAATTTTGGATAGTTGAGCCAACGCCGAAATTATCACCATCGTTGTCCTTGTCGAAATCAACACTTGTATTTTCTGGAATGGGTTGAGGAGTTTAAGAAGGTCGGGTTTTCCTTTTCTTCAAGGGATGATCGCCAGATTCTTCACCGCGAGGGGCAGAAGGCTTCCCTTTGGGAGGAACAATAGATTTATCCTTTGAAGATTTATCTTTAGTTCTCGCGGGTTTTATTGGTTCTAGTTCTTCAATCTCCTGTGAACACAGATGAAGGTAAGAAATAGGGGCAACAATATATTGTTAAAGTTAGTGAAAAGATATTTCTTACTTCATCTGTGAAAGATTTAAGAGCTAAGAAACTGCTGGGTTTCCTAAAGGTCTGGTAACTGAGTTTCATCCTGTCAATCTAGAAAAAATTAAAGTAATTAGAGAAAATATAAAAACATGAGGAAGATAATGAATAATAATTATACAAAAGATCAGAGAGATTATACCTCTTTAGTTCTTTCAGGCCAGTTGAAGACCCCAAGTTGATATTCTGAAAGATTTGCGGGTAATTCGCGAGAACCAGAAATATAAGAACCTTCAAGACATAACGGAAAACTAAACCACTTATCATCACTGGAGTGGCAAGGGCCTTGATTAGTAGGTGTATGCCAATCAATGTCTAGCATACGAGCTTTATTATCAACGATCTTTTCTTTCTTCAAGCGAACACCCCAGCAAGTGCTATCCCTCTTCATAGGGACTATTTTATAATTTTCAAAAATATTGTCCACAGTATAATCTACTGAGACAATGGGAACATCTTTAAATTGAGGATTCTTCGCAGCTTCAGTGTAGCGAGATCCTTTGTCATCACCGCGAGAAGCATATTCAAGAAGCAATCGAATACAGTCTCCACCGAATTGATATATCGCTCACGAGAATCACTCGTCAGAAATTATTTCATAGAATATTGGAAGTTCTGGATCATAGAGAGGAATGGGAAGACCAGCTTCAAGTTGACCTAGCGATACTATAATTTTCTCGCGAGAGCATTGATAATCATTGAATAATCTGAGAGAAAGTTCGGATTTATGACTCTGATTTGGAATTGTAGACAAAGTGAAACCTTTGCTTTTGAGTTTTTCTTGCATCTCACCAAAATCAATCAAATTTTTAGCACCAGCGACAACCATTTTCAAGTATGGAAATGAAAGAGAAGGTTGGAAAAAAAAAAAAAAATCACAGCGATAACAGACGCGCAATTTACGGAAGAACAATAAACTTGCAGAGAAATTACGAAGAGAAAGAAGAAGAAAGTAAAAGAGGAAAAGAAAAGAATGAAACAAGTATTTATAGAAGAAGAAATTTCTCGAAGAAGGTGAATGCAATAAATGTTAAGAAAAGACATGAACTGTCAGATCGCAGCGGTTAGAGAGGACGTGTTGTAAATTCATTAGAAGAGAGAATATGTGAAAACAGCTGGCGAAGGATACAGAAACGTGTCAGAAGAAAGATTAATGAAGAGATAAGTAGTTGCGGCATTTTAAAGTTCTCATGATCTTCTCTTCTTCGCAGAAAAGGCATGAGAAGAGGCAAGATGTAGGACCAGAATATCGCTATAATACTTCTCTGCGAGATTAACAACACTTCCCAGTGAGCATCACCGCAAGATCTTCAACTACACTTCACGAGTGTCACAAAAGCCTTCAAAAGAGTGACGTAATAACTGACGATTGAAGAAAACTTGAGAAAAGCATGTTTGTTCTGCAATGGTTACAAAACTTGCGAGATTTAACATTATAACTATCGCGGTACAATCGCAGAATCAACCCGAAATAAGAGGAAAACTTAGCTGTCATCCACTATGTAACTACCCTATAAATATAGACCTAATGTGTCCAGAATAGGATGATGTGTTTTTGAGAGTTAAGAAAGTATTGAGGAGAGAGAAACTTCAAGAGAATAGTTGTAATCTTGAATTCTTCCATTTCTGTAAACATTTCTGAGAACAAAATAATAAAGTGTCGTTTTTAATCTTCAATTGTGAGTTGATTATAGCAAGATCTTAACAAGGGTGTAGTGTGGGAAATCTTGCAACTACAACGATAAAAGTAGTATCGGTCTGGCTTCACAATCCCAATGAAGTCTTTAAGTCGTTAACCTGGTTTTAGAAGAAGAAAACCAAAGGTTAAAGGAGAATCGACCCTAGCTTTAGCAAACTAGTATCACACAGAATATGCGGGGATTAGGTTCCAATTGCTAGAGTTCTCCCTTATATAGTCTTTCAAATCAGGGTTTGCAATCAATGTTAGCTTACTAACAAAGCATTCAATATTCACCGTTAGATGAAAACCTGATTAGATACACGCTAATATCTCTCAACCGTTAGATCGAAAACTTAGACTTCCATACACACATGTACTTGGCGTTATGGGTTTGTGTAACCGTACTCAAACGTGTACAACAGTTGGTTCAATATTAGTCAACCAAATGGTTAGCCAAATGATAACTTTCATATCAACCATATTCTTCTTCACCATAACTAGTCCAAATGACTCAAATGAACTAGTTAGAGAGTTGTTCAACTGCTATGAGATCTCATGTACTACATAATACATAATTGAATCAAAAAACGATGTGATTCACTCGAATCATTTTATGAAATATAAAGCCACGATTTGCAAAAGCATTCCTTAGTAATTTAAGATAAGTTCACGAACAACGTTTTCAGACATAACCTCTTGAGTTCGCGGACTCAAGCTAACTGGTTGAAGTTAATAAACTCCAGCAGAATTTCTCGGGATGAGAACTTCCATCAGTTTTCGGTCTGGGTTCGTGGACTGTACCTGAGCTTCAACTTCATCAGATATTCTTGGGTTCAAGAACTTAAGCCAGTTCGCGGACTGGGTTCGCGGACTGAGTTGCTGTCACGTTCTGGTTCCACTTGATCAACAAAGTTCACAAACTTCGGTTCAAGTGTTAAGGACTTATACATATATGTGTTGCCACATCAATGTTTATATCCCACAATGATTATATAGTTTAAACTCTCATTTCAATCATTGAAACATTCTCAGAGGGCATTATATAGTTGTTATTCACAAACTATTTTTCGTCAGAGCGATTTCCAAAGTGATTGAAACATAACATAACTTTCTTCACTAGGAAAAGATGAACTTGGCTAAAGCGAAAGCTTTACCAACACCCCTTTCGAGAAATAGATAAGCGAGATATACTCAGCTCGAAATGTCGCATGTGCATATTCTTAGTCTATATAGTAAAACGACTTTTTTCTCAAGATAGGATATAGAGTGGATAGACTTTTGTGTGATAGATAAGTTCAAGTCTCCACATACCTTTTAGTCGATGAAGATCCACTAGTTCCTGGAGTAGTCCTTCGTCTTGTATGATAATCGCCATGGAGTTCTTAAGCTCAAGTACACTTTCTATCCTAGCCCAAGACCTTAGCTATAGTTGACTAGAAATCAAGACTTTATAGTTTTGATCACTAAGATTGACAAACATGCTTGAGATAGCAACGCATGCGAGTTTGACCGAGCAGTGCTCTAACATAATTAATATTCCTTGTCTGAGAAAATATTGCTCATTTGATGAATTATTGGTAGTATGACCAATTAAAATATTTGTATCTGGACCAAATATTATATAATTAATGAAGATGTTGATTGCTGGATCAACATAAAATTATTAGTGTTTGAACTTGCTCGGAATTATGATTTGCAGAGCATTCAGTTCAAAACCCTAATTTTGATCGATTGCTGATCAATTGATGATTTACTGAAAATAACTCATTGAGTGAAGGAGGGAGCGGCTACATGGGATGATGGTCGACCATGTAGCACCTAGGTGCTCGAGTGATCATACACCAAAGTCCTTTGTTGACCAGTTGGTGAAAGGATGATCAAATTCTGGTTTAATCATTTATTAAAATAGAGCTCGTCTGAGCATTAGATAATAAACCCTAATTATGGAGAGATGAGAACCGGAAAAGGGGTCATGGGACTGGACCTTGGTGGTCATGGGACCATATGATGGTCGATTGAGAAATTTCCAAGTTGTTCGGAGAGATTTTGAACCCATATGAACTGTTGAGAGCTAATTAGGTCAAAATTATGAAAGTGTATGGGACCGGCTCCTTGCAAGGCTAAAGGGATGACCTTGGTCGGTCAAGGTGGCATTCCTATGTCACCATACTGCCCGTCTCTCAGTCTTGAGAGTTTTGGTATTTTCTGGTGTGCGTTTGAGCAATATGTTGGATTTTCAGAAGAGTTTGATCTTGACGGAAACTCTCAATTTTGCTCGAATGAGCAAGTAGAACTTTGCTCGTGCAACCAGTATTTTTGAGTATATTAAAATAATAATATTTTAATTTTTGACGTGAGAAGCCTAGTCGGTCATGTGACCATTTAACTTTTTGGCTTTTTCATGGTTTGAGCAATATTTGAAAAAATATTGAAAACTAGGGTTTTTGCTCAAACGATGGAGTTTCATGAGATGAAGGAAATAATAATATGAGAAAATAAGAAATTTTAAGGTGTAGGACCGGTCACGGCTAGGGCATGGCCGTCCGGCTAGGTGGCCCGGTCCCGTGACACCTTTCTCTATTCATTACTATTTTTTCATCGTTTGAAGGAAAATATGGAGAAACTAAGAGTTTGCTCAATGCTCAAATGAAGGAGTCTTCATGATAAAAGGAAAAATAACAAAATAATATAAAATAATGGAAAGAGGTGCGGGACCGGCCGTCCAGTGGGCCCGGTCCCCTTAATTAGGCGCCTCTTTATTATTTTATTGATATTATTTCCTTCCCTATTTCGCACATGTTTCCTCGTTTGTCCATATTTTCGAATACTTGTTCGTGTATTCGGGTGGTCGTTTGTGCATTATTGCTAAATACACTTGCACCATTTTCGCGGGGCTTACTCAATGGTGGCACAGATTCTCGATCGGTGAATATTTATTACTAATTCATGAAACGAAGTAATAAAAATTATTTGAGTATTTATTTCTAATTCATGAAATTCAGCTGAGAATAATTCATGAAATAGAGTAATAAAATGAGTTTAGTATCTATTATAATCCATAGAATCCAGCTAAGGATCAGCCATGAAACAAAGTAATGAGATAGAATAAGTTATTTTCTAGGAATTCAGTAGATGAATGACACGCTAGAATTAACCTATTTGTAGAATTAAAATATGATATAATTAAAGCATCATACTCGTTCTGAGGGGGTGTATAGTCAGGGAACAACGAGTAGTGTGATGTCCTGAAGGCGTTAGGCTCTATACTAGCATACAATATGCCTAGGATCCACCCAATCATTAAGAGATTCTATACACGGTCTCTCTACGTAGTCAGGGAACAACGAGAAGCGTGATGTCCTGAAGGCGTTAGGCTCTATACTAGCATGCAATATGTCTAGGAGCCGCCTAATCATTTCGATTTTATGTAGAGGTGATGATGAAATGTATGAAACATCGAAAGCTCAGTTAAGAGGCCTTTGGAGAAACATATTCATCATAACTCTGAGAGGAACATTCGCTCAGTCACAGATAGTGAAATGGTTCACGGATCATAAAATATGAATTGTCACATACATTCCTGAAGCTAAGCCAGAAACATGAAATATAATGATTTTACGATTTTATCCCTTGTAGAAAATTCACCATCAACATTAAGTCCCCTGCTTAGTGAGGGACATCCATGTTCCGCACTAAGCACTGGATGGTGATTCTCCAGTAGACGAGATAATTAGTTGAACTTAGTCATACAAAGGCATTTTCAGAATCCCCGATTTGTTCCAATGATGTCATGTATGAGCAAATGCCCATATGAGGACCCTTTCAGTATGATAGAGTGTTATCTCATTAGCACGAAGAGACGAGGCACTGCTGATTTGGACGGTCATACGTCCAGTTTTGGTCGGTTTAGCGTTTACGGGCCCGTGCCCAAAGAGGAAATCCTTGTTTGATTAGGTTTTTGGAAATAAAATTGTTATAAAAGGGAAGAGACCATTAAAAAAAAATTCTCTCCAATTGACCGACCACCTTTCTTCTTCACTCTCCCTCTCAGGTCCGATTTTTTTTTCCAAGTTTGACCGGCGCCGTCCATTGCTAATCACTGCCGGTGAAGTTCTAGCCGACACTGACCAAGGTGAGTGAATTTTTTGTTGTTGTTGTGACGTTAGTTGTTCATGATTATCTCATGCTAGAAAATTTATATACATGCATATATAGGCGTGAGTTTTTATATGAAACCCCTGTTTTAGGAACGGACGTTCCTTCATTCGTTAGTTTAAGAAACGAACAATAATCCCTAACTTAGGAGAGATTTTTTTTGAAATACACCTGCGTCTAATGATAAAATTTTGTTTATGATCTTTCACGAAAACAAAATTTTATTTGGAACATGTGGACCTTTACAAGCATAGAGAAGACCTGTTTGATAGACGAATGCTCGTTCGAACGATTTTTTTTTAAAGGTTTACGTGAGTTATTAACTCACGCAAAAGAATATTTTTTTAAAGGGTTCACATGAATTATTTGGGAATTTTGTAAAATCAAATTTTGATTTTTGAACAATTATTAAAAGCCATCAATTATTCGTAGTAAAATAATGTTTTCATGGATTTTGTGATTTAATAGTGCATGCACGAAAATCAATGAATGTTCACTTGGTGGAAATTGCTCACACGGTGAAAATTATGTGAATTGTTCATATGATGGAAATTTCGTGAATTGCTCACAGTTTTATGAAAATCAAGTTATAATTTTGAAAATTTGCTCGTCTTTGCAGGTTTGAAGGAGCGAACAATTTTTCGAAGTTTTGCGTTATAGTCACTACAGCTAGTGAAATTGTAAACATGTAAGAGTTGGAGTTGGAGAGTTACCATTTTTATAGACGCTGATGTGAGCATCTTTATTATTTGTTGTGCTTTAATTCTACTGCTTTGATGAAATTTGCATCTACGGATTATATACTTAAGTAGAAATATTGTATGGATGTCACCACAATTCTGCAAAGATGACTGATTCCCATGATGGCACTTCCAAAGATGACACTTCCAGAGATGATACTTCTACAGATGTAACTTCAAGAAATGGTACCTCTGTAAATGGAACTTCCATTGACGAAGAAGAAGAAGCACCTGGAACAAAGAATATTCCAAACAATGATGATGAGTTCTTTGTGGTCCAGTATAAACCTGAAAAATATCTCTCAGGTTCTTCATTTTGCCTTCTTATAAATCTCATGGACATTACTCAGAGAAAATTGGTGTCTTCTCGAGCGACCATTCAATTCTATTTACAAGGAGGACATTATGCTGCTTCACACATAGACTTCAAGCTTTCCCAAAAACCTTTAACATACTTCTCCGGATGGGCAAGACATATGTTGGGGTATGACCATGTGAGAACCATATTAGATCGTGCACAGGTGACACGATCTATTCAAGTAGCTGGAGATTTGTTGATTTACCATGATGTGAGAGGTATAGTAGCTTTGCTCGCTCGCTGGTGTATTCCTACTCATACTTTCATATTCATGTAGGGAGAATTTACCATCACTTTGAGGATGTGGTTGCTTTATTGCATCTTCCAGTCATGGGTAATTTTCTTGCAGCACTTTCGGCAGATGAAAATGCAATATCTGATGTCTTGACAGTTGCGATGCATGATATTAACAAATTATCCAACAATTTTTTTTATGCTTAATGGTTGAGGCACTGGTGGCCGGGATATAGAGCTCTTGAAAGTCCTGTGAACGGTATATTAAATAATGTTGTTTTCTTGTGCTTATGGTTGTCCAGAAGTATTTGAAGATAATGGAAACTTGCTGAGGCCATTCGTGATTCCTTTTGCTATTAAGATAGCTTAAGGTGAGAGATTTCCGGTCTGTAGCCTGTTCTTGGGTTCACTATTCTCCAATTTAGATTCCTTGTCATAGACTCCAGAGTTTCCAATGGCTTTATGAAAGTTGAAACATATGCTAATATAATATTTCTCCAAGATTTACTGTAGGAAACGCTTCAATAATTATGCACCAATACCTCATAGCATCTTACAAGGACCAAATGTTGATACCCGTCATGATTTTTCTGGGAGGGATAATGCCAGGATTATGCGCTGGTCCACAAAGAAGCCTCAACTCAAGACATGCCTCACTAGTGCCTTAGACAACGAGTCTGAATTTAATTTTCGTCTTTGGGTGTCAATTCTTTCTTTCGTCTTACAGCTGATCACTTTTAATGACGCTAAAGAAAATATCACTTTGGAATCTGGTACAGACCTGGGTGATGGTGAGAGATCCTTTATATTGAGTTGTACTACTAGTTACTTAGTATCAATAATACATGGAAAATTTCTGGTGAAGGAATATAATATCGATAGTGCGGCTCGACAAATGGGTCTTGATCAGTGTGTCCCGGATGTTCGGAAGAGAAAGCCATCAACCGATCAATTTAAAGCTTCTTTAGATTGTACATATTTGAATGGGTGTGAATACATGTACCCTTGTTCTGACCGAGTTGCCTATGCAACTCCAGGTTATATAACCTTCTGGCATCAGCAACTTGAGCGTTTACATGATTTTGTAATGGCTGTTCAAACTCTAGTACAAAAGCCTCCTTCTGTTGGGATGATTTCTGCTCGACCAAGATTGAAGTATCCCTCTAATGGTAACATACGAAAAGCACTTCCAGGATGTTCACAAATAAGTATTCTTCTCATGATTTTTATAGAGACATGATAATCGCATCTTAATTATTTCATTAATTGTACCACGGGATGATCGTGTAGTGAGGATGTTCACAAGTAAGTATTCTTCTCATGATTTTTATAGAGACATGATAATCGCATCTTAATTATTTCATTAATTGTACCATGGGATGATCGCGTAGTGAGGTCTCGGATAGATGAAGACTTCACGGAAATGGAAGAAAGCATCTGGGGCGGAGAACCCAAAAGTAAAGATTATATGATGTTACCAAATAGTGTACAATCCCTAACTGCTTCTTTGGTGAGTCGTCAATGCTTCTTCCATCATGACTTTTTTTGCCCGCATAATTAGGATCACAAAACCAAAATTTGTTAATTTTCTTCAAAAAATTTCTCCGTCGAGCATTGATGGTCTTCAACTCGCTCTAGGAAAGCAATTCATGAACCTAGTGCTGATGAAGAGGAAGTCGATGTAAGTATTTCTTTTTATAATCAATTATGATATCCCTTGAATGAAGTAATAATAATTATTGTTGGTATATCCAGGAAGAAATTATTATGGACAAAGAAGGCGTTGATGATGCTCATTCGTCTTCAAAAGATGGTGATAAAGAGAATTCTCCAGAGCCGGAACCGAATGAAAGTAATAATGCCCATAATGGTGATTCCGACAATATTGATTCTTCGAACGGCTTAGAGACCCCTCAAGTAAGTATTTCTCCTGTATTTTCTTCATAGAAGTATGAAATTTATGATTTATGGATGATTGAATGAGAACCCATATGAATGAATGAAAAAAATTAGCGAAATACGTCGTCAGAAAATTCAGAATTCAGTCTTTAAGAAAAAACACTGTAGAATCTTCGTACGATGTTGGATTTTAGCGATCTACGATCATGTATTTTCATCCTCAGACAATTTCCAAGCTTACCGAAAAATATTTTTGAGTTTTGAGCATGTTTAGGTGCCAAAATCGATGAAACAGTAAACTTCTAGGAAGTTTTCAGAAAATTTTCAGCTGTCATGTAGTACAAACTTTTGACCACATCTCTTCGCTTGTTATTCAATTGCTATCAATTTTGGATATGTTGTAGAGGACATCCATACGAAGAGAATGACATATGAATTAACCTTATATTCCTCACCAATTGCTCCCAGTTCGTCATCTTATACAGTGCAGTGTAAAATATCCTCGGATGAGCTTGTTCCAAAACGTGTTTTTATGACTTTTACACTATTTGCTCAGGTCTTGAATGTATAATGAAGAACTTTAATGATGTTAGATCACTTACATTCTAAATTTGATGATTGCTTTTTATTTTCATGTTTGGAGCGTCCTAATCCCGTGTAATTGATAGGTGTCTAAAACACCTAATTTTATATTTAGTATTTATGCTTTCTTTGCTATTTTTCGTGTGAATTATGTATCTTATGTTTGCTTTTGAGTTTATTAGGTACTCTGGAGTCATACGGAGAAAATTAAGAAGAAATCATTCAAATTGAGATGAAAGGGCAAAAAGATCATTGCATGGGAAACCACATCATAGCCGCACCGGAGTTCAGGGCAATACAACTACAAGCTAGGTGGTTTTTGAGCTTTACTGTATAATTGTATGAAATGGGCTTACGGATGGGCCTGCATTAGTTACAACCACAGGAGTAAGGGGAAATTAGGGGGAGACCCAAAAAAAAAAATATTCTCGTTGTCAAACCCACAATTAATTTTTGGTACTGTCACACCCATAATTATATGAAATTATTAGGGAATCAATACATAACTCGTTATGCATACTATCTTTTCGAGGCATAACTCGTTATGCAGCCTAATTTTTCAGGGGTATAATTGGAAGCGCAACTTGGACATAACATATCTAAAAATACGCGCCTTAGAATTTTACAAATTTTATATCGTTGGAAATCTTTTTAAAAGAGCTACGCAACGAGTACAAAAAAGAATATCAAATTTTTGTTTTTCACGAAAAAATCGGAGGTGATCCTCATTTTAGGGAAAATTTTCGAAAACTTGATACATAACCATTATGCAGTCACCAAAAACGATGCATAACACATTCTGCAGACGCATAACAAATTATGCAACTATTTTCTCCACTGTATAACACATTATGCATTTGGATAACAAAGTTATGCATCTATAACAAGTTATGTAACCATTGTTTTGGTTGATTTTAGTGCGTACATAAAAAAAAATTAATGCATAATGCAGTATGCATCCATATTTACATATGCATATCATATTATGCATCTATTTTCTCGATGCATAAAAGATTCTGCAGCAATTTTCTCGATGCATAACGCATTATGCAGTCATATTTTCGGATGCATAACAGGTTATGCATCCATTTTCTTGACTGCATAACATGTTATGCATATATTATTATAGGTGCATAATGTGTTATGCAGTCTTTGTTTTTGTTGGTTTCAGTAGTAACAAAAAAAAAAATTGATGCATACCGTGTTAAAATTCAAAGAAGAGTGTAGAAAGAGGTGATAAATTCATTTCCACCAAGATGTAAATACTTGTCAACAAAAAAAACAGACGTGACGTTGACTGAAGGGAGTAGACAAGACAAAAACACAAATAAAGAATTGAAATAGATCTCATTAATTAAACGCCGAAATTGTTAGTACCCATTATTCAATACAAGTATCAGATTCAAATAGACTGAGAAAAAAACAAAAATCAATCAGACAAAATCGATAGGACATGTGCATACCATTTTAATTTTTAATAGAAGGAGAGATAGATGATGGCGACAACACACATTGAAGATCTGAAATAGGATTTTTCACTTTCTTCCTTGTTGAACTTACTCCATCACCGGTGTGATACTTGAGAAGAAAAAAGGACGAAAACAATAGAACCACAGATTAAGTTTCAATTTCTTTCTTCCTTCTTAATTTTTTTTCAAATAATTTCAAATCTATACACTTGATAAGGAGAGATTAAAGTTATCTTTCCAATCTCGTTTACTAATTTAATTTTCAAATCATTTCTTCACCGAAGTGATATCGATCTCTTCTTCTATGATTAAACTCAAATCATTTATAATAACCTTAATTCAATCAACATACCCCAAATTATACCACCTGCAATCAATCCACAACCAACCACACCCAAATTCAATCGTTATTGTTGTTGAGAGAATTGAAGAATTGGCTTGAAATTCAACCCCCAAACACCACAAATCCATTCTCGTCATCGCTGCTTTAATCAATCCTTGATGTCTCCATTTCAGTTCAACTGCGGAAGCTAAAAATGATGCTCAGATCCCCTTTCAACCCCCAAATACGAAGATGTTAAAATTCAACCCCCAAATACGAAGATGTTGAGACTCCAATAGAACTGAGACGCAAGTAGTAGGGAGATACGAATCGGAGAAGAAGAAGAAAAAACACTGAAACATAATTTCAGAAATTATAGGTTCGAGAATAATTTTTTCCCCAAAAATGGGTGCGCGCTTGTATTTTTTTGAGCATGGGTTTCACAGTGGGAAAGATGTAAAGAATGGGTCTCACTGTAGTTTTCACCGGGAGTAAACAAATGTTCCGAGTAGCTGTGGACTTCACCTCAAGGCTGAGCCCATGGACTCTTGGCAGTGAGAATGATGGATGTGCTATTCTCGATGGAGATATTATCAAGTTCGATTAAAAATATGGAAGGGAATGGTGGTGAGTGGTTGGATGTTAATGCTTCTGGTGACGAGATGGAAACAAGAAAAGATATGAGCTGAGTCCAGTCTTCTGTTGGTAATAGGAGATGATGATGACGCTGTGGATGTTGGTTTTGAGGTTTGTGGTGATGGAACTCGAGGAGATCGAGAAAATATGGAACCTACGTTGCTATCAATGGAGTAAGAAGGAGCTGTTGATGGAGGATGAGCATCACCGAAGATTGACGAACAGAGAAGCAGTGATGCTCGGGCATTTTCTGTAGTGATGGGGAAGAACCAAGAGCGGTAGGAATGATGAGAAGTATGGTGGAGCTGAGCTACTTCTGTTGACGGATGATAATGGAGATGCAGTGGAGTTGAATGATGGCCTGATGCCATTGGAAGTGAAGACAACAACGTCTGATAGAGAAGAACAGCTCGAGCTGTAGTAGCTCAATGATAATGTTACTGCCACAAAACTCAGTGGAGAAGTGGAGTTGATGCTGTCGATGAAAAGAGTAACAAATCCTGGGAGTTAACTTGAAAAGATAAAGGAAGGAGTAGTTTACTGTCAATGTTCTCAGAAAATGGAGAAGAAGCAAGAAGGGGATTGACAGTGTTGATGATCCAGTGATAGTTAGCATTGACGATGAAGACGAGAATAGTTGTTGTCATTAGTCCTGATGAGTTCTACTTATACGGGAATAATGTCAAACTAGATAGCTAAGTCAGGGACGATATTAAGGGATTGTGATGATGTTGTTGGCTGTGTCATTAGTTGATCGTGGAAGATGGACTGAGTGATTTCAGGGATGAAGTTATGTGACTGGGAATTACGGACGACGACAGTTATGGTTAAGTTCGGGTGTTGAGGGCCTGAGAAGGTATTTTTTCCGGTGATCATTGAGATTGAGCTGCATTCAGTGAAGGTCGATGGTGGCTACGAGATGGAGAATAATGACAGTAGTGAAGAGCTCAAGAAATGGAGCTGCTGCTATTATTGGCAGTCGACGATGGATGGAGTTTGGCAGTGGAATAAAGCCATGTTGAGATTCTGTGGGATAGTAACGATTGTTGCTGCGAACCAGAGATCAGTGAGGACTGAGAGCTCGATTCCGAGGTTTTAACGGATGGCAGAGAAGTGCATGGTGAGTTCTGTGACGTAAAGAAAGGAGGCGCTGGGAGTTGTTGGTGCTGATCGGTGATGAAAAGAAGACTCGTGTTTGAAGCTTGATGATGAGTACTCGAGTCTGAACGGTTGGAGCACGAGTTTGCAGTTGAGTCTCTGCCAATGGCAGTTACGACACGAAATTAATGAGATTGGAGCATGGCAGTGGCATGAACCGAGTATGGCATTGCCAGAGAGAACTCAAGACGGTGGAAGATATGCATGGTGGTTGGCAGTGGAGATGAGGAGATGCTGTTGAGCTAAGGAAACAACCGAGTTTGACAGAGGTCGATAGAATGACGAGAGGAAGGACATGCATGGTTATTATGGGGTATGCAGATTGGTAGATGATTCTATGGAGAGAAAAATGTGATAATGGGCTGGATATACTCACGTGAAGTAAAACAATGGGCTAGGCTTCTCCCATACGCAAGCCAACAAGTTTATTTGGGCTGGGCCTCTGCCACTTGCGCAATCCCCATGGCTGTAGCCATTCTACTCACGGCCAGACTTGGTCAATGACCTTCTTAGGCAAGTTGCATGCGATTTTGGCAGTCACTTTGCATAGGGTGATGCACGGGACATAATTCCAAGGAGGTGCACTTTCCTATTTTTATTAGGTTTCCTAGTTTTCTTAAGGAGGAGGTTACAAAACTATATATATAGGGAAGCCTACACATTAGAAGGGGATGATTATCTTTTATATATCTTCTACTACTTTGTTCTAGGGTTTAGAAACATGTTAGGGTTTCTCCTTCTTCTTGTTATGAACTCCTTGAATATGAGTACTTAATTTTATTATTGGTTATGGAATAATTGGATTTCACATAATATGGTTTTTGATATGATAAATTAGTTTTGTCTCCGTACTTTATCGTTTATGATTCACAATTAATATTGTTATATGATGTGAATGCTTGTTATCGAGTCGCGAATCGATTGAGTTTGTTTTCATCTCTATTGCTGGATTAGGGTTTGTTATACGTAAAAGTGATAGATTCCTGATTGCAAGTAGCATAAATATGATTATAGTTTGTAGTGATATATTCTTATGATCATATGTGAATTATAACCTTTGTTAAATTGAATTAGTGCGTTTTCCACGTTCGATTGCTTTGATTGGCCTGATTTCATAGAACTTAATGCATCTAGGGAATTAAACTTGATTAGTGCTTTTACACGTTAGGTTGTTCTTTAAGATAGAAATCATATTCGCATCTTTTAATGTGTTTGTTGATGACAAAAGGAGATTAGCGGGATATTCTTGCGATCAAGATATTCTAGGGCTTTTGATAAAAGTTGAGATTAAATATCCATTCTAATTATTGTGTAGGAAACATATTTGTGAATGAAGATGAAATCCATGACCAATATTTTCTCATCCTTGATTTGTTTGTTTATTTCTTTATTTGCTTTTATTTTACTATTACTTGCATAAATATCAGAAAACCCCCGGTGTTATTTATAGGAAACCGAAACAACGAGACAACCTAGACCTCTCTGTGGGATCGATCCTTTCTTTCCCTTGCTATATTTATATTTTGAGTAGTGATAAAGTGTAATTTATTTTTGACGCATACGACAACGATCAAATTTTGGCGTCGTTGTCGGGGAGGCAACGGTTGTCACTTGTTTTTGGTTTCTTATTTTTGTTTTGTTTTTGTTTTTGTGTTTAGTCTTATTTTTGTTTTTCTTATTTTCTGGTTTTTAACCTTGGTTTGAGAATCGTATTTTAGGTACTTATTATGGAAGGAGCATATTGGAGCAATCAATACGGTTATCAACCTCAACAACAATATGACAACTATCACCCTTATGGGGAGTACAATCAAAACCAATCCTTTGGTTATGGTCAATACTCCATGTACCCTTTGAGTTATTCTCATACATATCAATCTTCTTATGGTGGTTATGTAAGTGAGCAACCACAAAGAGGGGATGATACTTGTGCTTCTCTTAATATATCTTCGAGTTTGGTAGATGAGATGCAATGATTTATGGACAACATGGAGTCAATTTGTAGACAACCAAGCGTGGAACCAATTTCATCGACCGAAAGTGCTCATAGTGTGTTTGTCCCAATTTCTGATCGTAGTTATGATCATTCACCCATTCAAAGGCAAGATAATTGGCCTAGCAATACTGAGGTAAGTGATTATACTTTTTCTATGTCGAATGAGTTTTACCAACAAATGGAATGCTATTTTCAGAACTTGGATGAATCACTCCAAGAGCTTCAACAAAGTGTTTCATATTTAAGACAAGGCATTGAAGAATACAAAGAGGACATGCACAATTCTGCGAAAGACCAAGCTTTGGGAAGTGGTAGCTAATCTTATGACAGTGACGATGACTATGAAAGTACATCGCTTGACCCAATTTATGGTGACATCCCCGAGGAGTCTACAATGGAGTCTCTTTGCAATCAAGGTGAAGTAGAAAAGGACCAACCTTTGGATATATTGGATGACATTAGTGTAGTTGACTCAATCCTTGATTTTTATAATGATCAAGAACATATTCAAAAGGTACATGAGTATGATGAAACTAGTGTTTTACAAGATTTTGCAACATGGTTTGATTTTAATGAAGAGGAGTATGTTGAGAATAAAACCGTTAATACCAATATTATGGAAGACCCAATTGAACTTGTGAATGATTGTAGTGATGATGTTGATGTCGAGACTTTGGTTAAGGCAGAAACGGACGAAGAATAGTTGCAAGGTTTGATAGAGGACCATGATATACAAGAGGCGAATAGTTCACTTGAATTTTTCAAGGATGAAGATGATTCCGTAATCCAAGAGATTGTGATAGGTTTGTCTAATCCTTTGCATATTAATTCTTCTCTTTTACCTCTTATTGGTTTGAATGTATGTGCTTCGAAAACATTGTTGAATGACTTTGTTTCTCGATTTCCTCCATTAGAGAAACTTGATTCTCATACTATGCAGGTTTTGGAACAAGACACTGTGGAAGTACCCGACTCTTATATTCTTTATGCACTTCCAAGTGTGGAAAAGAAAAAGTGTGGGGGAAACTTTTATCGGTTAATAGCTTCAATTCTGTTTTCTATTACTAATATTTGTATGGAGCTATTGTTTGCAAAACAGGTGCTATGGGTGGACCCACAAATTTTCAGATTGCTAATATATGGGGAATGAATCTTTCAAGAAGCTAAGTCGGGCCGTCGACTTTCAAACAAGCGCTTAGTGGGAGGCAACTCACCGGTTTTGTATCTCTTATCCTTTTGATTTTTAATTTATTTTTGTTTCGTTTATCTATTTTTTATTGTTTTCATATCATATTTGCATCCCCATGTTTAATTTCATTAAGTCCATAATCTATCTTAGAAGAGAATTATGATGAATAACTTTTCGTCAGAAAATTTCAGACTGCGCGTAGTTCAGTCCAGAGACCATAACTGTCATATCGTTTATCAAAACACTGTGAAATTTTGACACTGTGTAGCAAACACGTAGGTAAACAACTTTTGTGAAATGGAGATTTTCCAAATTCCTTACCAATTTGCACAGTTTTTTCGTTTTATCTGCTATTACGTCAGAATTCAGAACTTTCGGTTTTACACATTGAGGACAATGTGAAGTTTAAGTGTGGGGAGCATTTATATGTTTGTATAATTTGTTTTAGTTTGTTTTATGCCTTTAAAAAAAATCAAAAAAATAGAAAAACCAAGAAAAAAATTTGTGCTTTTTGAACTCCGAAATCTAGAAACTTGTGCCTTTAGGATGACACCATTAGTGGATGGAACCATTTTGAATGCAGGAGTTGAGGAACCAATTAACTAAAAAGGGACGAACATATCTCAGAAATCACAATTAACATGATAGTTGTTACCATATCTCGGAATATCACCATATCGCATTCTATTTTTTTTATTTTTCCATATTTATCTATTGTTCTCTAAGTGTTTTGGTGGGTCACTAAACATCAAGTTGTTATTGATGCTAGGATGAAATAGAGTGATTGAGTTACTATAAAGAAAAAAAAAAGAAAAAAAAAGACCGACCAATTAGACCAAACGGAATAAAAGACACTTGGATAAAGCAATATGTGTGTGTTCTCCCTGTCTCCGTCGCCTAAGCAAGCGTGGAATGCAGGATCCAAGGGAACTATCATGTAATCTGCTGACAAGAATCATGCGCTTGGATCCAGTTTGATCCAATCATGTTGTCTAAAAAAAAAAAAAAGTGAAAAAAGTGAAAAAGAATAAGAAAAGAAAAGAAAGTATTATTTTGGTTGAATAAAGTCACTTCTGGTTCCCTTGTATATGCCAGTGAGTTGATGTAGCATTCAAACCAAGTAGCTCAATCCAATAGGCATAGGTTCATCTTGGCAGTGACCTTCAGACAGATATGGGAAACATCGATCACTTGTGAACATTCGCCAACATCTACATCTATATCCATCTTCTTAATCTTTTCATTGTGATTGTGGTTTGTTAGTTTCCGAGTATTGTGGCTTGTTCAACTATCTAATTAGAGCTTTATTTACTAATATATGAATTGAATTTGCACAAGGGACCTCCTCCTGTAGTCATTTTGGATTCGTTCATTGATTTGTCATAAATAGACGGAGTTAGAAATATAGGTTTTGTAGGTAGACCTCTTGTAAACCTTCACGAGACTATAACTCGTCCACTAGGGACACCTAGGGGATTAAAGGCTTGTTATTTATGCTAAAATTAACCGTTTTCTCGACGACATGGAGTTGTATGTATTTGTTTTGTTTGATTTGCTCGAAGACTAGCAAAGTCTAAGTGTGGGGGAATTTGATAGGTGTCTAAAACACCTAATTTTATATTTAGTATTTATGCTTTCTTTGCTATTTTTCGTGTGAATTATGTATCTTATGTTTGCTTTTGAGTTTATTAGGTACTCTGGAGTCATACGGAGAAAATTAAGAAGAAATCATTCAAATTGAGATGAAAGGGAAAAAAGATCATTGCATGGGAAACCACATCATAGCCGCACCGGAGTTCAGGGCAATACAACTACAAGCTAGGTGGTTTTTGAGATTTACTGTATAGTTGTATAAAATGGGCTTACGGATGGGCCTGCAATAAGTTACAACCACAGGAGTAAACAAATGTTCTGAGTAGCTGTGGACTTCACCTCAAGGCTGAGCCCATGGACTCTTGGCAGTGAGAATGATGGATGTGCTATTCTCGATGAAGATATTATCAAGTTTGATTAAAAATATGGAAGGGAATGGTGGTGAGTGGTTGGCTGTTAATGCTTCTGGTGACGAGATGGAAACAAGAAAAGATATAAGCTGAGTCTAGTCTTCTGTTGGTAATAGGAGATGATGATGACGCTGTGGATGTTGGTTTTGAGGTCTGTGGTGATGGAACTCGAGGAGATCGAGAAAATATGGAACCTACGTTGCTGTCAATGGAGTAAGAAGGAGCTGTTGATGGAGGATGAGCATCACCGAAGATTGACGAACAGAGAAGCAGTGATGCTCGGGCATTTTCTGTAGTGATGGGGAAGAACCGAGAGCGGTAGGAATGATGAGAAGTATGGTGGAGCTGAGCTTATTCTGTTGACGGATGATAATGGAGATGCCGTAGAGTTGAATGATGGCATGATGCCATTGGCAGTGAAGACAACAACGTCTAATAGAGAAGAACAGCTCGAGCTGTAGTAGCTCAATGATAATGTTACTGCCACAAAACTCAGTGGAGAAGTGGAGTTGATGCTGTCGATGAAAAGAGTAACAAATCCTGGGAGTTAACTTGAAAAGATGAAGGAAGGAGTAGTTTACTGTCGTTGTTCTCAGAAAATGGAGAAGAAGCAAGAAGGGGATTGAAAGTGTTGGTGATCCAGTGATAGTTGGAATTGACGATGAAGACGAGAATAGTTGTTGTCATTAGTCCTGATGAGTTCGACTTATACGGGAAGAATGTCAAACTAGATAGCTAAGTCAGGGACGATATTAAGGGATTGTGATGATGTTGTTGGCTGTGTCATTAGTTGATCGTGGAAGATGGACTGAGTGATTTCAGGGATGAAGTTATGTGACTGGGAATGACGTACGACGACAGTTATGGTTAAGTTCGGGTGTTGAGGGCCTGAGAAGGTATTTTTTCCGGTGATCATTGAGATTGAGCTGCATTCAGTGAAGGTCGATGGTGGCTACGAGATGGAGAATAATGACAGTAGTGAAGAGCTCAAGAAATGGAGCTGCTGCTATTATTGGCAGTCGACGATGGATGGAGTTTGGCAGTGGAATAAAGCCATGTTGAGATGCTGTGGGATAGTAACGATTGTTGCTGCGAACCAGAGATCAGTGAGGACTGAGAGCTCGAGTCCGAGGTTTTAACGGATGGCAGAGAAGTGCATGGTGAGTTCTGTGACGTAAAGAAAGGAGGCTCTGGGAGTTGTTGGTGCTGATCGGTGATGAAAAGAAGACTCGTGTTTGAAGCTTGATGATGAGTACTCGAGTCTGAACGGTTGGAGCACGAGTTTGCAGTTGAGTCTCTGCCAATGGCAGTGACGACACGGAATTAATGAGATTGGAGCATGGCAGTGGCATGAACCGAGTATGGCATTGCCAGAGAGAACTCAAGACGGTGGAAGATATGCATGGTGGTTGGCAGTGGATATGAGGAGATGCTGTTGAGCTAAGGAAACAACCGAGTTTGACAGAGGTCGATAGAATGACGAGAGGAAGGACATGCATGGTTATTATGGGGTATGCAGATTGGTAGATGATTCTATGGAGAGAAAAATGTGATAATGGGCTGGATATACTCACGTGAAGTAAAACAATGGGCTAGGCTTTTCCCATACGCAAGCCAGCAAGTTTATTTGGGCTGGGCCTCTGCCACTTGCGCAAGCCCCATGGCTGTAGCCATTCTACTCACGGCCAGACTTGGTCAATGACCTTCTTAGGCAAGTTGCATGCGATTTTGGCAGTCACTTTGCATAGGGTGATGCACGGGACATAATTCCAAGGAGGTGCACTTTCCTATTTTTATTAGGTTTCCTAGTTTTCTTAAGGAGGAGGTTACAAAACTATATATATAGGGAAGCCTACACATTAGAAGGGGATGATTATCTTTTATATATCTTCTACTACTTTGTTCTAGGGTTTAGAAACATGTTAGGGTTTCTCCTTCTTCTTGTTATGAACTCCTTGAATATGAGTACTTAATTTTATTATTGGTTATGGAATAATTGGATTTCACATAATATGGTTTTTGATATGATAAATTAGTTTTGTCTCCGTACTTTATCGTTTATGATTCACAATTAATATTGTTATATGATGTGAATGCTTGTTATCGAGTCGCGAATCGGTTGAGTTTGTTTTCATCTCTATTGCTGGATTAGGGTTTGTTATACGTAAAAGTGATAGATTCCTGATTGCAAGTAGCATAAATATGATTATAGTTTGTAGTGATATATTCTTATGATCATATGTGAATTATAACCTTTGTTAAATTGAATTAGTGCGTTTTCCACGTTCGATTGCTTTGATTGGCCTGATTTCATAGAACTTAATGCATCTAGGGAATTAAACTTGATTAGTGCTTTTACACGTTAGGTTGTTCTTTAAGATAGAAATCATATTCGCATCTTTTAATGTGTTTGTTGATGACAAAAGGAGATTAGCGGGATATTCTTGCGATCAAGATATTCTAGGGCTTTTGATAAAAGTTGAGATTAAATATCCATTCTAATTATTGTGTAGGAAACATATTTGTGAATGAAGATGAAATCCATGACCAATATTTTCTCATCCTTGATTTGTTTTTTTATTTCTTTATTTGCTTTTATTTTACTATTACTTGCATAAATATCATAAAACCCCCGGTGTTATTTATAGGAAACCGAAATAACGAGACAACCTAGACCTCTCTGTGGGATCGATCCTTTCTTGCCCTTGCTATATTTATATTTTGAGTAGTGATAAAGTGTAATTTATTTTTGACGCATACGACAACGATCAAATTTTGGCGTCGTTGCCGGGGAGGCAACGGTTGTCACTTGTTTTTGGTTTCTTATTTTTGTTTTGTTTTTGTTTTTGTTTTTAGTCTTATTTTTGTTTTTCTTATTTTCTGGTTTTTAACCTTGGTTTGAGAATCGTATTTTAGGTACTTATTATGGAAGGAGCATATTGGAGCAATCCATACGGTTATCAACCTCAACAACAATATGACAACTATCACCCTTATGGGGAGTACAATCAAAACCAATCCTTTGGTTATGGTCAATACTCCATGTACCCTTTGAGTTATTCTCATACATATCAACCTTCTTATGGTGGTTATGTAAGTGAGCAACCACAAAGAGGGGATGATACTTGTGCTTCTCTTAATATATCTTCGAGTTTGGTAGATGAGATGCAACGATTTATGGACAGCATGGAGTCTATTTGTAGACAACCAAGCGTGGAACCAATTTCATCGACCGAAAGTGCTCATAGTGTGTTTGTCCCAATTTCTGATCGTAGTTATGATCATTCACCCATTCAAAGGCAAGATAATTGGCCTAGCAATACTGAGGTAAGTGATTCTACTTTGTCTATGTCGAATGAGTTTTACCAACAAATGGAATGCTATTTTCAGAACTTGGATGAATCACACCAAGAGCTTGAACAAAGTGTTTCATATTTAAGACAAGGCATTGAAGAATATAAAGAGGACATGCACAATTCTGCGAAAGACCAAGCTTTGGGAAGTGGTAGCTAATCTTATGACAGTGACGATGACTATGAAAGTACATCGCTTGACCCAATTTATGGTGACATCCCCGAGGAGTCTACAATGGAGTCTCTTTGCAATCAAGGTGAAGTAGAAAAGGACCAACCTTTGGAGATATTGGATGACATTAGTGTATTTGACTCAATCCTTGATCTTTATAATGATCAAGAACATATTCAAAAGGTACATGAGTATGATGAAACTAGTGTTTTACAAGATTTTGCAACATGGTTTGATTTTAATGAAGAGGAGTATGTTGAGAATAAAACCGTTAATACCAATATTATGGAAGACCCAATTGAACTTGTGAATGATTGTAGTGATGATGTTGATGTCGAGACTTTGGTTAAGGAAGAAACGGACGAAGAATGGTTACAAGGTTTGATAGAGGACCATGATATACAAGAGGCGAATAGTTCACTTGAATTTTTCAAGGATGAAGATGATTTTGTAATCCAAGAGATTGTGATAGGTTTGTCTAATCCTTTGCATATTAATTCTTCTCTTTTACCTCTTATTGGTTTGAATGTATGTGCTTCGAAAACATTGTTGAATGACTTTGTTTCTCGATTTCCTCCATTAGAGAAACTTGATTCTCATACTATGCAGGTTTTGGAACAAGAAACTGTGGAAGTACCCGACTCTTATATTCTTTATGCACTTCCAAGTGTGGGGGAAACTTTTATCGGTTAATAGCTTCAATTCTGTTTTCTATTACTAATATTTGTATGGAGCTATTGTTTGCAAAACTGGTGCTATGGGTGGACCCCCAAATTTTCAGATTGCTAATATATGGGGAATGAATCTTTCAAGAAGCTAAGTCGGGCCGTCAACTTTAAAACAAGCGCTTAGTGGGAGGCAACTCACTGGTTTTGTATCTCTTATCCTTTTGATTTTTAATTTATTTTTGTTTCGTTTATTTATTTTTTATTGTTTTCATATAATATTTGCATCCCCATATTTAATTTCATTAAGTCCATAATCTATCTTAGAAGAGAATTATGATGAATACCTTTTCGTCAGAAAATTTCAGACTGCGTGTAGTTCAGTCCATAGACCATAACTGTCATATCGTTTATCAAAACACTGTGAAATTTTGACAATGTGTATAAAACACGTAGGTAAACAACTTTTGTGAAATGGAGATTTTCCAAATTCCTTAACAATTTGCACAGGTTTTTCGTTTTATCTGCTATTACGTCAGAATTCAGAACTTTCGGTTTTACACATTGAGGACAATGTGAAGTTTAAGTGTGGGGAGCATTTATATGTTTGTATAATTTGTTTTAGTTTGTTTTATGCCTTTAAAAAAATCAAAAAAATAGAAAAACCAAGAAAAAATTTGTGCTTTTTGAACTCCGAAATCTAGAAACTTGTGCCTTTAGGATGACACCATTAGTGGATGGAACCATTTTGAATGCAGGAGTTGAGGAACCAATTAACTAAAAAGGGACGAACATATCTCAGAAATCACAATTAACATGATAGTTGTTACCATATCTCGGAATATCACCATATCGCATTCTATTTTTTTTATTTTTCCATATTTATCTATTGTTCCCTAAGTGTTTTGGTGGGTCACTAAACATCAAGTTGTTATTGATGCTAGGATGAAATAGAGTGATTGAGTTACTATAAAGAAAAAGAAAAAAAAAAAAAAAAAAAAAGACCGACCAATTAGACCAAACGGAATAAAAGACACTTGGATAAAGCAATATGTGTGTGTTCTCCCTGTCTCCGTCGCCTAAGCAAGCGTGGAATGCAGGATCCAAGGGAACTATCGTGTAATCTGCTGACAAGAATCATGCGCTTGGATCCAGTTTGATCCAATCATGTTGTCTAAAAAAAAAGTGAAAAAGAATAAGAAAAGAAAAGAAAGTATTATTTTGGTTGAATAAAGTCACTTCTGGTTCCCTTGTATATGCCAGTGAGTTGATGTAACATTCAAACCAAGTAGCTCAATCCAATAGGCATAGGTTAATCTTGGCAGTGACCTTCAGAAAGATATGGGAAACATCGATCACTTGTGAACATTCGCCAACATCTACATCTATATCCATCTTCTTAATCTTTTCATTGTGATTATGGTTTGTTAGTTTCCGAGTATTGTGGCTTGTTCAACTATCTAATTAGAGCTTTATTTACTAATATATGAATTGAATTTGCACAAGGTACCTCCTCCTGTAGTCATTTTGGATTCGTTCATTGATTTGTCATAAATAGACGGAGTTAGAAATATAGGTTTTTTAGGTAGACCTCTTGTAAACCTTCACGAGACTATAACTCGTCCACTAGGGACACCTAGGGGATTAAAGGCTTGTTATTTATGCTAAAATTAACCATTTTCTCGACGACATGGAGTTGTATGTATTTGTTTTGTTTGATTTGCTCGAGGACTAGCAAAGTCTAAGTGTGGGGGAATTTGATAGGTGTCTAAAACACCTAATTTTATATTTAGTATTTATGCTTTCTTTGCTATTTTTCGTGTGAATTATGTATCTTATGTTTGCTTTTGAGTTTATTAGGTACTCTGGAGTCATACGGAGAAAATTAAGAAGAAATCATTCAAATTGAGATGAAAGGGAAAAAAGATCATTGCATGGGAAACCACATCATAGCCGCACCGGAGTTCAGGGAAATACAACTACAAGCTAGGTGGTTTTTGAGCTTTACCGTATAGTTGTATAAAATGGGCTTACGGATGGGCCTGCAATAAGTTACAACCACAGGAGTAAACAAATGTTCTGAGTAGCTGTGGACTTCACCTCAAGGCTGAGCCCATGGACTCTTGGCAGAGAGAATGATGGATGTGCTATTCTCGATGAAGATATTATCAAGTTTGATTAAAAATATGGAAGGGAATGGTGGTGAGTGGTTGGCTGTTAATGCTTCTGGTGACGAGATGGAAACAAGAAAAGATATAAGCTGAGTCTAGTCTTCCGTTGGTAATAGGAGATGATGATGACGCTGTGGATGTTGGTTTTGAGGTCTGTGGTGATGGAACTCGAGGAGATCGAGAAAATATGGAACCTACGTTGCTGTTAATGGAGTAACAAGGAGCTGTTGATGGAGGATGAGCATCACCGAAGATTGACGAACAGAGAAGCAGTGATGCTCGGGCATTTTCTGTAGTGATGGGGAAGAACCAGAGCGGTAGGAATGATGAGAAGTATGGTGGAGCTGAGCTTATTACGGTGACGGATGATAATGGAGATGCCGTAGAGTTGAATGATGGCATGATGCCATTGGCGATGAAGACAACAACGTCTAATAGAGAAGAACATTTCAGTTTGTAGTAGCTCAATGATAATGTTACTGCCACAAAACTCGGTGAGAAGTGGAGTTGATCTTGTCGATGAAAAGAGTAACAAATCACGGGAGTTAACTTGAAAAGATGAAGGAAGGAGTAGTTTCTGTAGTTGTTCTCGAGAAAATGGAGAAGAAGCAAGAAGCGGATTGAAAGTGTTGATGATCCAGTGATAGTTGGAATTGACGATGAAGACGAGAATAGTTGTTGTCATTAGTCCTGATGAGTTCGACTTATACGGGAAGAATGTCAAACTAGATAGCTAAGTCAGGGACGATATTAAGGGATTGTGATGATGTTGTTGGCTGTGTCATTAGTTGATCGTGGAAGATGGACTGAGTGATTTCAGGGATGAAGTTATGTGACTGGGAATGACGTACGACGACAGTTATGGTTAAGTTCGGGTGTTGAGGGCACGAGAAGGTATTTTTTCCGGTGATCATTGAGATTGAGCTGCATTGATGAAGGTCGATGGTGGCTACGAGATGGAGAATAATGACAGTAGTGTAGAGCTCAAGAAATGGAGCTGCTGCTATTATTGGCAGTCGACGATGGATGGAGTTTGGCAGTGGAATAAATCCATGTTGAGATGCTGTGGGAACTGAGAGCTCGAGTCCGAGGTTTTAACGGATGGCAGAGAAGTGCATGGTGAGTTCTGTGACGTAAATAAAGGAGGCTCTGGGAGTTGTTGGTGCTGATCGGTGATGAAAAGAAGACTCGTGTTTGAAGCTTGATGATGAGTACTCGAGTCTGAACGGTTGGAGCACGAGTTTGCAGTTGAGTCTCTGCCAATGGCAGTGACAGTTAAAATTTATACTTTTATCAAGAACTTAGAACCCTTGATAATGTTTTCGGAGATATACGAGCATAGTGGTGTTGCTCGTATAGAGCTCCTAGAACTCTAGTAGTGAGGGTGGAAGCAAGGACTTTGTAACTTGAACCTTGTATTGATTGATTCTTGATTGCTTGCTTGCTTACAAATGAATACAACATGCCTATTTATAGGCTACAAAAAGAAGAAGAGAACTATGTCTATGGAGGCTAACAACTATGCCTATGGAGGCTAACAACTATGCATATGGAGGCTAACAACTATGCCTATGGAGGCTTCCACCAAACCAACTACTAGACAATCTAGTATTCTTAATTGATTTGTCTAACTCTAGAACACTCATTTTACACATGTTAATTGTCTAACATTGACTCTAGACATCCTAGATATTTCTAGGTTAATTTAGATAGATGTGAACACTTGACTAAGTTGGTGTTGAATATTCAACACTCCCCCTCAACACCTACTTTCCAACTTCTCTTTATCTTAGACGTTTCGGTCCCCTTCATAGTTTAAGGATGTTTCGGTCCTCTTCATAGTTTAAGGACGTTTCAGTCCTCTTCGGAAGTTTAGGGACATTTCGGTCCTCTTCGGAAGTTTAGGGACATTTCGGTCCTTTTCGTAGTTTTAGAACATACGGGTTCCATCGTAGTTTAGGGACATTGCGGTCCTCTTCGTAGTTTTAGAACATACGGGTTCCATCGTAGTTTAGGGACATTGCGGTCCTATCGTAGTTTAGGGACATTGCGGTCCTCTTCGTTTCAGTAAAATACTTCTTGTACTCTTTAGACAACTCATAGGATTTTCACCCACTTTTTTTGTTCTCTATCTCATCACCACTTGGTGATTGCTTCCGTTTCTTCACAACATTTTTGTTGTTTCTTCTTCTATTCATCTTTGTTCCAGTCACGCTTTTGTTTGCGGCTCGTAGTTTAGGGACATTGCGGTCCACTTGGTGATTGCTTCCGTTTGCGGCTCTTAGTTTTAGAACATACGAAGAGGACCGCAATGTCCCTAAACTACGATAGGACAGCAATGTCCCTAAACTACGATGGAACCCGTATGTTCTAAAACTACGAAGAGGACCGAAATGTCCCTAAACTTCCGAAGAGGACCGAAATGTCCCTAAACTTCCGAAGAGGACCGAAAAAAAAAAAAAAATGGGGTCTCTTCGAAAACTATAACACTTCTTTGGTTATCCAGATTCTCTCACAATCTTTCATTTCGTCAAGCTTCTGCCACAAGCTCTGACTATTCTTATTCTTGTTATATTGCTGTTACAATTTTGTCACGCTATCCAGATTTGACACATTTCTGAATTCGTAACAGATTTGCAACGCTGTGACAATTATTGTCACACTTATGTTTTGTACGTATTTAAACAAACACCTGTAAACCCATTTAGACTTCATTTGGACATTACAAATTAGGTAATTCCAACACTCCCCCGTAATTTTTAATGGCTCTGTTTTTTTTTTTTTTTTGATATTCACCCAATCTCCGTTTGCGGCTCTTATCTCCTCATGCTTGCTTCACTCGCAGTAAACTCTTTATGTTTGCCGCCACGTACCGCCGTTTTTTTTTTTATTATTATTATTTTTTTTTTGTTCTTCTTCTTATCACGAGTATGATTTAGTATCTCGTGACAAACATGCCATGCTTTTCTTCGACAATTGAGGAAGCAATCTGTTGCTCTTACCCTCAATATTTTTTTTTTTTCTTCCCGATTTTAGGAAACAACCACTTATTGTTCTTACCCTCAAACCCTTCTCTGATCACTTATTAGGAAGTGACCCTTTCTTCTTCTCTTTTATCTTGTTTTTTTTTTCATGGAGACCCCTTTTTTTTTTTCTTCATGGAGACCCCATTTCTTCTCTTTTAGTATTTCTTGCTCATTTAGTATGTCTCATAACTTCTGCGTGCAAGCCTCTACAAATTCAACATTTTTGAAATGTCGATATTACAAAAGCTTTGTCTTGTAGTAGCAGTAGTTTTCTTCTTCCGGTGGATACATGTCCACGAAGCTTCGTGTCACAAGTAGAAACTTGATGTTGTCGTGACAAACATGGCTTTCTTGCCATTTTTTTTCACTCTCAAAACCGAGTAGGTCGTCTCATTGAGGCTCTCTTCCCACAATATGAGGAGGCGATCATTTGAAGCTCTCTTCCCTCAATATATGGAGGCATTCGTTGTTGACGTTTTCATGATATCGGCTTCTAAAACTCTTGAACGATTGTGGAGGCAATCCTTGGTGCACTCTTCCCACAATTGTCTTTAGAATTTTGTAAACAATTTGAGGAGGAAAATTATTGCTCTCTTCCCTCAAACTTGTCTTCTGGTCAATTATCAAAAAGTGATTTCTTTTTTTCTTCTCTACTTTTCTTTTTCCACATGGAGGCGTTTTTGCTCCTGTGAAGGTAGGATTTTTTTTTTTTTTTTTTTTGACAGTTGGAATGGTTGAAATCTTCTTAGTGGTGTTTGCATCTTCTCCTTCTTAAACTTCATATCTTCTCAACTCGAAAGCTTTGAAACCCATCAATTCGTAGCGGAAACTTTTACGCCCATTTCGGATCGAACGAGCTCTGATACCAAGTTAAAATTTATACTTTTATCAAGAACTTAGAACCCTTGATAATGTTTTCGGAGATATACGAGCATAGTGGTGTTGCTCGTATAGAGCTCCTAGAACTCTAGTAGTGAGGGTGGAAGCAAGGACTTTGTAACTTGAACCTTGTATTGATTGATTCTTGATTGCTTGCTTACAAATGAATACAACATGCCTATTTATAGGCTACAAAAAGAAGAAGAGAACTATGTCTATGGAGGCTAACAACTATGCCTATGGATGCTAACAACTATGCATATGGAGGCTAACAACTATGCCTATGGAGGCTTCCACCAAACCAACTACTAGACAATCTAGTATTCTTATTTGATTTTTCTAACTCTAGAACACTCATTTTACACATGTTAATTGTCTAACATTGACTCTAGACATCCTAGATATTTCTAGGTTAATTTAGATAGATGTGAACACTTGACTAAGTTGGTGTTGAATATTCAACAGCGACGACACGGAATTAATGAGATTGGAGCATGGCAGTGGCATGAACCGAGTATGGAATTGCCAAAGAGAACTCAAGACGGTGGAAGATATGCATGGTGGTTGGCAGTGGATATGAGGAGATGTTGTTGAGCTAAGGAAACAACCGAGTTTGACAGAGGTCGATAGAATGACGAGAGGAAGGACATGCATGGTTATTATGGGGTATGCAGATTGGTAGATGATTCTATGGAGAGAAAAATGTGATAATGGGCTGGATATACTCACGTGAAGTAAAACAATGGGCTAGGCTTCTCCCATACGCAAGCCAACAAGTTTATTTGGTCTGGGCCTCTGCCACTTGCGCAAGCCCCATGGCTGTAGCCATTCTACTCATGGCCAGACTTGGTCAATGACCTTCTTAGGGAAGTTGCATGCGATTTTGGCAGTCACTTTGCATAGGGTGATGCACGGGACATAATTCCAAGGAGGTGCACTTTCCTATTTTTATTAGGTTTCCTAGTTTTCTTAAGGAGGAGGTTACAAAACTATATATATAGGGAAGCCTACACATTAGAAGGGGATGATTATCTTTTATATATCTTCTACTACTTTGTTCTAGGGTTTAGAAACATGTTAGGGTTTCTCCTTCTTCTTGTTATGAACTCCTTGAATATGAGTACTTAATTTTATTATTGGTTATGGAATAATTGGATTTCACATAATATGGTTTTTGATATGATAAATTAGTTTTGTCTCCGTACTTTATCGTTTATGATTCACAATTAATATTGTTATATGATGTGAATGCTTGTTATCGAGTCGCGAATCGGTTGAGTTTGTTTTCATCTCTATTGCTGGATTAGGGTTTGTTATACGTAAAAGTGATAGATTCCTGATTGCAAGTAGCATAAATATGATTATAGTTTGTAGTGATATATTATTATGATCATATGTGAATTATAACCTTTGTTAAATTGAATTAGTGCATTTTCCACGTTCGATTGCTTTGATTGGCCTGATTTCATAGAACTTAATGTATCTAGGGAATTAAACTTGATTAGTGCTTTTACACGTTAGGTTGTTCTTTAAGATAGAAATCATATTCGCATCTTTTAATGTGTTTGTTGATGACAAAAGAGATTAGCGGGATATTCTTGCGATCAAGATATTCTAGGGCTTTTGATAAAAGTTGAGATTAAATATCCATTCTAATTATTGTGTAGGAAACATATTTGTGAATGAAGATGAAATCCATGACCAATATTTTCTCATCCTTGATTTATTTGTTTATTTCTTTATTTGCTTTTATTTTACTATTACTTGCATAAATATCAGAAAACCCCCGGTGTTATTTATAGGAAACCGAAACAACGAGACAACCTAGACCTCTCTGTGGGATCGATCCTTTCTTGCCCTTGCTATATTTATATTTTGAGTAGTGAGAAAGTGTAATTTATTTTTGACGCATACGACCACGATCAAATTTTGGCGTCGTTGCCGGGGAGGCAACGGTTGTCACTTGTTTTTGGTTTCTTATTTTTGTTTTGTTTTTGTTTTTAGTCTTATTTTTGTTTTTTCTTATTTTCTGGTTTTTAACCTTGGTTTGAGAATCGTATTTTAGGTACTTATTATGGAAGGAGAATATTGGAGAAATCAATACGGTTATCAACCTCAACAACAATATGACAACTATCACCCTTATGGGGAGTACAATCAAAACCAATCCTTTGGTTATGGTCAATACTCCATGTACCCTTTGAGTTATTCTCATACATATCAACCTTCTTATGGTGGTTATGTAAGTGAGCAACCACAAAGAGGGGATGATAATTGTGCTTCTCTTAATATATCTTCGAGTTTGGTAGATGAGATGCAACGATTTATGGACAGCATGGAGTCAATTTGTAGACAACCAAGCGTGGAACCAATTTCATCGACCGAAAGTGCTCATAGTGTGTTTGGCCCAATTTCTGATCGTAGTTATGATCATTCACCCATTCAAAGGCAAGATAATTGGCCTAGCAATACTGAGGTAAGTGATTCTACTTTGTCTATGTCGAATGAGTTTTACCAACAAATGGAATGCTATTTTCAGAACTTGGATGAATCACTCCAAGAGCTTCAACAAAGTGTTTCATATTTAAGACAAGGCATTGAAGAATACAAAGAGGACATGCACAATTCTGCGAAAGACCAAGCTTTGGGAAGTGGTAGCTAATCTTATGACAGTGACGATGACTATGAAAGTACATCGCTTGACCCAATTTATGGTGACATCCCCGAGGAGTCTACAATGGAGTCTCTTTGCAATCAAGGTGAAGTAGAATAGGACCAACCTTTGGAGATATTGGATGACATTAGTGTATTTGACTCAATCCTTGATCTTTATAATGATCAAGAACATATTCAAAAGGTACATGAGTATGATGAAACTAGTGTTTTACAAGATTTTGCAACATGGTTTGATTTTAATGAAGAGGAGTATGTTGAGAATAAAACCGTTAATACCAATATTATGGAAGACCCAATTGAACTTGTGAATGATTGTAGTGATGATGTTGATGTCGAGACTTTGGTTAAGGCAGAAACGGACGAAGAATGGTTGCAAGGTTTGATAGAGGACCATGATATACAAGAGGCGAATAGTTCACTTGAATTTTTCAAGGATGAAGATGATTCCGTAATCCAAGAGATTGTGATAGGTTTGTCTAATCCTTTGCATATTAATTCTTCTCTTTTACCTCTTATTGGTTTGAATGTATGTGCTTCAAAAACATTGTTGAATGACTTTGTTTCTCGATTTCCTCCATTAGAGAAACTTGATTCTCATACTATGCAGGTTTTGGAACAAGAAACTGTGGAAGTACCCGACTCTTATATTCTTTATGCACTTCCAAGTGTGGAAAAGAAAAAGTGTGGGGGAAACTTTTATCGGTTAATAGCTTCAATTCTGTTTTCTATTACTAATATTTGTATGGAGCTATTGTTTGAAAAACAGGTGCTATGGGTGGACCCCCAAATTTTCAGATTGCTAATATATGGGGAATGAATCTTTCAAGAAGCTAAGTCGGGCCATCGACTTTAAAACAAGCGCTTAGTGGGAGGCAACTCACCGGTTTTGTATCTCTTATCCTTTTGATTTTTAATTTATTTTTGTTTCGTTTATTTATTTTTTATTGTTTTCATATCATATTTGCATCCCTATGTTTAATTTCATTAAGTCCATAATCTATCTTAGAAGAGAATTATGATGAATACCTTTTCGTCAGAAAATTTCAGACTGTGCGTAGTTCAGTCCAGAGACCATAACTGTCATATCGTTTATCAAAACACTGTGAAATTTTGACACTGTGTAGAAAACACGTAGGTAAACAACGTTTGTGAAATGGAGATTTTCCAAATTCCTTACCAATTTGCACAGTTTTTTCGTTTTATCTGCTATTACGTCAGAATTCAGAACTTTCGGTTTTACACATTGAGGACAATGTGAAGTTTAAGTGTGGGGAGCATTTATATGTTTGTATAATTTGTTTTAGTTTGTTTTATTCCTTTAAAAAAAATCAAAAAAATAGAAAAACCAAGAAAAAATTTGTGCTTTTTGAACTCCGAAATCTAGAAACTTGTGCCTTTAGGATGACACCATTAGTGGATGGAACCATTTTGAATGCAGGAGTTGAGGAACCAATTAACTAAAAAGGGACGAACATATCTCAGAAATCACAATTAACATGATAGTTGTTACCATATCTCGGAATATCACCATATCGCATTCTATTTTTCCATATTTATCTATTGTTCTCTAAGTGTTTTGGTGGGTCACTAAACATCAAGTTGTTATTGATGCTAGGATGAAATAGAGTGATTGAGTTACTATAAAGAAAAAAAAAAAAAAAAAAAAGACCGACCAATTAGACCAAACGGAATAAAAGACACTTGGATAAAGCAATATGTGTGTGTTCTCCCTGTCTCCGTCGCCTAAGCAAGCGTGGAATGCAGGATCCAAGGGAACTATCGTGTAATCTGCTGACAAGAATCATGCGCTTGGATCCAGTTTGATCCAATCATGTTGTCTAAAAAAAGTGAAAAAGAAAAAGAAAAAAAGAAAAGAAAGTATTATTTTGGTTGAATAAAGTCACTTCTGGTTCCCTTGTATATGCCAGTGAGTTGATGTAGCATTCAAACCAAGTAGCTCAATCCAATAGGCATAGGTTCATCTTGGCAGTGACCTTGAAGACGAGATATGGGAAACATCGATCACTTGTGAACATTCGCCAACATCTACATCTATATCCATCTTCTTAATCTTTTCATTGTGATTATGATTTGTTAGTTTCCGAGTATTGTGGCTTGTTCAACTATCTAATTAGAGCTTTATTTACTAATATATGAATTGAATTTGCACAAGGTACCTCCTCCTGTAGTCATTTTGGATTCGTTCATTGATTTGTCATAAATAGACGGAGTTAGAAATATAGGTTTTGTAGGTAGACCTCTTGTAAACCTTCACGAGACTATAACTCGTCCACTAGGGACACCTAGGGGATTAAAGGCTTGTTATTTATGCTAAAATTAACCGTTTTCTCGACGACATGGAGTTGTATGTATTTGTTTTGTTTGATTTGCTCGAGGACTAGCAAAGTCTAAGTGTGGGGGAATTTGATAGGTGTCTAAAACACCTAATTTTATATTTAGTATTTATGCTTTCTTTGCTATTTTTCGTGTGAATTATGTATCTTATGTTTGCTTTTGAGTTTATTAGGTACTCTGGAGTCATACGGAGAAAATTAAGAAGAAATCATTCAAATTGAGATGAAAGGGAAAAAAGATCATTGCATGGGAAACCACATCATAGCCGCACCGGAGTTCAGGGCAATACAACTACAAGGTAGGTGGTTTTTGAGCTTTACTGTATAGTTGTATAAAATGGGCTTACGGATGGGCCTGCAATAAGTTACAACCACAGGAGTAAACAAATGTTCTGAGTAGCTGTGGACTTCACCTCAAGGCTGAGCCCATGGACTCTTGGCAGTGAGAATGATGGATGTGCTATTCTCGATGAAGATATTATCAAGTTTGATTAAAAATATGGAAGGGAATGGTGGTGAGTGGTTGGCTGTTAATGCTTCTGGTGACGAGATGGAAACAAGAAAAGATATAAGCTGAGTCTAGTCTTCTGTTGGTAATAGGAGATGATGATGACGCTGTGGATGTTGGTTTTGAGGTCTGTGGTGATGGAACTCGAGGAGATCGAGAAAATATGGAACCTACGTTGCTGTCAATGGAGTAAGAAGGAGCTGTTGATGGAGGATGAGCATCACCGAAGATTGACGAACAGAGAAGCAGTGATGCTCGGGCATTTTCTGTAGTGATGGGGAAGAACCGAGAGCGGTAGGAATGATGAGAAGTATGGTGGAGCTGAGCTTATTCTGTTGACGGATGATAATGGAGATGCCGTAGAGTTGAATGATGGAATGATGCCATTGGCAGTGAAGACAACAACGTCTAATAGAGAAGAACAGCTCGAGCTGTAGTAGCTCAATGATAATGTTACTGCCACAAAACTCAGTGGAGAAGTGGAGTTGATGCTGTCGATGAAAAGAGTAACAAATCCTGGGAGTTAACTTGAAAAGATAAAGGAAGGAGTAGTTTACTGTCGTTGTTCTCAGAAAATGGAGAAGAAGCAAGAAGGGGATTGAAAGTGTTGGTGATCCAGTGATAGTTGGAATTGACGATGAAGACGAGAATAGTTGTTGTCATTAGTCCTGATGAGTTCGACTTATACGGGAAGAATGTCAAACTAGATAGCTAAGTCAGGGACGATATTAAGGGATTGTGATGATGTTGTTGGCTGTGTCATTAGTTGATCGTGGAAGATGGACTAAGTGATTTCAGGGATGAAGTTATGTGACTGGGAATGACGTACGACGACAGTTATGGTTAAGTTCGGGTGTTGAGGGCCTGAGAAGGTATTTTTTCCGGCGATCATTGAGATTGAGCTGCATTCAGTGAAGGTCGATGGTGGCTACGAGATGGAGAATAATGACAGTAGTGAAGAGCTCAAGAAATGGAGCTGCTGCTATTACTGGCAGTCGACGATGGATGGAGTTTGGCAGTGGAATAAAGCCATGTTGAGACGCTGTGGGATAGTAACGATTGTTGCTGCAAACCAGAGATCAGTGAGGACTGAGAGCTCGAGTCCGAGGTTGTAACGGATGGCAGAGAAGTGCATGGTGAGTTCTGTGACGTAAAGAAAGGAGGCGCTGGGAGTTGTTGGTGCTGATCGGTGATGAAAAGAAGACTCGTGTTTGAAGCTTGATGATGAGTACTCGAGTCTGAACGGTTGGAGCACGAGTTTGCAGTTGAGTCTCTGCCAATGGCAGTTACGACACGAAATTAATGAGATTGGAGCATGGCAGTGGCATGAACCGAGTATAGCATTGGCAGAGAGAACTCAAGACGGTGGAAGATATGCATGGTGGTTGGCAGTGGAGATGAGGAGATGCTGTTGAGCTAAGGAAACAACCGAGTTTTACAGAGGTCGATAGAATGACGAGAGGAAGAACATGCATGGTTATTATGGGGTATGCAGATTGGTAGATGATTCGATGGAGAGAAAAATGTGATAATGGGCTGGATATACTCACGTGAAGTAAAACAATGGGATAGGCTTCTCCCATACGCAAGCCGACAAGTTTATTTGGGATGGGCCTCTGCCACTTGCGCAAGCCCCATGGCTGTAGCCATTCTACTCACGGCCAGACTTGGCCAATGACCTTCTTAGGCAAGTTGCATGCGATTTTGGCAAGATTTTGGCAGTCACTTTGCATAGGGTGATGCACGGGACATAATTCCAAGGAGGTGCACTTTACTATTTTTATTAGGTTTCCTAGTTTTCTTAAGGAGGAGGTTACAAAACTATATATATATATAGGGAAGCCTACACATTAGAAGGGGATGATTATCTTTTATATATCTTCTACTACTTTGTTCTAGAATTTAGAAACATGTTAGGGTTTCTCTTTCTTCTTGTTATGAACTCCTTGAATATGAGTACTTAATTTTATTATTGGTTATGGAATAATTGGATTTCACATAATATGGTTTTTGATATGATAAATTAGTTTTTTCTCCATACTTTATCGTTTATGATTCACAATTAATATTGTTATATGATGTGAATGCTTGTTTGATCGAGTCGCGAATCGGTTGAGTTTGTTTTCATCTCTATTGCTGGATTAGGGTTTGTTATACGTAAAAGTGATAGATTCCTGATTGCAAGTAGCATAAATATGATTATAGTTTGTAGTGATATATTATTATGATCATATGTGAATTATAACCTTTGTTAAATTGAATTAGTGCGTTTTCCACGTTCGATTGCTTTGATTGGCCTGATTTCATAGAACTTAATGCATCTAGGGAATTAAACTTGATTAGTGCTTTTACACGCTAGGTTGTTCTTTAAGATAGAAATCATATTCGCATCTTTTAATGTGTTTGTTGATGACAAAAGGAGATTAGCGGGATATTCTTGCGATCAAGATATTCTAGGGCTTTTGATAAAAGTTGAGATTAAATATCAATTCTAATTATTGTGTAGGAAACATATTTGTGAATGAAGATGAAATCCATGACCAATATTTTCTCATCCTTGATTTGTTTGTTTATTTCTTTATTTGCTTTTATTTTACTATTACTTGCATAAAAATCAGAAAACCCCCGGTGTTATTTATAGGAAACCGAAACAACGAGACAACCTAGACCTCTCTGTGGGATCGATCCTTTCTTTCCCTTGCTATATTTATATCTTGAGTAGTGAGAAAGTGTAATTTATTTTTGACGCATACGACAACGATCAGTAATCCTCATATTAGGTGCCAAATGTCGAAGTTGAGAATAATGGAGCCAATGATGATTCAAACCATATGGAGAATCAAGATGATGATGTTACCATTTCCGCACCTCAGGGTCATGAGAATGTCTCTATTGAAGTTGTTGAGTAGAATGATACTCAAGTCGTCATTACTTCAGAGATGGAAGAAACTGGGCGGGAATAGAAAAAACTATGATAAAAGAAACCGCTCCTGCTCCATCGATATAAAAAATTATTCCAGAGATAGGAAAAGTTGTTCCGATAACTAATACTTGCATGGTGGTGCATAAATACTCTACTGCAGGGATTGCTTTCGTTCCTCTATTCGGTGAGCTACTCCCGTACTATGAACTAGTTGGTGGATTTAGCGTTCTTATTGGATATGCAGGCATATATGAGGAGTTATGGAAGAGATATGGTCATATCGTTGTTACCAAAGACCCCAAACGAAGTTACTTCTTGACAATGCAAGTAGGAGCTATCATGCGGGTTATAGATGATATATGAACCAGAGCTAGAAGTACCATCACTCCAGATGTACTCTTTGATTGGGAGTACAACTTGAAGAATTATGAGGAACTGGGTTTCAATATGGGATGGCTTCGTGAGAGAATTGAAGCCAATAAAGAAGTAGTCCAGAAGAATGTACCCCTGGCAAGTGATATTCTGATAAAGAAGAAGGCTAAGATCTCCCAAATGATTGAAGAATTTGAGCTGGAGAAAGCAGACTTGCGAGACCTAAAGATTGCAGAGGAGCAAAAATCTTTATTTGATGATTTCCTTTAGTTTCCCTTCCATAATCTCTTGAACTCTGAACTTCTGACAGGTGTGAGGTGTAACGATCTACGTTACAAATTAGTACAGAAACAACTCTTAGAGGAATAATTCAGATAATAGAAAGGAGATAAGAAGCTTAAGCTTTCAAAATTAGTCGATGAACAAGAAAAGAAGGGATTGGGTGCTATTAGACCAATCTACACAAGGAATCGGACGACTAATAACAATTCAACCTAATCTATGAAAAGAAAGACCTAATACAACATCCCAGTCCAAGAGACTACTACTACTAAAATAAGAGTACAAAATAAGCCCAACAAGAAGAAACAAGGCCATGTTATGACAAATCCCTCTCCTTCTCTCAATCCTTGTCCTCAAGGATGAATTTTGGAAATTTCACCTTCATGAATTGCTTATCCTCCCAGGTAGGTTCATTAGCTGACGGTCATTCCCACTGGATGATAACTTGAGCAACATTCTGGTTATTTTTCTTAATCATTCTGGTACCCAGTATCTGCAAGGGCCTGACCTTTAATTATCCTTCTTTAGTTACAGATGGTAACTCATTTTGAGGCAGCAATCCAACTCCCAATTTTGTCTTAAGCTGAGAGACATGGAATGTGGAATGAATTTTGGACCCAACTGGAAATTGTAGTTTGTAAGCAACTTTTCCAATCTTCTCCAGCACCTGATAAGGACCATAAAACTTTGCAGCCAGCTTGAGGTTTCATCTCAATTGCACAGAAGTCTGTCTGTATAGCTGCAACCTGAGGTAAACCCAATCTCCAAACTCTAAGGATCTCTCACATCTTTTCTTATCAGCATGTTGTTTGATTCTTTGTTGAGCTGCTTCCAATGCTCCTTTGAGTAATCGTCCCATCTGCTATCTTTGTGCTATGTAATCATCCACATCTGCATTTATTCCTTAAGATGCTAATGTAATACCAAATTTGGGAGGTGGGTATCCATAGAGTGCTTCAAAAGGAGTGAGATTGAGGCTAGTATGGTAACTAGTATTATACCACCACTTAGCCAAGGGTTACCATGAAACCCACTTTCTTGGTTTGAAGTTGGTCATGCATCTAAGGTATGTTTCTACACAAGCATTCACCCTTTCTGTTTGCCTATCAGTTTGAGGGTGATAAGCTGTGCTCAGGTGTAGTGCAGTACCCAGTCTAGTAAAAAGAGCTTGCCAAAAATTACTTATAAAAACACTGTCCTTGTCAGCCACAATACTCTTGGGAAGACCATGCAACTTAATGATAGAGTCAAGGAATACCTTTGCAACTGAGGCAGTTGTATATGGGTTCCTCAAGGATATAAAGTGGATGTACTTGGAGAATCTGTCCACCACTACAAGAATGATTTCTCTCCCTTCAGACTTGGGTAAGCCTGTGATGAAATCCATACTAATGTGCTCCCAGGCTTGTTCTGGTATAGGAAGTGGTTGTAAGAGTCCTCCTGGAAGTGAAGTGAAGCTTTTATGTTGCTGGCACACATCACATTCTTGCATATATTACACAATATGTTTGTGCATACCAGTCCAAAAGAAGTATAGTTTGGCCTTATGATAACTTGCTTGGGATCCAGAGTGTCCACCAATTACATATGAGTGAACTGAGGTGATGATCCTTGATCTTGTGACCAATGTAAATTATTCACTTGAACCTCAATATTCATTGGTTGTAAATATAGTCTTCTGCTGGAGTGACTTGAGCTAGCATTTTAGGGATCAGCTCTTGAGCCAAGGGGTCATCTTCATAACTATCTTGGATCTCCTTGGTAGTATCTCAGTTAAGCTACTGCAAGAAAAGTTGTCTGATAATTGTACTCTGGACAGGGCATCTGCAACTTTATTCTCATATCCTTTCTTATATTTAAGCTCATAGTCATACCCCAATAATTTGGCTAGCCATTTCTGTTGAAGCATTGTATGAATCATTTGCTCCATAAAGTGTTTTATGCTCTGGTGGTCAGTATATATAGTGAATTTGTTTCCCATCAAATAAGACCTCCACTTGGTAATAGCCATGACCACATCCATTAACTCTTTTTCATAAGTAGACATGGCCAAGTATCTTGTAGTTGCAGGAAATCCTACAACACACCCCTTATCATATCTTGATATTAATTTCTAGATCTACATATAAAAATGGTAGTAAAATTGCTAAAATTATAAACGGACACCAAGATTTTTTACATGGTTCGATCAATATGATCTACATCCATGATTCTTCACTATAATCGTTTAAGTTTACATTTGATTTACATTGATAATCTCCATTAATGGAGTTCTAAATCTAGTTTTGGGGAAGAAGATGATAAAGAAAAATACATTCTCTCTCCTTATATTTCTCTGCAAAATATCTCTCTCTTCTAAAATTGTCTCTCCCTCTTTCTCTCTCCTGCTCTTTTCTTTATATAAGTATCTTCATAGTGGGTAACAGCTCACATTCAACTCATCTTTCCCATTTTTTAGGATTTCTGCTATGCTCCTTGCAGGCTCTGCTATCGTTCTCGCGAGATCTGTTATCGTGCTCGCGATACTCTTTTGTCGTGCTCGCGAGATCTGCTATCGTGCTCGCCAAACTCTTTTGTCGTGCTCGCGAGACTCTTTTGTCATGCTCTCGATATCTGCTATCGTGCTCGCGAGACTCTTTTATAACCACAAAATCTTCATTTCCTGCCTTGCTCTCGCGATCTCCCGTCTCGTGCTGGCGAGCATTCTCTCTAACTACAAAAGCTTCACATCTTTCTCATGTTTTATGCTGTCGTTGTCTATTACTTCATTCTTTGTATTATTCTCTGACTCTCGCAAAGTGTTGTTGGAGAGCTTGCGATGATGCTCGCAGAAGTGTTGTTAATACCACGTGAACATAGTTGTAGCGATATTTTGGTCCTACATCTTTCCTCTTTTTTCTTGAATATTGCTTGAAAAGTAATATTTAAGAAAACATTTGTTGTTGTAGTAGTCTTTGATCTTTGTTGATGAAGGAACGAGCGAAAGAATACTAGACTCGAAAAGTACGTACTTGCCTCTATTCTTTTGTGAAGTTCCATATCTTTGCTAAGTAAATAAGAAGTATTAACTCTTGAAGTATTCGAAGTATGAAGTATCCTTGAAGAAATATAAGAAGTACTCAATCCTCAAAATATAAGAAGTATTCGTCCTTGAATGAAAATCATAAGTATTGCCTCTATTCATGCGAAATTATTACTTCATTTTTGGTGAAAATCCCTGTCCATTTTGGAAATGTTCTTGCCGAGAAGATAAAGAACATAAAATGTTTTCTTGGTAATCCATAGTTGCCTCTGTTCTTTATCTATGGAGGTAGAATCCTTGAGAAAATGTTAAATGAACGACTTGTTTCTTTATTCTTATCTTGCCTCTGCCTCATGCGATAAAATAATCATATTCTGCGAAATAATCACATTTCCTGCGAAATTCTGGAATAGTTTGCGAGGTGCTAACTGAATTTGCAAGTTTATGAATGTGTCTGCAAGATTATAAATGTATCTGCGGGTTTCTGAATAACCCTGCGAAATTATGAATAGTGCTCCTAAAATAGTGTTGTGAATAGTACTGCAAGTTGATGAATAGTGCTACGAGCTGATGAATAGTGCTGCGAGATTGTAGATAATCCTCTTGAGAAACTCTGAATAATACTTCTGAGAAATTCTGAATAGTATTTCTGAAAGATTCTGAATAGTACTTTCTTTCTCTCTTGCGATGAACAAATCATCACCTGCATTCTTAAAAGAAAATAATTAATGTTTGAGATTATTCTATTGGTCTTATTTTGCCTTCCTAGTTAAAGGTCTTATTTTGCCAATTTTTCTTTTTGCGACAAAATCACAGGACTTCTTTACATTTGCATGTATTGACCCATTTATCTTGCCTCATCTTTATTCTTTGATTGTATTGCGACAATATGACAAGTCTAAGTTCCCTCGCGAGATCAAAGCCTCATGATATTTCCGTCTTGCGATGAAATCGCAGGATGTCTTTACATTTTCATGTAAAACCCCATTGATCTCATCTTAACTTTTTCTCTTATGGCTTATTGCCTCTGTATAATTTTTGTCACGCGACAATATGACAGGTCTAAATGTTCTTGTGATCATAAAGCCCCATGACATTTCCGTCTTTAGACACTTATCAACTCCCTAATGGAGGGTGCCGCCCTTATCTTCCCCCTGGTTACCCCTTCAAGGAGGGCACATCGGCCATACAAGACTAGCTCCTCCCATCAGGATTTACCAACAACCAGTTGTTTTCGCAGCCTCTTGTCCTTTATGCCTATATGGTTTATAGTTACAAGACTGCACCCTAAGTGGGGTTTTCTTCGGGCCAAGTGCATCATAGCCAAGACTTACCAAGAATGGCCAGGGTAGGTTCGTCCGTCCCGGGCACTCTTGGCTCAACCGTGTACCTCGGCGCCTTGGTCATACTCTGCACCTCTTAGAAGAGACCCTCGGTCTTCCAACCAGGGTATAACCTTATAAAGCTGGAAATCCAAGGTATCTCTACTGGATAGGTTTTCTTTAACCCAAACATCTGCATGACTTAGGTTCCAGCAGCGGTATAACCTTATCCCTGAGTCAAGTAAAGAGATACCCCATCATATGACGTATTTTAGGTCTTACATTTGCCTCTTGCGAAATTTTATTCGCGAACTAAGGTGTACACCATAAAGGTTCGTCCCATTCTTATGTCTCTGAGAAATTGTATTCGCGCTTCTTGCGATATTTTCGCCTTTATTTATTCTTTCATTTCTGTCATAATATCTTATCATTTAAGCAAAGAAAATATTCAAGCAAATATTATATCTTTGTAATTCTGCGATTGTATCGCTCTTTGGAAATCAAATCAAAAAAATTTGAAATCTTAGAAGTCTTTGCGATAATTTCACTTTCTGTAATTTTTGAAATATTTGAAATCTTTAAATTTTTGCGAATATATCGCTCTTGCCAATCAAATCAAAAATCTTTGAAATTTTTTGAGATCTGATGATTTCATTTTTTTTAAATCTTTGAAATCTTGCGATTGTAACATTTTTGGTAAATTAAATAAAAAATCTTTGAAATCTTTGTAATCTTTTTTGAAATCTTCTTTAAAATCTTTTGATTGTATCTCTTTTGGTAAATTAAATCAAAAATCTTTTATTTGTTATAAATAAAATGCTATAAGAAAGTGGTACTTAGCTTTCATGTGATTTTCTGTTGTTGTCGTCTCTTGCGATGTATAAGGTTTGCTCGCGAAATTGGCATATTTGAAATGTGTAAATCTCGCAAAAAGAAATGTAATTATCGCAACAACAAAAAGGAATGTTTGAAATGAGACTTGAAATCTTGACTTGCTTCTTGCATATGCTCGCTCCATACTAATTGTTCTAACTCTGTCTTGCGAAATAATCTTCAACTGTATTTTCTGCTAGTATTTTCTTCTTGCTTCTAGGATTGCTTGCTTGCGAAGTTCTAAGGCTGCTTGAACATAATAAAGTTGCTCCACATGATGATATCCGCGAGTTGGTCTGGGCTTGGTGAATTGGGCTCGCAAGTTACTTATTTCTTCTTTGCTGACTTCTCTTCTATAAGAAAAATGAAGTTTTCCTAATATCCTGATTTCATTTAACAACTAATATATCTTAGACACAGCAAAATATTAATTTATCATGAAATCATAATGATTTTTAGGCTCAACAACTACAAATCTCTTCGTTGGACTTAATGATTCGCTAATATTATAGTTGCTTCACGTGAGGAATTAACTTTTCCAAAATACCATGTTGTAAGAATTGATGGGTGGTGAGAATTTCTCTTTGCTGTTGACGTATTGTTGCAGAAAAATATTTGCGGTGTAACTCGTAAAGGCCATTCTTCGCGATTTTGTCTTTTTCATAAATTTGTCTTCTTCGCAGATTTGTCTTCTTCATTTCATTTTTGGGTGATGAGAATTTGTCTTCGCATAGGCTGTTCTTCATAAAAACTATTGTATGGTGCAGATTTGATACCTTTATCTGGTAATAATAATTTTTCATACTGTTGCGCTATTAATATTGTGATTATTTCTGTTATTCGTCATATCATTGATATTTCCATAAATTTTCATGGCTCTACAAAAGTTGATGACAATATCATTTTTGTTAACCGACAAATTAAATTTTGTTGGTATATCTTCTTCTCATACTTCACAAAGTATAACCATCACTGTCTCTGCCTCTGCCATGTTATCATTCTTCGTAATAATAGTTGTCGATGTAAACTTTCCACTCACTCGCTGTGAACTGTAATTGGGTTTGTTGTGCTAATTTTGGGACTAACAACCAAACTTTCTCTACCTTTTTAATTTAGAAATTGCAATGAGTCTTCCTCATCAACTGATAAGAAGTTTGATTTTCGCAGCCATTCCAGCAAGATACACCTAAGGCAACAATTTCTATCTTTGTCTTTATGCTCTACCTTTTTAATCAACTAGCTTCCTTTCTTAACATCTTATCACTATACTCCTATACATAGTAACAGTTGCAACATGTTATTCTTCATCCCTTATTTCTTTCTGCGATTTTCTTCCTCACTGCTTATGTTGGAAAAATTTAGTCATCCATCGCAGGTGAAACTGAATGATCTCTATCTCCATCATCGCAGGCGCATGCTGAAATGACTTCATCTTCATATATCTCAGCTTCTTTGGTATCTGCACGTTCATCAAGTAGACTCTATATATAATCAACATCCTTTCTTTGTCGTGCTCCCACTTCTGCAGAACTGGTGTTGCTTGCAAGTGTTTTCATTTTCTTAGTTGTTCAGTAATTATCAGTAGATTCCTTTGAACTCCTTGCTTTGACGCTGCTTATATCATGTCCCCTTCTTGTGGGTTTATCCGTGAACGTCCACTTATTTCTAGGTATTCTTTCTCCTTTGGCGCTTGCTTTTGTCTTTGCAGGGTGCGAATTATTTCAACCATACATTTACTACCTAGATGCGAGCAATAAACAAACTTAATTGAGATATGAAATAGCTCTTCGCCTTTTAGACATATTGTGATTTTGAGTTAAGGTTCTGATGGATTTTTCTAAATACTTTTGGCTTGATCTACTCATTTATAATAATAATTATGGGATGAGAATACTCCCTTTTGGTTGATTCACTTTGCTGAACTCTGCGTGGTCCTTCTTTGATGCTAGCTTCTTCTTTGTTTCTCGCAGTAACTAATGAGATTTATTGTTTGTTGATAGAAATTTTTCACTGGAACTCTCACCTTCGCAGAAAATCATAAATAGCTGCTAGCCTTCAGTTGGTGTTACAGACATACAGGGGGAATGGGACAGCTGAGTCAACAACGCAAGTACGTTGTCAAAATTAACTAAGTCACCTTCACTGTTGCTTGTTTTGCTTCTTATTCGTTGTTTGCCGATGAGGTGTGCAGATTTCATACATAGCTTGATGACACCTAAACTGTATCAAACTCATACATGCAGTATCCACATGGTACAGTATTAGCGTAATATCTCTTGTCGCCACATTTGTGATGCTCTCTACATGTTAGCAATTGGTAGTTGTTGCCGATTTTTTTTTTTTTTTTACTTTATATGCATGTTTCACACACATACTTATTTGGTACTATCAGATTTTATTTGCTACATTCGTTGATATGCACAAAGATCAACTGCGAAACTCTTGTACAACAATACTAAAGTGAAGTGATAATGAACATGCACTGCATAAATTGTAATACAAATGCTTACGTGCAAAACCCAACCAATAAAGATAAGCATAACTAGTAAAACAAATCAGATAAATGCAAGGAAATATGCTGCTCTGGGTTGCATCATTGTGTTGATTTTTCTTCTCTAGAACGAAATGACTGCTTCTGGTTTAGCCTTGTTGGTGTTTAGAGAAAATTTCAGTCATACATGCTGCAAACGATCAGTAAATTTGGTTAGTAGTCTATAGAGCATTAAGATGAGTAGTTTTTTCCCTGCGAAGAATGAAAACTTTCAATGAAATCTACTTTTTTTTTTTTTTAATTAACAGAAAATCTCAAAATTTGACATTTTCTGAGATTCATTAAACAGATTTGTAAAACGAGGTTTGGTTACTACAAATTCGTAATAATTTTTTTTTTTAGATTCAAGACTTCCTCAATAAATCAAATTTCTACAAAAAGCAAAGTTTTGGTTTTATAAAAAATCTACTTTCCAATTTTTATTTTGAAATTCCTAGATCCGAAAAATGAAACAAAGAATAAGAAAAGGGAGAATAAATTTGTCCTTTTTGATGATTTGTTGACATAATTTTGCTGGTATTTTCTTCAGATGCCTCTTAATATATCTCCTTCTCTCTATTTTCTGTATAATCATGAGCTTTCATTGTAGCTTTCATATTTGATCTTGAAGTTTTTAGATCCAGTGAGATCCAATTCTAATGATAGCCAATTTCTTTGAATCTTCTTCAATTTGACAAATAGTTTGTCCCCGTTTCTAGCGCCAAAATGTAGTTGCAGGAAATCCTACAACACACCCCTTATCATATCTTGATATTAATTTCTAGATCTACATATAAAAATGGTAGTAAAATTGCTAAAATTATAAACGGACACCAAGATTTTTTACATGGTTCGATCAATATGATCTACATCCATGATTCTTCACTATAATCGTTTAAGTTTACATTTGATTTACAGTGATAATATCCATTAATAGAGTTCTAAATCTAGTTTTGGGGAAGAAGATGATAAAGAAAAATACATTCTCTTTCCTAATATTTCTCTACAAAATATCTCTCTCTCTTCTAAAATTGTCTCTCCCTCTTTCTCTCTCCTGCTCTTTTCTTTATATAGGTATCTTCATAGTGGGTGACAGCTCACATTCAACTCATCTTTCCCATTTTTTAGGATTTCTGCTATGCTCCTTGCAGGCTCTGCTATCGTGCTCGCGAGACTCTTTTGTCGTGCTCGCGAGATCCGCTATCGTGCTCGCGAGACTCTTTTGTCGTGCTCGCGAGACTCTTTTATAACCACAAAATATTCATTTCCTACCTTTCTCTCACGAGCTCCCGCCTTGTGCTCGCGAGCATTCTCTCTAACTACAAAATCTTCACATCTTTCTCATGTTTTATGCTGTCATTGTCTATTACGTCATTCTTTGTATTATTCTATGACTCTCGCAAAGTGTTATTGGAGAGATTGCGATGATGCTCGCAGAAGTGTTGTTAATCCCGCGTGAACATAGTTGTAGCGATATTCTGGTCCTACATATCTTTCTCCCATACCCTTACTGAAAAAGGCTATTGGTCTATCACCTTGCATCAGTACAGCCCCCACTCCAGTGTCACAAGTATCTGTAGCTAGCTCAAAGGGTCTATTGAAATCTGGCAGTACAAGCACTGGAGTAGTAGTGACAGCCTTCTTGAGTTTCTCAAAAGCTATTTGAGCAGCTTCATTCCATTAGAATTGGTTCTTCTTGAGCAATTCAGTGAGTGGCTTGGCTAACAACCCATAACCATTGACAAACTTTCTATAGTAACCTGTGAGGCCTAGGAAACCCCTCAAGTCCTTCACTGTGTCTTGTGTAGGCCATTTAACCATACATTCAATCTTTGTTGGGTCTGCATAAAATCCTTGCTCATTAATGATATGCCCCAAGTAATCAATCTGTGGCTGCCCAAAGGAACATTTGCTGAGTTTGATAAATAGTGAATGCTTCTTGAGAATGGATAGAGTTAATTCTAAGTGTTTCTTGTGTGTCTCCATGTCAGGGCTATATATAAGTATGTCATCAAAAAAACACTAGAATGAATTTTCTGAGATATGGCTGAAAAATGTCATTCATCAATGCTTGAAAATTAGCAGGGGCATTAGTTAACCCAAAGGGCATGACAAGAAAGTCATAATATCCCTGATGTGTCTTGAAAGCAGTCTTATGAGTATCAGCTGGGTACACTCTGATCTGGTGATACCCTTCCCTCAAATCAATTTTTGTAAAAACTTTTGCTCCCTTAATTCCATCCAAAAACTCTTCTATTACTGGAATTGGGTATTTGTCTTTAACTGTGAGATAATTAATCTTTCTATAGTCCACACAAAATCTCCATCCTCCATCTTTTTTCTTGACCAACAAAACTGGAGATGAAAAAGGACTGTGGCTAGGCTTGATAATTCCAGTACTGAGCATCTCTTGACTCAGTTGCTCTATCACTCCCTTCTGTACATAAGGGACCCTATAGGGTCTTTGATTGGGAGGTGTAGATAATGGTTGCAAAGGTATGTGGTGGTCATGAGTTCTGATGGGTGGCAGGGATTTAGGCTCTTGAAACAAGGTTGAATAGGACTAAATAATGGGTTCAAGGCATTCAGGAGCTTGACTTGTTGAATCTTGAGCAGATATTGAATACAAATGTCCCATAATTCCATGTTCATTTTTACTAAAGTACTTCTTAAAAGCACTTCCTGACATGAGGGAAATATTTGCAGCTTTAATATTACCCAACAAGGTAACTTCCTTTCCATCTTTCTGAAAGTTTATAGTCATCTTTTTGAAGTCAAATCTGACATGACTAATTTCTCTCATCCAGTCAACCCCCAATACCATGTCACAACCCCCTAGTGCTAACAACCTCATATCAAATTGAAACCCATGCCCATGCATACTCCATTGGAAGCTAGGGCATATGGCATCACTAAGGAGTTTATTTCCATCTGCTATAGCTACTGGGAAGTCTGAAGTTGGCTCAATAAAAGATTCATTGTTCTTAGCTAGCTCAGGTTCCATGAAATTATGGGTGCTGCCACTATCCACCAGGATAGTAAAGGGCTCTCTATTTTTTGTTTTGCCAATAATCTTTATAGTATTGTGGGAGATATTACCTGGCAAGGCATGTACTAAAATTTCCACCTCATCATCCAGCTCTTGGATCAGTGGTGAGCTCTCTGGGGATTCTTCTTCAAATGCGCCATGTTCTTCCTCATCTCCCACCAGCATGAATAGTTGTTGTTTAGAGCACATATGACCATGACTGTACACCTCATCACAGTTGTAGCACAAGCCTCTTTCTCTCATTGATCTCATTTCAGCATAAGTAAGCTTCCTTATAGGAGGTAGTTTTGGACTACTTCTGCTTTTAGGTGAAGGAGAAGCTATTTTTGGTGAAGTGACAAAACCTCTATTATTGTTGCTGCTACTAGGAATGGAAAGAGGAGGCAGTTTGGAAATATTTCTGAGTCTTCTAGTAGCTTTCTCCAGTATTGATTGTTGCATCCTATTAAGGTATATGGCTTGCTTAAGGCTTGTTGGATAAAACATTTGTATTGCTAAACACAACTCCTTCTTGAGTCCACTGATAAAGCTGGAGGTAAAGTATTCCTCAGTCAAGTGCATATTCTTAGCTAACATAAGGGCTTTCAACTCCTCAAAAAGCTCTTGATAATCCATCATTGGACCTTCTTGACTCAGTTTATTGAACTCACCCACTACATCATCATGACCCAAATCTTGGAAGCGATAATTAATGTCAGTGGCAAACTCTTCCCAAACAATAAGGTCTTTCCCCACTTGATAATCTTGAAACCAAACATCATCTTTATCTTCTAAGTATAATGATGCCAGCACAACTTTTTTTTCTTCATCCATAAGGTGTAACTGAAAAAAAAATTATACACTTTCTAATCCAAGATCGAGGGTTAGTGCCATCAAATTTAGGGAACTCTGCCTTGGGTTTCTGTCGATTGGAAAACTAAGGTGATAATTGTCTGTTATTTCCATTGTTGCTCCCAAATACAGATTTCTCAGGACCATTTGGAGGTGGTAATACTCCATCACCCATCCTCAGCTTATTAACGATTATGTCCTCCATCCCTTCTATCTCTATATGTATGGATTTACTGATACTACCTTGAGATTTATCAAATTTTTTAATCAATTCCTCATGCCGTGACATCAAAGTATTGAATTATTTGTGTAAGTCATCAAACTCCTTTTGGTTTACCATTTTTTTCTCAGAACACTCGGATCGAGTGCTGTGATACCAATTGTAACGATCTACGTTACAAATTAGTACAAAAACAATTCTTAGAGGAAGAATTCAGGAAATAGAAATGAGAGAAGAAACTTAAGCTTTCAAAATTAGTCGACGAACGAGCAAAGCAGGGATTGGGTGCTATTAGACCAATCCACACAAGGAATCGGACGCCTAATAATAATTCAACTCAATATGTGAAAAGAAAGACCTATATAACGGCCCAGTCCAAGAGACTACTACTACTAAAATAAGAGTACAAAATAAGCCCAACAAGAAGAAACAATGCCATGTTAGGACATGAGGTTTTATTTTGGTTTTGATTTTGATTGATTTTGGATTAGTAGATGATTGAGAATTTTCTTTTGGATTTGATAGAGATTTTCTTTAAGTAAAAAATAACTTTGATAAATTGCTGAATTCAAATATTGGATGCAAGTATTGCAAACATTTTGGAGGAATTAAAAATACAGGTGAAAGAAAATCCTAAAATGCAAATGTTAGGTGTCTCGAGGGTTCTTTCCTTGAACATATAACACCCCAAAACGCTGTATATCTCAGGCATCAAAGGCTTTGAGCCAATTCTCGTGTATTATTTCCACGTTTGTCTTACCATCCATGTTTATCAATCTGTAGTATCCACCAACCACCGACTTAACAATCATGAAAGGTCCTTCCCAGTTAGAGTTCTTTGCAGAATGAATATTGCGCTTAGTTTCTTTGAGAACTAGATCTCCTTCATGAAACTTATTAGGCTTGATTGCTCTCACTTTGAAAATCTTATACTGGTTCGGCATTTCTCTTACAGTGGAATTCCATGCACATGCGGCCATTGGAACTTTCTGATCTTGGGGTATATATGGACACTTGTGCAAAATTATAGGAGGATATCCAAGATACTCTTTGTTGCACTTGTTCATCATCTCAGCAACAAATTTTCCGGTGAGATGCTCAGTTTGAAGAGGATCCACATTCAACTATTTCCTAAAATATTGTTGAGGCGAGACTACCTACTCATAACATTTGGTAATATCTAGGTTGTGAGCAAGATTGAGTCCCCGAACCAGGGAAGCATGTTTGAAATTTTATAATATGGACGCATGAGGGGGAATAAGACTTGTCTGAGTGCGGGAACTTTTGACGAATACATGTGCATTTTCTTCGGGTTTTTCTGTTAGTTCCATTAAGGATTTAATTCCTTCCAAGTGCTCGAACGATGGAGTATCCTCTATTTCTTCTGAATCAGAGCTTTCTTCAACAGAAAAATATGCAATTGAAGGTGTTGAAGTTACCTTTTCCAGCATGGATCCATATTCGTCTGAGGATCATATCATATTCTAGATCTTCCTTTACTATGTGAAACTTGGTTTTCGCCCAGGTTGAACCAATTTTCATTTTGAGAATGATGTAGCCATACGCATCCCTGGGTATTCCTTCGTGATCTATGACTGAGATAGGAGCATGAGAGGCTTCTTTTCGAGTGATGCCTGCAGCTCTGAGAGTCTTAAAAGGAATAATATTGATAGTTGTGCCAACATCCACCAACGCTCTCTTGAATTCATTTCCTTTGATATTGACCATGGTAAGAAGCCCTCATCCATACATCTCTTTGACATTGACCGGAGGCTCAGGGAGCCTTTCTAGAATGGATAGACAATTCCTGGCCACTATATGATTTAAAACCGTGAGCATGTCCTTCATTTGAGCCTTTGACAATTAAAGAAATTCGCAGATGTGCTCGATCAACGATTTAACTGCTTCTTTGATTGGTTGTTCAGAGAGCGTAAAGGTCCTGATTGGGAGAGGATTCTTGTGTACTCCTTTAGTCCCCAGTTATCCTAAATCGGCCTTCTCTTTGTATATGCATTTTAAAATTTTGCAGTCACTTGTTGGATGATTGACAAACCTATGAAAGCGGCAGTAGCGCAGATTTTCCATTTCCTCATATGTTGGCTCTCTCCTAACAGGAGGTAGTTTGATCGCACCATCTTGGATCCAGACTTCAAATAGCCCGATCACCTCTTTAATGGGGAAAGGAAAGTTTGGTTCTACCTGGTCATTCTGCTGATGCTGAGTCGCTGCTTGTGCATTTTGAGTTTGGTTATCCTTTCTCAAATGCTTTTATAGGATGCGATGCTGGAGGAACATTCTTATGCTGCCACGCTTCGGCTTTCCTCTTGCTTCTTTCAGCGACATTCATGGAAGGTTGGAGATTGTATTGCTTGTTTATCATGCGCCTGGAACTGCCTCGAGTTTCTCGCGGATCTTCACTTTTGTAGCTCTTGTTCTTTCCAATAAGGCCAGAGCAGTAGTTGCTGATCGCTTGAATGCTTCATGAAGTTATGAGAAAGTCTGGAACCGAAGATTTTCCAGTAAGGCTCTGTAGATCTGGATCATTCCGTTGATGCATAAGTCCACCAGTTGTTGTTCAGTGACATTTGGGTCATGACAATCCATAGCTTGGATGTTCATTGTTCTTCTGAGATATTCTTCCTAAATCAGAGAGTCAGAGTGAGTAATCTTCTATGAGACGAAGAAGTATTTCCTGTAGAAAGTAATTGTAATGACCCGTCCCTGTACCGATATTGTCCCCACTTAGACATTGCGGAAATGGCATCGCTGCAGTCATCCAGCAGTAACTTCCCGGGAGGTCACCCATCCCTGGATTGCTCCCGCCCGAGCACGCTTAACTGCAGAATTTTCTGCCAACTCTGGAGCCAATTGTGCTGAAAAGGCCTCGGTGTAATGTATACGTTCTTTGCCTCTTCTGAGACCAATATCTAACTCAACGTCCTAGCATACTCTCTCATCCGAGCACAAGCGAACCATCCCTAGTTATATCCCAACTAACAATAATATTGTTCCCACTTACCCACTGCGGTTATCCAGCAGTGTGGGATTTTAAATGACACTATTGCGGTCATCCGACAGCAGCTTCCCGAGAGGTCACCTATCCCGTGACTACTCTCTGCCGAGCACGCTTAACTGAGAAGTTTTTCCCACAACTCAATTAAGTGTACCCATCAGGCCTCGGTGTTAGTAAAGGATAAATCATTACTTATATTCCATTCGGACAACCACTGCCGAATATCGGGGTATTACAATACTGCTACCTTAAATTGGAGTCGTCCTCGGCTCCAGAATATATTCGCAAGCCCAAATATCCGATGTTCCCTACCCCTCATGAGAAGCATCTAGACCAACCCCGTCCAGCAGTAACCATTTCTCCCCAAGTAGTAATGCTCCCCGGTGGGATGTTGTTGTACTAAGTATATGATGGCCTGTCAGAGACTTTGAGAATTCCTCCAAACGGACTACATGGTTGTGTTCATATTCTCCTAATGCTTCTAGGAATCGATAAACATGTTCTTGGGCATTCCTTGTTCCATTACAAAGTGTAAACGTTGGAGAAGTGTAGCCTTTTGGGAGAGGAATTCTTTGTGTAGCAGCGGGATACGGAGGTTGGTGACGATGGACATATGATGTCTTGTCTTTCCCTCAATCCTCCAGAAAGCACTCCAGATCTTAATGATAAGTGTGTATTTTACATATATTTGGTGTCAATTCCATGCTAGTATTTGTTGGTTTTCTTGCACATTATTTTATATTACGCTTGGTGTCTCTTATTTGTGTTTTATTAGGTGAATCATCCGAAAGAAGTGAATTGCACTTAATTATACAATAAAAGAAGCTACATACAAGTGAAGAAGGTACAAAGACCAAGTGGGACTCATTTATTTTGTAGAAGATGAGAAGATGAAGTAAATGGAGAAAAAATGGAGTCATTCTGATTTCGTACGAAGAAGTTATGAGCAAAACAAGAACTTAGAAGTCTAAAAGGGCAAAATGGTCATTTTATAGTACAAGTGCCATTGGCAGCCCTATTGTATGTTAAGGGGCAGATTGTTTCACAGGGACTGCTAATGGCAGTCAGTCATTTACTAGGGGGCATCCATTCTGTTAAGGGAAAGCCATATTTTGAATACTGATAAAGGCACCTGGCTTATTACTCAGGGCACTTCGTCTTTTCTATTCCAACACAGAACAAAGGCAATGGCAGACAGAACTTGATGATCATGATGATCGCGACGGTGATGGATCGTGATTAACAATTATATCCGAATTTGAATACATCACTGGGTTCATTGGGACGACATAAAGCATGGGTACTAGCATGATTTCGATAAATCAGTCATACTCGAGTTTGGAAGTGGATTATTGGTTGCTGCCATTGAATCCGAGATTGGAGACGATGATGTTGTTGATGAAGAGAAGTCGTTATAATGGAGTTCGATGGCAGAGATGGTGTTATGGGACATTGATGGCATTTGCAGCTGCCATTGGTGATCAATTGCTGCTAACGGAAGATGCAATGATCGTGATGGAGCTTTGATCAAAAGAACATAGGGAAGATGGATCTTGCTGCCATCGTGATAACATATCGAGAGATCGAGTTGGAAATAATGATTGGAGCTGAACAAAGACAGAGAATGAAGATGGCTCGGTGATGATTGGTGGTGATCGAGTTTGCGAAACAGAGTGATGAAGTTACCAACATTGATCGACAATGAAAGTGGAATGATTATGTTGCTATGATGACGTCATTTGGCGGGACCTGTCGAGCACGTGCAGCAAAACGAAATGTGGAAGAAGACGTGTGGTGGGGCCACTTTGCAGTACGTTTGCAGAATGTTAACGCGTTTTGGAGAAAGCGATGATTCAATGTATTGTGGCGCCTTGAAACTAGAAAGACCGGCGGTGCAGATGAGAACACATGGATCTTGCTTAATTTTAAACCAATGAAATGTTGCGGTTGCGTTTCACTAAAGTACCTCTAGCATACCGTATCAGAAGTTATGATAAGTTATCCAATTTTGAATCTTTATCGATTACGGATTTTGTGGATCGGAGAAGGGTTTTGGGTGATATATATAGCAAAGAGAAATTCATTATTTTACTTTGTAGCTAGAAAACAAAACGGAGAGAGAAATAAAGCTTTTGCTCCTGGCTTTTCTTGTGAGATTTTATTTTTAGTTTCAATTTCGTTCGTTCGTTCGTCCTTTCTTATTTATTTATTTCTTAGTACTTTTTGGCTATGTCTAGATAATTCTTTTATTGATTAGGGATGATTTCAAAGTCCTGAACAATGAAGCTTTAATTTCTTAAACCAAGTTTATTTCAAGTTTTATTTTATTGTTGATTATCTTTATTATTTTTAATGTTTAAGAATATTGAGGGTTATTTAAAGTGATCAATTAAATTAACCAATCAATATTTCTTCTACTAGTTTAGTGTTGTGTGATACATGTAATTGTCACATCAACTCTATACATAAGTAGTAAATCGCAAGAGCTGACAGAGGGATTTTGTTAAGCAATTGTGTATAAAGATAACACTAGTAAGCAGTCCGAGCCTATGCGTATGATGCTAGGATCAACCTGATTCATAGAGTGTAAAGCATTCGATTAATTTACACCTTAAGAGCTTATTCTTGGTGGGTTAGTTGGATAGAAACTGGTAGTCGGGCGTTTCTGTATCCAGTGACAATGACAATCCGGGGGATAACAAAGCTTATTGATATTCTACACTTGGTAACAATATAAGTTCAATAATAAATAAACTTGTATCTAATTAAGTTTCGGTTCAGTGACGGCGAAGTATTCCCTAGTCATCTTTCTTATTATTGTTTACAACAAAACCTTATTATTTTCTTTAATTAGTTACTTTGATTAAAATCTAAAAAAGAACCTTTCGGTTACTATTTAACAACTAAAAACTCACTGCTCTTCGTGGGAACGAACTCCTTGCCATTATATTACCAGTTAATTGTGTGGAAATAAGTTAATTAATTTTTTGTGTAAACGATGCGTGCGCATCGCTTCACGAGTGATGAAACCTGCAGACTCCTTCGCTGGTGGGTTGTCTGCAGCTTTGTGGACTTCATCATTATCCACCACGTGAATTGGAGAGATTTCGGGATCAGCAGCCGGAGATGTTTCTTTTGATTTTTCTTTCTCCTGAGTTTTCTCTGACATCTTGTCTGTGAGAGTTTTGAGATAAGTGCATAACTCCTTCTGAGTGGTAGTCATATCAATCTGATTTTTTGCGGGAGTCTCTTGCACCTTCATGAGATCAGCAATGGTAGGCGGATTTTCTATGATTTCTTCGGGATACCGGCCTAAGAGAGGATTGCTTCCGATGGTTTGAGGAGGTGTGTTATCACCAGCACCATTATTGGAAGTGGGAGTAGTTTCTGGAGTACCACCACTATTGCTAGTGCTAGCATTATTTGGCTTAGGATTTGTAACTGAACCTGACCTAAGATCAACCATTTTGATAAATTGAGATTACAACCGAGAGATTAATCTCCCACTATGGTAGCCAATCTGTTGATGGGGAAAACGATTTGCTGGTTTTTCAGGAAGTGGAGAGACGACCGTGCAGACGAAGGCTCCTCAACCGAGAAAACTACCTAACCACAAATAGATGCACTGCACGGGAGTTCTTTGAGTTCGAGATATCAATATGTAGTACTCCGGACTAAACCAAGAAATGGTCGTTCCAAATTCAATTCTGTCACAAAGAGGGAAGAGGGTTGATCTGTAGGAGGAAATCTAAGAAGTGTGTGAGATCAATGGTGACCAAGGATTGTGAATGTGTTGTGGGTTTCTTCAAATGAACTGCTGGGTTCGAATAAGTTTGAATTCTGCTCTTTTGAGAGTGATTTTTCAGATGAGAATTATTGTGGTAATTCCCATATATCTATTATGATAATCATGAATTCAAAGAACTTATTTATATTGCTAGAACGTGGACACATTGATCTTCAGTAAGTGTGACGGTTATTGAGTGAAAGAGTGGGAAAGTGGGAGATCGTGGTTTAACCAGTTCCATGTCGTGCGGAGACTGGGTTGATTTTCCACCCACTACTTTGCTAACCTCCTCAACCGCTTGCACGACTTACTAACATTTCTCATCGTGGATGAACACACGTGCCGTAGGCCTCCAGACCAAAACCCTAATTAATATCCCCCATGTGACATGATTGATGTCTCACGAACGTGGAGTCTGCAAGGCAGATGTGTATTTGATTAGTCAGTCATTGACTTTATTAGTAGATGAGTCTAAGTATTATTCAGTCGAGCATAATTTCCGAATTCTCTAGGATTCATGGATTGAACATGTATGCTGGGACATATAGTTCTCGAATAAATGTTGATAACTGGATCAACGTGATGAGTATTGATAGTCTGAGCAAATATTGCTCGTCTAATGAATTGTTGAATTATTGTATATTGATAGTTGAATCAATATTGCTCGTCTGAGAAAATATTTCTCATTTGATGAATTACTGAATATTGATAGTTGAATCAATATTCCTCGTCTGAGCAAATATTGTTCGTCTGAGCAAATATTGTTCGTCTGAGCAAATATTGTTCATTTGATGAACTACTGAAAATTGATAGTTGAATCAATATTCCGAGCCAATATTGATCATTTGATGAATTATTGGTAGTATGACCAAATAAAATATTAATTAAAATATTGGTATCTAGACTGAATATTATAAAATTAATCAAGATGTTCATTGTTGGATAAACATAAAATTATTAGTGTTTGAACTTGCTCAGAATTATGATTTGCAGAGCATTCAGTTCAAAACCCTAATTTTGATCGATTGCTGATCAAATGATGATTTACTGAATATAAGTCACTAAGTGAAGGAGGGACCGGATACATGGGATGATGGCCGACCATGAAGCGCCCAAGTGCTCGAGTGAGCATACACCAAAGTCCTTTGTTGACCAGTTGGTAAAAGGATGATTAAATGCTGGTTTAATCATTTATTAAAATGGTGCTCGTCTGAGCGTTAGATAATAAAAACTAATTATGGAGAGATGAGAACCGGCCAAGGGGTCATGTGACCGTCCCTTGGTGATCGTGGGACCAACCAGTGGTCGATTGAGAAATCTCCAAGTTGGTTGTAGATAGTTTGGACCCATAAGAACAACTGAGAGCTAATTAGGTCAAAATTATGAAAGAGTGTAGGACCGGCTCCTTGCAAGCCTAAGGGTCCGACATTGGTCGGTCAAGGTGGCATGCCCGTGTCACCATACTGCCCATCTCTCAGTCCTGAGAGTTTTGGTATTTTTTGGTGCGCGTTTGAGTAATATTTTGGATTTTCAGAAGAGTTTGATCTTGACTGAAACTCTCAATTTTGCTCGAATGAGCAAGTAGAAATTTGCTCATACGACCAGTATTTTGAGAATATTAAAATAATAATATTTTAATTTTTGACATGAGAAGCCTAGTCGGTGATGGTATTTATCAATGATGTTGTAGTAAAAATGTTCTTTTGAGACTTGTGAAAGCAATAGAGTTCTAGACTTAATAAAACTAAAATTAGATAAAAATATATATACAAAAATTGTCACAAGATGAAGAGATGTGCTGGGACTCAGGATTTGGCCAAACTCACAACAAAAGGTTCAAAAATTAATTCTTTTAACAATTATCGCTCAACAAATAAAAACATGGACTCTTATTTTGCCAAAGTAGATCCTCAAAACATTAATTGTATCCCCTAAGCATAGATTATCTAAACAAAGCATAACCTATCTAATTGAATCACAACTAATTTTATCGAATCATAAATCAATTTAAAATAGTGCAAAATTCATATAAAGAATTAATTTAAATTACCCATGTATGAAATTTGCCTTCCTCTATCGTCCCAGTGGTGGGTTCTAGCTTCGCATGGTGAAAACACACCCAAAGGAATTTTTCATTGCTCAAAAGGTGTTTTTATTGAAGAATTGTAATTAAACAGAGATTCGCAACGCTTTATAAGCGTCACAGAACACACTGTTACAAATGAAATTACAGAACTGTTGCTAACGAAGATGTATGTTACAACTCGGACTAAAACCGTTACTAAATCTCTATCATTGTCACTGTTCATAAACGACGGATAAGTAGTGTTTGTTCTTCGTGTTCTTCAGAACGACATTATGTATGTGTCGTCTGCAACTATTTTTTCTGTTGCTGCTACAATCCTCCTGCAGCGTGATTCTTCAACCTCAGCCTACACCCTAACTCTCCATGCCCTTCTCTGACATCCCACAATCTTATTTATACTCGACAACCTCCAAAATCTCCTCTTTTAATGCATGATATTCTCTCTTTAATTCATTATTCTCCTTCTGCAAATTACCGAGATTTATTTCCCTGTTAATCTCATATACACGTAATCTTCTGTCATACTTTACACCAACACGCTGACTGATCGTTTCCAACACACGCCAACCTCAGAATTACTCGGGAAATGGCAGAAGATCTCATGATTATTTCACTTCGTACACGTACCCTGTTTTCTTCTCACGGTGATTATATTCCTTTTTTCTCGAACTCAAAACACTTACCAAACCTGTTTTGACGTAACAGGCTGGTATTAATCCATATGACCGATTAAATCTCTCAAAATCCTACCCAAAATCGATCCATAAAATCTTGCAGTTAACCGGAATTTCAAATAATATTTTCCCGCCAAAAATCCGAGGAAGAAAAGGGTTGCCCCCTATTCAGAACTAGGGTGCGAATAGTAGGTGCCCCTTATCCAAATCGAGAGTGCAAATAACAAATGTCCTCCGGGGGGTGTTCCGAGCGACTTTTCGAGTTGAATTTTCCAACAATCTTTATTTCCAAAAAATACCTGCAAACACACAAAACACCATAATAAGGACAAAAACGAGTACTAACAATACGAAATATTGAGGACAAATTAGACACATAAATGCGTCTATCAGTCGGTCATGTGACCATTTGACTTTTTGGCTTTTTCATGGTTTGAGCAATATTTGAAAAAATATTGAAAACTAGGGTTTTTGCTCAAACAATGGAGTTTCATGAGATGAAGGAAATAATAATACGAGAAAATAAGGAATTGTAAGGTATGGGACCGGTCACGGCTAGGGCATGTCCGGCTGGCTAGGTGGCCCGGTCCTATGACACCTTTCCCTATTTTTTACTATTTTTTCATCGTTTGAAGGAAAATATGGAGAAATTAAGAGTTTGCTCAAACGAGGGAGTTTGCTCAAATGAAGGAGTCTTCATGAGATGAGGAAAAATAACAAAATAATATAAAATGATGGAAAGAGGTGTGGGCCGTCCACGGTGGCATGACCGGCTGGTGGGCCCAGTCCCCTTAGGTGCCTCTTTATTATTTTATTGATATTATTTTCCTCCCTATTTTGCACATGTTTCCTCGTTTTTCCAGACTTTCGAATACTCGTTCTTGTATTCGGGTGCTCGTTTGTGCATTATTGCTAAATACACTCGCACCATTTTCTAGGGGCTTACTCAGTGGTGGCATAGATGCCCGATCGGTGAATATTTATTACGAATTCATGAAATTCAGCTGAGAAAAATTCATGAAACAGAGTAATAAAAATTACTTGAGTATTTATTACTAATTCATGAAATTTAGCTGAAAATAATTCAAGAAACGGAGTAATAAAATGAGTTGAGTATCTATTACTAATCCATGGAATCCAGCTAAGGATCATCCATGAAACAGAGTAATGAGATAAAATAGGTTATTTTCTAGGAATTCAGTTGATGAATGACACGGTAGAATTAACCTATTTGCAGAATTGAGATATGAGATAATTGAAGCATCATACTCATTCTGAGGGGGTGTATAGTCAAGGTCCTCAGGGAACAACGAGTGACGTGACATCCTGTAGGCGTTAGGCTCTATACTAGCATACAATATATCTAGGAGCCACCCAATAATTAAGAGATTATATACACGGTCTCTACGTAGTCAGGGAACAACGAGCAGTGTGACGTCCTGAAGGCGTTAGGCTTTATACTAGCATGAAATATGTCTAGGAGCCACCCAATCATTTCGATTATATGTAGTGGTGATGATGAAATGTATGAAGCATCGAAAGCTCGGATGAGAGGCCTTTCGATAAAAATATTCATCATAATCTGAGAGAAACGTTCGCTCAGTCAGTAATCGTGAAATGGTTCACGGATCATAAAATATGAATTGTCACATACATTCCTGAAGCCGGGCCAGAAAGATGCAGTATCATGATTTTATGATTTTATCCTTTGCCAAAAATCCACCATCAATACCAGGAAGAAAATGGAATCCAGGAAAAAAGGTGAAACCAGGAAGAAACGATCACGGCCATACGACTTGGCCGGTGGATTAGGAAATCTTGGCGCGACCAAACAAGTTTCATGGTGTTCACGAGTGGGAACTTTATTATCCCGGCCAATGAGAACTATCCTAACCCGCAGGAAGTGTTCACAATTACCAGCCAAAATAAGCCAGTCGAGCGGCTCCAAAAGGGTCCTAATTAAGTCAAGACCGCCCATGTCAGTCTTAAATTGATCACAGCCGCTCAACTTAGCCGGCCGAATTGGCTGCCTTTGATTCAATCATGGACGACCAATGAGGTGTCACTATGATCACCTTCGAACTATCTTTGGCCTTGACCTATCACATCACTCCTATCCCGCAGGTACTTCTCCAAATAATAGGCCAAATTAGGTCGGTCACGCTAATTATAAAATCTTAAATAAATTCAACGGCAACCAACAACTGCCGTAAACCATCACAACCGCTCAAGTTAACCTACTATTTTGACTAGCCTAGATTTAAATTGAGCTAACCAATGAGGATCCATGATGACCATCGGTCGTCCCTCTCCTATAAGGACCGATCATCCCGTCATAAAACTATACTAGATAGCTCCTGGAAGCCTCTTAAAGATAGCCGGTCATGCTCCTTATAAGACCGTGAAATCCGCGACTAGTCTAGACAGGCTATGAAAAACGATGCTTACATGCATCGATTACAAACGATATTATATATATATACATATATATCGATTTTACAAATAATTTAATTAACCTAACCCACTTTGTGATTACAATGATGCTTACATGCACCGGTCATCTCAGACTTTGTGATTCCATAAGTATCTACTTATGAGGTGAATAATAATCTAGGCTGCGCTTCAGGAGTCATTAGACCGGATTTTGAGGTTTACTAGACTTTGTCTATTGCAATCGATTTCCTACCTCACTTTGATCTTTGATAAGAATGAAAATCACATATAGGCTTATCTTTGGGAGGAAGATTGGTTTAAAGTCTTCAATTGAGTTAAAGCAACTCTAAGGATGTAAAGGACATTAGTTAAGGAAATCAATTGCGTGGAGTCCTACTGGGATTAAAAAGGCGTAAGGAGCGCGAATTTAACTGAATTTTCGTGACGGTTTAATTCGGTCTTAACTATATTCCAGTCTGAAGTTTTGATCGTAGGAAAGAGCCTATAGAGGCTAATACAGTTTGGTGTTCAATTTGGACTAAGTCCCAGAGTTTTTATGCATTTTTGGTCTCCTCGTTAACAAAATTTATGGTGTATGTGTTTTTTTTTTCCGCGTTGTATTGTTTATCTCTATAGTTGAAATATCACAGGTTGTATGTTAAAATCAATTCAAGTATATAAGTCCATCGCAATTGTTGGATATGACTTGATTGATCTTTGGAATCATCGAAGTACTCTCATGGAATAATCAGGTTCATAGACTTGTCTCTCTTTACATTTTGTTTGTGAGAGAAAGAGATATAAGTTCTTCATATAATTACTGATTGAGATTCATTAAGTTGCAACTCTCGGAATCGTATTTGATTTTGGTCCATACAGGTTGCCTAAGAAAAAATTGATGGTATATTTTGGTACACCCACGTTTTCAAAATAGGTAACCACTAGTTTTTTAATTTGTAATATAGCGATTTATAGATAGCCTTACAAGTTTATAGAATATTGCGAGAGGGTGGTACGTAATTTTCTTTGGTCTGGAGATTCAGGCTTAACTAGAGATTTTATAGCGATATGTTTTCCGTACATGGAGAGGTTCCTCGGAACTCACTAGGATGGTTGTAATGAATAAATATTTGATAGGCCATTACATATAATTAGGGCGATTGGTCAGGCGACGTTTACTCGGTCAATCTCAAAAAAAATCTTCATCTTCTTCGATTAATTACTCTTCTTTTTTCTTGATTTGTTCATCCTCTTTGTTATTATGATCTTCCTTTAATCATTATCTTCTCATCGATCTATTTGTCCTAATAGTTCCCCTTGATTTATTTTTCATGTTTTGATTTTCAAAACCCTAGTTTTCTGATGGTCTAGTATTATCAATCCAATCTTCTCAATTTCCTCTCTTTTTTTCTTTAATTTGAGTTAAATTTTGTTTTACTGATTTTGTATCAAGACATTGTTTCTTCTATTGATTGATCTTGTTATCATCTATTTCTAACTCTTTTCTTTTCTTTTATTTTCTTTTCTTATTAGGTTATGAGATGAGGTAGGCGGAAACATAGGGTTCGGGTTTTCACCATCATGAGATTAAACAAAGTGATAAATGGCTAAATTGATTTATAGAGGTTTCTTACGAGTATGGTTCATTACTACTATCAAAGATGCTTTATTGGGTTGAATGAAATTTCTTTGAAGATTGTTCTTGGAAATGTTATTCTTAGTATTATGAGATCCTACTTCTGGTAGGGATTTGCTTTATGGATTTGGTTCATCAGTTCTGAACTTAGACTGCTTCTTGGATGCATTATTAAGAGTTTTTTATACTTAGTTGGTGTTTAGGCTTATGATTGCTTTTTCTTTAGACTTATAGAGTCTGCTTGTTGCATGTTTATTTTGAAGAATTCTAGGGGATTGTCTTTGGAAATTGTTAAATTTCAGCATTTTCTCATTTAAATAGTGAAAGTATAAAATTAGTTAATCTCTTGAAGGCTTAAGAATGGCTATCACTTAATCATTCCTAATTAAACAAATGTTTCATTCTATCTAGTGTGAAGTATTGATCAGATATCTTGTAACACTTGACATTTTTGTTATTAGAGAATTTGGTTTTTCTATTTCTGTAGAAGGTATGCTAGTCTGTGGAGCGAAGTTATGGTTTTTGGGTAAGCTTTTTACAGTTTACTCAGATAAGACTAATAGAATTGGGCTGCAAGTAACTTTAATTATTGTTCTCTCTTTACAATTTATAAATAGTTGCCTATTATTATATGAAACTCTTATTGTGGTTTGTAATTTGAAAAGTTTTTTCTCACACTGGTTTCTCATAAGTTTGATTTCATTCGTTTTCTGAGTGACTATGGTTGTACCTGAAGATAATGTGAGGGTTTTGGTTTTAGTTGAAGATGTGGAAGACTGTCATTGGGGCTTCTTTCAATATGGGTAAGAGTGGGTCGTCGGGTACTGAAAGTTTAGATTCTAATGTCTTCTGGTCAGCTTCGTGTACCTCAGTTTCTCATTCAGTATACTCTAGTTTTGGAGTTATGTTTAACTTTTTCACAGAACTTAGCTATACATCAAATTTGTTCATTAATCAATCTTTGGAGATTTTTGAGTCAAGCAGTCTAGTATTAGATAGCTGTCTGGATATTTAAAGAAGTTGTCGATGAACCTTTGCCTTTTGTAGTATTTTATCCTGAAACTCTTATCACTGAGGAAGAATTTAAAAATGAAGTAAATCTCATGATGGTGGACTCTATGGATGATGAGCCTGCCTTTGCTCATAACCTTGTAAGTTACTTTGAACTGTTTATATTTACTGTCTTTTATTTGAAAAATATCATGGAAACTTTGCTTTCTTTGCATCTTATTTGAATTTAGAACCATGAAATTTCTTTGTTGGAATATGAATGGCTGTTGCTCGAATAAAAAATGGTTGCATCTGTTGAACATCTATAGGAAATATAAACCTAATGTAATTTGTCTTTTAGAAACTATGGTTGACACTGAAACAATAAATAAGTTTAATCATCATCTTCCTTATGATTCGTGGTATGTGATGCTTGTTGTTGGTAAATCTGGGGGTTTAGCATTAGGATATTTTGCAAACTTAAATATTGAAGTCATATGATCTGCTTTTAACATGATTCATATTGTATGTGACATAACTCCAGTTATTAAAAATTGCTTAGTTTCTTTTATCTATGGTTCTTAGAATTCTCTGGGAATGAGGAATCAATGGAATTACTTAAATCATATGGATGAAGATGGTAATAGGCACTGGATTTTATTAGGTGATTTTAACTTTATTTTGTATGCTTCGGAAAAACAGGGTGGTAATCCTGATAATTCCATTGCTCCGGATTTTGTTAGAAATAGTTTGACTCAGTTAAACCATTTCTAGGATATTGGTTTTCATCTGATCAAACCATTTCCTATTAATCTCTTCTTTCTGCCTTCGACTTCTCATATTTTTCATCTGATCAAACCACACTTGTCGCATAAGTAGATTTTTCTCTTCTAGGTTTTTTTAAAGCTTTTCAAGTTTTTCAATGACGGGAAGTTCTACCTCTGCAAACCCTAAATCTTCTGCTGCTTATGCTACCCCCTGTGCAAACCATGGCTTTGATGTTTCTGATGGCAGAGCCGATCTTTTTCAATGTCCTTTCAAAGGCTATGATGGGTGCAAAAACGGTACTGGAGGGAAGGGGTTATTGAAGGTTTCACTTTTCAATCACTTGAGAAATTTACACTACAAGAGAGAAGGGGGGACTGAGAGATGTCGTGAAAGATTGCGCTGTTGCAGAGAAGTCTACCACGCCTGGGAGTCCTTATCGTTACATCTCGAGAGTTGGTTGTGCACTGCTTGTATGCATGTTTATTCCTGGAATAAAAAGTGTACACACATTGAGAAAGGTGAGCTCGCTCCTTCTACGGCTACAATTCACGGCATTGCTGCTCCTGCTGCTGTTAATATTTCCGATCCTACTGATGTTGAGGTTGCTGCGCCTACTTTAAGTCTTGAGCTATTGAACATGGTGTTTCTAGATCAGATCCCTACAATCTCTAGTATTCCATCTAAATGTAGGTTGCACTTTGCACGAACCTTCAAGTCTGTGTTGCAGAAAGTGGTGGCTGCACCTAATGATCTGTCTTCATGGATACAGCTAATGCTCTTCCCTGTGTGTACTCTCCATGTTGCTGAGTACCAAGAGTTGAAAGTTGACACCCGAAGAAAGCTGCAGATTAAGTCAGTTAATCATGCATTGCGCATATGGAATGAACCGAATGGGTGTATGGTGCTGGTTCAATGTGTGTTTGAGAAACATGCCGAGATGAAGGAATTACAAGAGAAAGCCAAAAAGAAACCTAAACAGGATGATCAGGAAGCTGTGAACTTGAGGTTGTGTAGGGGTAAGCTCCGACATGGTTTATATCTTTCTTTGCGATTCGCACTCTCACTTCTACGGGAGTTGCGTCCAATAATGAAGGTACACGGGATGAACTTCGTTCCAAACATCCCACCGTTGCCTTGCCGCTCACCCCTCTTCTTCACCTTCACAGGAGGCTATGGTAGCTACGACGGATCTTGTGCTAAGTAGACTAAAGAGTTTCCCTAAGGGGACAGCTTGTGGAAGAGACGGTTTCCGGGCACAACATCTTCTCGATGTTCTCAGTGGGCCAGCAGCTGTTATTTCAGATGAGTTACTTGCCTCCATCACAGAAGTGGTTAACTTATGGATATCAGGCTCTTGCCGTCGGTTTTGGGAGAATATGTGGCCAGTGCTCCTCTCACCCCACTCATCAAACCTGGTGGTGGCTTGCGGCCTATAGCGGTTGGCACAATATGGAGGAGACTTGTCTCTAAATGCGCTGCATCTTTTGTTGGCAAGGAAATGAACTCATATTTGGGTGATTTCCAGGTTTGATGAGTGGGGGCTAAGTGTGGTGGAGAAGCAATTCTACATGCTGTGAATCGCGTGTTGGAAGAGAAAGGGGACCAAAATACGCTTTCCATGCTGCTGGTAGATTTCTCTAATGCGTTCAATCTCATAGATAGAACATCCATGATCTTAAAGGTACGTAGGTTATGTCCTTCGATATCTCGTTGGGTTGAGTTTTGTTACGCTTCACCAGCACGACTATATTATATGGACCATGTGCTTTCTTCTGCTCAGGGAGTGCAACAAGGTGATCCTTTAGGGCCACTTTTGTTCGCTCTTACTCTCCACCCGCTAGTCTTGAGTATTTCAGAAAGGTGTGATCTAGAACTGCAGGCTTGGTATCTTGATGATGGTACGGTGATTGGGGACACTATGATGGTTGCTAGAGCTCTGAGAATAATTCAAGAAGAAGGTGTTGCTAGGGGCTGTTTTTGAACATCAAGAAGACTCGAATTGTTTTGGCCCTCTATAGACCCCAGGACAGCCGTTGTAGGTATGTTTCCACCGATATTTGTAGGCCGAGAGAGGGAGTTAAGCTGCTAGGTGCTCCTGTTAGCCTTGATGCCCAATTTAATGCGGATCTGGTTGTTAAAAGAGTGAAAAAAACTATAGAGCTCATTGATTCAGTGGAAAAACTTGAAGATCCACAGTGTGAGCTTCTTTTGTTTAGAAATTGTGCTGGAGTTTCTCGCTTATATTTTTCTTTACGCACTACCTTTCCAGACTGCACTTTTGCGGCTCAAGATTTGTTTGACTCTCGTCTCTACAAGTTCCTACAACATATAATAACAGGAGATGGTCCAGGGTTCGGCCCCTTGCAAATGCGATTTTCCACCCTACCCCTCAGACTAGGTGGTTTTGGTGTTTACTCGATGCAAGACACTATGAATTACTGTTATTTGGCGTCGTGCTTGGAAACACTAGAACTGCAATCTGTCATATTGAGGCACACCGGCATCAGTGGTTTTAGCTCCCATCTTGAGCGTGCTTTGCAGCTTCTTTCAACTCTCTGTGTAGTCATGTTTCTCCTATATGCGTCGATAACACTGCCAACCATTCTATGTCAACTCTGGCAACTGTTTATTTTGATGCAGTAAAGAAGAACTTGACTTCCCAATTCAAGTTGTCTGAACGTGATTCATTCCTATGGCAGAGCAATCAAATGAAGCATTCCCTGGATTTCTTAATGGCTATCCCCATCCCTGGTTTAAATCAGCAAATTGGTTCGAGGCAGTTTAGTGCGGTATTATGTTATAGACTTGGTATTCCCTTGTTTGAACCAGGTAGTTTGTGCCCCTTCTGCAAGAGAGATGGATGCTTTTGGTGACCATGCAGTGCACTGTACAAATGAAGTTGGTTTAAAATTTCGACATGATTTAGTACGCGACACGATTGCAGACATCTGTTATCGAGCTGGGGTGGCTGCACGGAAAGAGGTGGACTTGGGTATGCTTGCGAACAACGGTACTTCTTTGAGACCGGCAGATGTTCTTGTGCTCAATTGGGACAATGGTCGGGACGTTTGCTTCGATGTTACGATTGTGTCGCCCTTTGCTGGGAGTAATGGTCGTACTTTGGAAGGGGGCAGGCTATCAAGGATGCTGTCACATGCAAAAAAATACCAAGTATTTAGAAAAATGCACTGCACAAGGATATGGATTTGGTGCTTTGGCTTTCACTACTCTAGGTGAATTTGGGGACGGAACAACAGACTTCGTTCAGCGGCTCCGCAACTATATTGCTAGTCATGATGCTAACGTGCGTGTAGGTGATTTCCTTTTTCATAGGTTAAGTGTGGTAGTTCAAAAAGGAGTTGGAGCCCAGCTTGTTGCTAGGCTTCCGACTAGTTTCTTGTCTGAATTTGGAAATTAAATGAAAGTAAAACTCCATTATTTGAAGAAAAAAAATGAATGAAATTTTTTCTTTTGGTAATCCTTTCACATGGTGTAATCGTAGGTTCAAGAATCCTTCTGAATTGATTTTTGAAAAATTAGATAGGGGTTTTATGAATGAAAAATGGGTCTCTGTTTTGCCTCATACTAGGGTTACTAATCTAGGAAGGATATTTTCTGATCATAGTCCTATCTTATTAAAGTGTTTTCATCAAGAACGAGGTCTTCATATTCCGTGTAAGTTTTATAAATGTTCGCAGCCGAGCCCTGACTTTAAGAATGTTCTTATAAATTCTTGGAATAAGAGACTTAATGGTTTGCCAAGTTTTATTGTTGCGGGTAAGCTTAAAAATCTTAAGCAAGATCTCAGCAATTGGAATTTAAATTCTTTTGGTCATATCAAAACTACTATAGCTAAGTTAAATTCTGAAATTGAGAAGCTCCAGTCTATGCATTATACTCCTCGGATTGGTTCTTATATTTTGAATTATTCTAAACAACTGGATTACTGGTACGAGATTGAAAACTCTTTTTATAAACAAAAATCGAAAATTGACTAGTTTACTCAATATGATATAAGAATACGATTTTTTTTCATAATACTGTTAAACTTACGGGGGTTTACTCAACAAATACTTTTGTGATTTCCATAGACTTTAATAGATTTCCAAAGTATTGTGTTACTGGTTGTATACTTTAGAAAACTCCTTATAAGTATATGTTACTCGTTATATACTTGTAAAATCTCTTTCAAAGTTTGTGTTACTCGTTATAAATGAGAAAATTTAAAGACATTCCATACTTCCCAAATTTTAAAACTTTGAATGACATTTATGTGTACATTTGCCTTGGAGAAAGTCTTGCAAAGTGTGAAAGATTTTGGAAGACTTCTACAAAAATTAAAAACTTAATTTATTAGTATCTTTTATATATTTATTTTGATATTATTTTATTTTATTTCAAGTTGATACAAGCGCTTGCACGTATACTCTAGATCTATTTCTCTCTTTAAATATATATATATATATATATATCCTAGATGCATATATACATATATATATCATATGATACGATCAAACTCTTTTTTATTTTGTTATTAGATGAAATGAAAACTTCCATTCATGGCTAAAGTGTCCCAAATTATGGTTAATTTAATTTGCAATTAGCGTTTTTCAAGAATTGTTTTGAGTAGATAAATTTTATAGAACTTTACAAATCTAGAGATTTGTAGATTCATCATGTTAGGTTGTTATACAATTCTCTAGAAATTTTGTTTTCACAACTTTTTAGAACTCTACAAATCTCTATAAGAGTTAGGCCAACTCTATAAAACTCTGCAAGTATTTTTCCAACTCCGTAGAACTCTATATAAGTTGTCATTTTTCATGACTCTTTTTAAATCTATACAAATCTACAAAAGTATTTATTGAGTAAACCCCTCCTTAGGAATATGTATAATACAATACATACTCTAAGAGATGGTCAGGGTAATTGGTTAGAGAGCAGAGAGCAAGTTGTTTCTCTTCTAACGAATCATTTTAAATGTATCTATACTTCTTCCTTGCCTAGTAATGCTGATATAGAAGAAGTTATCAAAGAGGTTCAGCCAATTATTACAGAAGACATGAATGCAAATCTAGTAGAAATTCCTACTATTGAAGAGATTCTCTCTACTATTAACAATATGGCTCCTTGGAAATCCCCGGGGCCTGATGGCTTTCCGGGGGGTTTTTCAGAGATAATTGGGAGGAGGTTTCAGGTGAGGTTATAAATCATGTTCAATCTTTCTTTCGCAATAAGTTTCTTCTCAAGCAGTTAAACCATTCTTTCATTGCTCTTATTCCTAAGGTAAACAATCCATCCTCTCCTAATGATTTTAAACCTATTAATTTAACTAATACAGTTTATATAATTATTTCAAAAATTCTAACAAATAGATTAAAACCTCTTCTTGACTCCCTGATTTCTCCGTTTCAATCTGCATTCATTGCAAATAGGCAGATTCGGGATAATATCATAATTAGTCATGAAATCTTGCATTCTTTTAAAACTAGGAAGAGGAAAAATAATAAAAGTGGTTTTATGGCCATCAAATTAGATCCTTCGAAAGCTTTCGATAGTCTAGAATGGTCATTCATTCTTTCTGTTTTTAAAAAACTTGGTTTTTCGAATACATGGTGTCAAATGATTTTTCAACGTATAAGTACAGTTTCGTATTCTGTTTTAGTTAATGGTTCGCCTGGAGAAGTCTTTTATCCTACTAGAGGTATTAGGCAGGGAGATTTCCTTTCACCTTATATCTTTATCATTTGTATGGAAACTTTATCTCAACTCTTGTTGAAAGGTGAAAATGATAAAGTAATTCAGGGTTTTAAACTGAGGAAAAATAGTCCTATGATTTATCATCTCTTTTTCGCGGATGACTGCATGCATTTTTCAAAAGCTTCTTTATCTTATGCAAGAAATATTATGAAGATTATTAACACTTTTGCGAAGGCCTCGGGTCAAGCCATTAACGTGGAAAAATCTGGTTTTTTTACTAGCAGTAAAATGCATCATAAACATGTTAAGTTACTTTCAAAAACTCTGGGTATAAAGTTCCTGAGTAGTTCTGAAAAGTACCTTGGCACTTTTTTATTTGTTAAAAGGGATAAAACAAAGACTTTTCAGTTCCTTATTGATAAATTCTATGCTAGATTGAGTAATTGTAAAAGAACAAACCTAAATGGTGCTGGTAGAACAGTTGTTACTAAACATGTTCTCTCTAGTTTAGCTGTTTATCATATGACATGTTTTCCTTTCCCTAAAAAAATCACTTCTAAAATCGATTCAATTCAGAGAGTCTTTTGGTGGTCGAAGAAAAACCCAAGACGAGCTGCATATTTTCTCTCTTGGAATGATATTGGTAGATCAAAACTATGTGGTGGTCTAGGTATTAGAAATTCTCATGCTACTAACAGGGTGTTTATTGCAAAGTTGGGATGGAGAATTTGTAGAAACCCAGACCAATTAGTTTCTAGATTTCTCAAATATAAGTATTTTCGTAATCAAAACTTGTTGGAAATAGATAAAGCAGCTGATAATTCTTATTGGATCTGGAAAGGTATAGTAAAGGGTTTGGTCTTCTTAAAAGAAAACATTGTGAGTAAGATTAATGATGGATCTTCTACAAAAATCTGGTCTTCTATTTAGTTACCTTGTAGTAATTCTCCTCCGGTTTCGATTAGTCCTAATTTTAATGATTATACTTTTGTTAGTGAACTTATAGATGTTCTGAATAACAACTGGAATATTGGTCTTCTGAATTCTTTGTTTGCTCCTGATGATGTTATAAAGATAAGGTCTCTAAGTTTAAATATTAATGAAAAGGATAGTATTATGTGGGCTCATACAAAAAATGGTGATTTCATTGTTAAGAAATCGTACAAGGTTTATACAAACGAGTTTAGTTCAGTTGAGGAAGCATCTTTTTGGGAAAAAGTTTGGTCTTTGGATTGTCTTCCAAAGATTAAATTCTTCATGTGGAAAGTTTTTGCTCAGATGTTACCAGTTAATTCTACTCTTATGCTTTATAATCCTGCTATTGATGATTGATGCCCATTATGTAGGAATGATGTTGAATCTGTGATGCATTTGTTTTTCCTATGTCATGTAGCTTCTCATATTTGGTTTGCTCTATCCCTGCAACATTTAGTCGTTACTAATTGTGATTGGATTGAAGATATTTTTCTGAAGTGGTTTGATAAAATCTTGGGTATCTCTCCTTACGCTGTTAACTGGCCAAGCATTGGTTCTATAGTAATGTGGTGTATATGGAAAATAAGATGTGATGTAGTTTTTAGAAATGTTTTGATAAATCTTGACAAGGTTATTATGGATGCTAGAAGACTCATAAATACTTATATTGTTCCTCATTGACTAAAAAATCTAGTAGATTGGATGTTAAAACTTCAATTCAGAATGTTGATCATATTATGTTTGTTGATGGTTCTTTCAAGAATTCTAATATGGGTGTTGGTATCGTTCTCTGTGATACTGCAAGAAGAATAAAACAATCTAGAGCGGATTTTGGTTGGATTCCAGGTGCAGTTGGTGCTGAGGAAACTGCCCTAAGTTTGGCTATCTCCTGGGCATTGGAGATGAACCTTTCAAAAGGTCTGTTTGTAAGTGATTGTCTTCAATTTGTGGATTTTGTTAATGAAAAGGCAAAGGTGCAGTAGATTGGCATTGCAATGATCTTTTGAAGGAGTGTAGGTTCTCCCTTTCTAGATGTAATAGTTTCAAAGTTGTATATATTAAGCGTTTGATGAACAAACTAGCAGACCGGCTGGCTTGCACGTCGGGCTAGAAAGTTCAGTTTGAAAGATATTTGGGTTTCTTTTCCTCCTTTTTTGGACAGTTTGTTGAGGAAATAACCTTTGGTTGATGTTTGTAACTTTCTTTTAAGTTAATACAATGGCGTGTTTCCCAGCAAAAAAAATAAAAAAATAAATATTTGATTATGAAGCCTTGATGGAGCATTAAAAACCCCACAAAAAAAGGCGAGATTTCTAGAGGTTTGATATACTACTAGAAATGCGCAGGTTAAGGAGTATGATGTGAAATCAACTATTCTGCTAGGTACAAGGTGGGTTCACAAGGTAGTTGCTCGAAATAATAAATCCTTAATTGGAGATGGTAGAGCTAATTCTTTGTACTTTGATATTTGGTATGCAATTTCATGTGTTGCTGATGTTTTTGGTGCAAATAGGCTTGACAGAGCAGCAAGGGTGGGTAATTTAATAGTAAGTGTGGGTAATTTCTGAAAATCATAGGCTTAATTTTCTTAGAGTAGGTGTTATCATGTACTTTGTATCAACGCTGCAAACTGGAGCTCGCAATAAAGTGTAGATGCCGGACTTAAAGTTGCTTTTCAGTTCGCTTGGCAATATATGTTGTAACGGATGAGGCTTATCAAATTCGAAGTGAGGATGTTCACCCTACTCCATCCGCCCATAATTGGAAACTCTTGAGAGGTACATGTGATACCATGGACAAGGTACTTGAATGGGCTATTAAATAAGGAACAAGGCGTATTTTAATATGGTCTAACTCTACAAGTGTTGTTCGAGCTTTAGTAAATTCAGATATATCCTGATTTATGAAACACCGCTGGTTTAATATGCGAAACATGTATGACTCAATTCGATTGCAACACTCCGTTGAGCTAATTTTGCTGCAAATATTATGGTCAAGAAGGGTTATCTATTAAGTGAAGGTGAAGGCTTAAGTTATGATGGGAGGTCTGCTTTTATGAATTCAATTGGATATCCTTTAAAAAAAACTATGAGTTTTGGGGGTTTTTCTGACCTCTTCTTTTGTAATAATTTATATTTATTAATACAATTTTTGACTTATCAAAAAAAAGAAGCATGTATTCGATACTACAACTATCAATAATTATCATAAGAGTCAAATCTTTATAACCATGATTATCATTAATGAGTTATTTTTATTTATTTTGTGAATTGAATCCATCTTTTATATTATGAACAAAGATATTTTTTTTTTTTTGAAAGTTTAACAGAACTTAGAATTGTCTGGGATAAGTGCGTCCCCTAGTATCATCTGATACAATTACATTGCTAAAAGAAGGATAAGAGTTGTTGTTGATTTTTTTCTGTTGAGCCCATCTGAATTCTTGAGATAGTAGGAGCGCAATCTTGTATGTTTGTTGTGGTGTTTGTATTTCCTTTTTGTATACCCTTGCATTTCTCGCAAGCCAGATGTTCCAGATGGTATAACAACATAAGGTGAACTTTTGTTTTGAAACCGGTAATTGTATGAACTCTTTGAAAGTTTTTGGGATTTGAAATGGATGTCTATTGGTATGTTGTTGTTGCCGTCTTGCCTGTTGAAATGGTTGGTGATGATTAATTTGAGTGTGTTGTATTTGGCTATTTGTACCGAAAGTGAATGGGAGTGGTTGGGGTGGTAGATGAAGGTTTTGATATGGGTTTGGGTTGTTGCTGTTGTTTCCTTCCCTTGCTATGTGTGAAAAAACCAGGTTCCAAGTTTGTTGTGCATGGATGCATTCAAACAAAAGGTGTTTTGTTGATTCCGGGCAAGAGTTGCAGGTTGGGCATGTGTTTTGATTGATGATGTTTCGGTGGTGTAGAAGTTTGAAGGTTGGTAGTCCTTCTAGTTTGACTTTCCACAAGAAAAGTCGAATTTTTGGGGGGCAATCTGATCTCCAGATTTTTTGGAGTTGTTGTTTATCTGTGTTGATGATTGAAATGGTAGCAGTGTCTGTGGTTGGTGGTGTTATTGGTTGTGGGTTTGTAGTGTTATTGGTGGGGTGGTGATTGTTGTTCTGTGTTGTCTGAGGGTGTTGATTGTGATTGTTTGGTTTGATTTGTAATAGAACCTCATATCTTGTTTTTGCCGAGTAATGTCCTGATTTGGTATGGGGCCAGATTGGTGTATCTGCAGTTGGTGGATTTGGTAGGTGGATGCATCTGATGGCTTGTGCTATTGGAGTGCTGTAGTTTTGATGTATGAGATCCATGTTCCAGGCATTGGAGTTTTGTTGAAGCAAGAAACTTACCATGTTGTCTCCAATGTTTCCAGTCGGAATGATTATCTGTTGGCCCGGTATCCATCTTGATGAGATTCTTGTAGCGTTTACGTTTCCAATATGCATGGTACAATTTTCCTGCACAAAAGAAACAACCTTGTATATGTTTTTCCAGACTGCACTATCATATGGTTTTGGTTTCGGGAATGTAGGGAAGATGGGTTTGTTGTTGAGGTATTTTCCAGCTGCCATAGATCCCCAGATGCTGTCAGGTTGAGAATGAATGTTCCAAACTCTTTTCCCAAGTAGCGCCATGTTATGCTCTTTGCTTGCCCGAATTCCTAGACCACCTTCCTTTTTTGTTTTGCTTATAGTTTCCCACGCTATCGGATGTAGTCTCCTTGTGTTCTTATCATGACCCCAAAAAAAATTCCTTGCAATTTTATCCATTTTCTTGTGAACATGAGCCGGCAGTAGTTGAGTCTTCATTATGTGATTTGCTGTTGGTATTAGGGGGGTCTTGATCAGGAGCTCCCTGCCTGCTTGATTGATACATTTGGCCATCCATCATTTGGCTTTTCTTTCTAATCTCTGTAGTAGTTGTGCAGATATATGAGATGAAATTCTCCCTTGTTTGAATTGCACTCCCAGGTACATTGGTGGGTTGTGAGTGGTTTGTATATTGAAGGTGCTGGTTAGCCATGCTTTGATGGTGTCTGTGGTGTTTGGGTGGTGGATGATGGTTGATTTATGTTTGTTGATGGTTTGCCCTGCCGAAGTGGAGTAAGAGTCCAATAAGCTGTTGAGGTATGTTGCCGTCTCTTGTTCTGCAGTGCAAGTTATAAGAAGGTCATCTGCATACAGAAGATGAGTGATTGGTGGGGCAGTCCTTGCAATCTTTAGTCCCCTGATTTTTCCTTGTGATTCCAGTACTGCTATGTTTGTAGAGAGAATTTCTGCACACAAGATGAAAATGTAGGGTGATAAGGGGTCTCCCTGCCTGAGACCCCTTAATGGATGAATGGTGCCGTGAGGTTTTCCATTAATATTGATAGAATAGGTGACAGAAGTTATACAAACCATTATGTATTCAATGAACCTCTGCGGAAATCCTATGGATATGAGTGCTTGTTTTATGAAACCCCAATCCAGGCTATCAAATGCCTTCTGTATATCAAGTTTCAGTGCAATTTTTGGTTTTGAGGTTGGTGGAGAGGTTCTTATATGGTGAAAAATCTCTGTTGCAACTGATATATTGTCATGAATGGCCCTGTTTGGAACAAAAGCACTTTGGTAGGGGATGATAATGAATTGGAGTATTGGCCTGAGTCTATCCACTAACAGTTTGGATATATAACATTGCACAGGCCAATAGGTCGAAATTGGTTTGGTTTGGACGGGTTTTCAACTTTTGGTAGTAGGGTGATGTTTGTGTGGTTTAGGGGAGCATTCAGTTCAATGTTGTCAAAAAAATTGTCTACAATGGCAATAATCTGAACAATAGAAGTTTCCCAAAAGACCTTAAAGAACTTACTTGTGAAGTTGTCCGGTCCTGGTGCTTTCTCAGATCCAATGTTAAACAATGCTTGTTTAATTTCTTCTATTGACGGTTTTTGGAGTAGTCTGTTGCATTGGTTAGTAGTCAACCTTGGCCCTATGTTGCTGAAGAGTTCCATATCAATCACTGTTGGGGGTGTTCTGTATTGCTTTTCAAAATGTTGAACCATGATGTTTATAATCTCATTTGGGTTGTCAATCCATCGGTCCTGTTCATCTTGTAATTGGTGAATGTGGTTGATACTCCTGTGAATTGTTGCTTTTGTATGGAAAAATGTCGTGTTGAGGTCTCCACTTTGAAGCCACTCCACCCTTGACTGTTGTTTCCAGTAAGCGTCTAGAAAATGTTGCAGCATTAGGTGTGAATTTCGAGTTTCTTGTTCATGTTTGAGCCAAAAGAGCATCTCATTTCCTGTTGTCGTTGCACATTTTGACTGTGCAGACTGAATATGAAATTCTGCTTCTTTTATCAGTGATGGCAGATGACCAAATGTTTCCTTATGCCACCTCTGTAGAACAATCGCAGTATCCATCATTTTTGTATGAAGATTTAGAGCCACATCATTTACCATCGACTGTTTCCATGCTAATTGAACCACCTGGTACATATCCGGATGGAGAAACCAAAAATGTTCAATTCTGAATTTTTTGTGGTTGTTTCTTGTGATTGCTTTTTCTTTGAGTAACAAAGGCGCATGGTCAGATCCAATTCAAGGCAGGTGTTTCATCAGAGCATGTGGATGAGTATGAAGCCATTATTGGTTTGCCAGCCCTCTGTCCAGCCGCTCCATGATGAAGTTCCCATCTGTTTGTTTGTTGGTCCATGTAAATTGATCACCTTGGAAACCCAGGTCAATTAGAGCATTTTCATTGATCAGATTGTTAAAATGTTTTGTCTGTGCATTTGAGACTGCTCTTCCACCTTTATTTTCTTGCTGTGAGGTAACCTCGTTGAAATCTCCCATAAGTAGCCAAGGAATAGTTGGAGATTGGATGATGTTGTTAAAATCTTGCCAGAGATCCCATCTAGCAGCTCTTTGCGGGGGGCCATATATTCCAGTAAAAAACCACGGTTGTTGAGGTGGTTGGGCAGTTATATATGCATGAACCATACTTTGATTTGCTACTAGCACAGTGACATTGATTTGGGAAGTCCACATCAAGCATAGGCCTCCACTATGCCCATTACAAGGAATTGAAAAACTGCCATCATATCCTAAAGACAATTGTAGAGAAGCCATGTATGCAGTGGTAGAGATAGTTTCTGATAAAAATAGTAAGGAGGGTTTGAAATTTTTCGTGAACTCACGTAGTTTTGAGACTGTCATGGGGTTATGAGCACCCTGACAGTTCCAGGACATGTAATTCATTCCTCCTGCAAGCGTTGGTCGTTTCCACTTGATTGCAGCAGAGCTAGAGACGAGAAAGAAACGAGCACCCGTGCAAAACTGCAGCTTGAGAAGAAGGTGAATTATTTCCTGTTGAAAAAGGTTATCGTTCCCCTGTGAAAACCGTTGCTTGGTAAGAATGTGAAACTTTGATTGGTGTAGTTTGATGGCCTTTAGGATTCTTTGAGTGCTTCCTGGTGGATGAGGATTTTCTTCAAACACTTTGTGTGAGTTAAAAGTATGTAACAATTTTAGTTGGAACTTAACAATTCCCTGACAGTTGCTTTGTTCCTGAAACTAATACAGATCTATCCCCTTGAATTGGAACCTAGCTGTATGCAATCAGTTGTAGGTGTAATTGGTTATTTCACCAAATCGGAATCAAAGCTCTTAATTCGAATCACTGTAACACCACATAATCTTAGCATAAGAAGAATCATTAACAGTATTAGAATCCCAGTAGTTGAATCACGTAACAGAATCTCAGTAGTAGAATCTCAGTAGCCGAATCTCAGTAGTAGAATCGCGTTATTAGAATCTCAGAAGTAGAATCTCAGTAACAGAATCTCGTTTTCAAAATGCAGCTCAAGATCTAGAAAATCGCCTTTCCCATCGCCTGCCACGTAGGACAGCGAGTGGGTGAAGAATGTTTTTGATTTTTATTAACAAAGATATATTGAAGCCTTGATGATGTGGTTATATTTGTAGAGTCAACTATGGACGCTGAAAATCTCACTATTCTATTAGAGCTATAAGATTAGTGGGTGCACTCTAGGACAAGCAGAACAGTTAATAAACTTAGGACATTGGGAGAAGTGAATACGATCTAATAGAGTTAGTGGGGTACTAGTCGTGCTCGAGTGGAGATGGCAGAGCCCCAGTCGTGCTCTGGTAGAGAAAGACCCTAGTTAGCAATTCACCGAATCATTCACCGAATCATTCACAATTTTTTTACGTATCAGTCAATCTCGACTTACATGGCCGTCCAACTTGAACTCCGAGCCCCAGTCGTGCTCTGGTAGAGCAAGACCCTAATTAGTAATTCACCGAATCATTCGCAAATTTTTACATATCAGTCAATCTCGACTTACATGGCCGTCCAACTTGAACTCCAAACACAGTTCGTGTATTTTCTCAACTTTCCAAATTTCGATGTTCCGAGATTGGCGCGTCTTAATTCGGCCCACTAATTTTTTACCATTTGCTTCAAGAAGATACAGGTCTTAGTTAGATTGCATCTTTGAGGCCCAACTTCATTTTCGTTCTTTACTTTTCCTTTTTGACAAAAATAGTTAGAGGGAATTGAATCTTTGACCATTAGCATGTAAGAGAAATTTCTTAGCCACTAAGTCAAATGCTTTTTGTGCTAAAAATATATACCTATATGTAATTTAAATCCAAAACTGATTATTTCCCCACTCAAACCATCTTAGATAACTACTTTTTATATGTATGTATATGCCGAATTTTCAGTGTCGAACTCATATTTATAAACCGAATTATACATGTATGTAGCCGTTCTGTATTACTGTCGCATCACGAATTGTTGGCCGGATTCTTAACCGAATTCGATTTTTACAAATCTGTACAATACCTGTACGTATATCGTTCCGAACATTTCTCGGTCCCCGAATTTCCAACTAGGAGCAAGACAGGTTTTGTATCTAACTAGTGGGACCATGATAATAGTACCCCTTTATTCTACATGCCATCGGCAATTACATATATCACAGAATTATTTGGCCATCATTTTTCAATGGTATCATATTTTAGCTAATATACCTAAAACATTTACTAGTCTTTTCATCAATAGTAGAACTAGTGCTTGAGATAGAGAAACTCATCGGGAAACATGATGAATAAAAGAACAAGCTTGTACAAAATCTGAGCCAGGTAAGTGGGGAGGAAATGCCCGGCCCACTTGCTCATACTTGGTTTCTCCACTGTTTTGTGATTCTTTGTGTCATTGTGTGGAAGTTTAAGTATTTCGGGCAACCGAAGAAGAGTTCGCTTAAACAATACACTAAAAAGTTCAAAACCAAGTTTTTATCAGGAATTTTCTATGCCAATCATTATTTATTTGTACATATTGATCTACTGTTTCTTATTAGTATAATTGTAAATTCTTTTTATTTAAAAAACGCTTGAAAGAGTTTGCATTTCCAAAATCAGGAGGGTTATACATATATAGCTCTGTTTCTTCTCGATAAGAAATTAAACGGCTCATGTATTCACAACATGGTAGGACATGCATCTCTATAATGATAAATATAGCGATTAAGATGTGTTTTATTATGCACTCGGTAGCATGATAGCAAGGCTCCGAAAATTTAAAACATAAAAAAGGTGTCTCATAGGTGTGGTCAAACGACTGGAATGTTACTTCCTGTTTATGGGTAAAAATTGTTTCTGTTGATTTTGGTAATTTGGGTGTGTGGATGAGATACAAATCTAAACCTAAAACAAATGCACTGCACGAGAGTACTTTAGATTCGAGAGATCAATCTATAAATCCTGGCCTAAACCAAGAAATGGTCGTTCCAGTCTTGGTTCGGTCACAAAGTGAAGGAGAAGGGTTGGTCTTAGGGAGGGAAGCAAAGAAGGTGTTGAAACCAGAATGATTAATTCTGAAGGTGTGGCTATTTTATAACTTGTATCAGGATTTGGAACTGGCTTGCGGAATGAAAGCTATCAGTTCTTTGGTGTTTTCTGGATACTGTGTTGTTATTCTCATCAAAACTAGTTGTTTTGTGGAAAATAGGTAAAACCTATTTATACAAGTCATAATTGAACACACTCTGGTCTCGTAGGAAGTGGGAGTAATTGGGTGATGGAAGAGTGGAGTAATGTGTAACTGCCAGAAACCACGCCCTCCACTATAAAGGATGCGGCTTTGTTTACACCCACTACTTCTTGCCACCACCAACATTCATGTTTTCCTGACACTTTGTTATGATGAGCGTGTTGCACGTCGCATGCTATAAACCTCCAGACCAATACCCTGATGAGTATCCCCCAGTTTGTGACATGTTTGATGTCTCGGGTGTTTTCGTGAAAAACGTGTAGCAGATTGCTACATGTGGCAAGTCAAAGTCAAGAGACTTGCCGTAGGAAAATAGCATGTAATGCTATTAGGCTTGCCTTGGATGGCCGCCTAAAACTTGCCACAGGCCTGTCAATTTCATGGAGAATTTGGACGGCTGAGATTGTAGCTTATGAGAAAGGATGGCCATTGATTATAGCCACATCATGTTGTATAGTAAAATGGAGACATTGGCATGGTGGCGCCTGGCGTATCCATGGCATAACGGCATTCCAGTGGCGTAGCCGTGGCAGCTGTTATGGCATATTGGTGTTAGACCCAAATATGACTTCGGAAACATTGGCCATATTGCTAAGTTAATCTTAAGGCCTTAGGAGAATCATTTGACCTAGTTGGCATGGCAACTTTTAGCTAAATTAGGGTTTGGCATTTCGAAACCCTAATTAGCACGTGCGGCATGGTTGTGGCATGGAGTAGCGCCTGACGTAGCCATGGCCGCTAGATTTTGTCACATTGGTGTTAGACCCAAATGTGGCGTGAAAACATTGGCCATGTTTCCACATCAACCCAAATGCTCTGGGAAACATAACTTGGCTTGGTTGGCGTAGCAACTTTGCCCAGATTAGGGTTTGGCGCCCCAAAACCCTAATTAGCGCATGCGGCATGTGGCATGTGGTCATGGCACATCGATGTTTTTTGTGCAAATGGTGCCATAGCTACTCAAAAGGAACCATAGCCAGGCCATCATGTGGAAACGACCACATGAGCAAGGCTTCCCATGGGAGGCCATGATATGGCGCCATTATTAGTGTCTCTTTAGTCCCGCACAGTTCGTGGCATGTAGTGGGGCCCGAAGTGGCATGATTTGTACCACGACTGGAAATTAGAGTTTCGACCATGCAAGGTCGTGTTTCTGGTTAGGTTACCCATATTGAAGTATGTTATGGTGTTGGCCACAAACAGAAGGTGGGTTAGCACGTAAGCATACTATTTATGGTATGTTGCCACGTTCAGCATGCTTCTGTATCAAAGTGGTAGATCGACACGCTGGGTATGCACGTTTGGCATGCCAATTAGCGCAACTTTGGAAAGCCAATTTGGTATTGGCGCAACCTTGCTTCTCTTTTTTAATACTGTGGCAGGTTTAGAGCAACCTGATTAGTCGAAAAAGAGAGGGTCGTCCAAACATGGGTGGCCATACTTCTGATGTGAGTGTGGCAAGTTTAGAGCGACCTGATTGGTCGAAAAATAAAGGGGGTCGGCCAAGCATGGGCATGGCCACACTTTTAGTGTGCGTTTGGCGGATTTGAAATGACTTGATTGGTTGATGGGAAATAGGGCCAGCAAGTATGGGCCAAGCCAACGTGTGGAGGGTTTAAGACGACCTGATTGGTCGATGGAAAATAGGGCCGGTTAGGCAACATGGGGCATGACCAATGGCAAATGGCACAGGTTGGCCTAAGGCATGGCCATGCCTCCATTTGCTGCTGCTCCTATTCTGCGGCTCCTTTATTTCTCGTTTTCTGATTCTGGGCAAGATTTTGCACCTACTAATCCATGGCGGATTAATTACCTAGTTTGCTTAGGCTTAATTTCGACAGGCAAGGTGAAAAGGCGAGGGTGCCCTAATATACCTCAAGCTATTACTTTCCCTTCCTATAAGTACTTTCCCCGAAAGTGATTGTCTTTGGACTGAGTCGAGACAATACAACAAATCGGTTCACATTTTGTGTGATCGTCTATGGATACGAGATCGAGATAATACAACAACAAAGTGTGTTTACTTGATACAAGGGTTCGGACTTAACCAAACTCAATAGGATTCACGTATCAAGTAAATAGGAATTAACGTTTGTGCAATTTACTTTAATTATAATAAACCAATTATAGTGCGGAAATATAAAGTAAATGACACAACAAGATTTTGTTAACGAGGAAACCGCAAATGCAGAAAAACCTCGGGACCTAGTCCAAAATTGAATACTCTCGGGATTTAGCCGCTATACAAAATAAATCAACTTCGTATAGTTGAGACCAAGTAACTAAACCTATTGTTCACCTAGTTCCGTTTGTATTCCCACGCCTCCAACCTATAAACAAGTCACATACTTGGACCAATTCCTTTGGTTCGTATTCCAAGCAGTAAAGGAACAACAAATTTGTTTGGTATCAACTCTCTTCAACCAAGTGATATGAGTTGCGCAAAGGTTCCCTTGTTTATCTTAACATTAACTCATTTGCCAGGTTCCAAGATCTATCTTATGTTCAATCACCCAAAGGCATTTGTTAAGATTAAGCCAATCAATACCTTTAATCACAAGGAAATATATTGGTGTCGATCTTTCTCAATTAATCAATCCAGTCTACCATAAGGATAAACTATTAATTGGATCCTCTTTTTCCCAAACAAGTACTGTGCACACCAAAGATTATAAAAACCAAGTCAGAAATCTTCAATATATTCTTTGTCTGCAAATCTTCTTAGATCTTCAACAAACACCTGCACACAACTACTTGAATCTCTTGTGATCAATCACACACAGAACGAAGCCTGTTAACAATGGATTATCACATGATCGTCTTTAGATATAACAACAGTCTAAAGATCCATGTCGAAACCTTGAACTTGTTTTAGTGAATCTTATATCAGAAGAGAAGATTTTTAAGCATAAACAAACTAGGTGCAATCAAAGTTCAACCACCGTTAGTCAATCAAATCAATACGAAAACTAAAGATAAACCTCAATATCTAGTTTCCCACCAACGGGTCGCGCTATAGCTTCTCAATCTCAAAGAAGACTTTAAATTGAGCGGTCGTAAGAGATTTCACCTAATTAGATTACTCTCCTCTCCAATAGGCGGCTTCACCAGTAACAAAGAAAAAAGAGGAAGTTTATGTGACGTAGGATTAGTTTCCTAGAAATGCAAACTCAAAGTATTTATAGACAAGGAAGTTTGGACACCAAGGAATTTCCAAAACCGAAAATATTCTCAAGATATTTTTCATTGCTCCACCAAATTCGGTTTTCATAATTCCTGTGAATGCACTGTCCAAAAATATGATCGAAATCTCCTTGGAATATCTTTAACTAGTAAATGCACATTACTAATTCTTATTTTTCATATATAATTAAAAACCCTTAATTAAAAAGATTCTTAACTTATTTAAATTCGATCTTGGGATTTACTTCCTTCTTAGCCTTTAAGGAATATCTTTGAACAATATAGAATAAGCATTAATGCACCCTGTTCAAAGAGTGACGACATCTTACTCTTGCAATCCCTTTTTCATACTTGCTCACTTGAAACTGATTTACCACACTTCCAAACAAGTTTATAATTGGTTCATATGACTTTCAAGAATTATGTGATTGATTAAGTAACACTCCATCACAACTCATGGGCTTACGGTTCTACCAAAACAAGTTTCGGTTCTACCTCCATGTGAGTACTATGCATAGTCACACTAGCTTACCATAATTCGGCTGACTAGGTACTAGGATTGGTTCCCCACATATATTTGGTATCTAACTTGTATGCACTGCACATGTCCATAGGAATGGTTCCCCCTTCCCAAAAAGGTGTTGCACATGTTCATAGGATCGGTTCCCCTTTCTTCCATAAACCTTGATGCACCTCATACAAGGATCGGTTCCACTTGTGATGCACTGCACCTCTTACTAGGATCGGTTCCCCTTCTCCCAATAATAAGTTCAGACACTCACAAACCCGATCATACCCCATGTGATTACTTAAGATCGGTTTCACTAATAAATGTCATAGCAATACATAAGTCAGGCCTCATGTGAATAGTTTTACCAAGAACACAAACAAGTCATGAGCGGTTATACTAATCGCACATATTGGTCGTTCATAAGATATGCAATGAAGAACAGCCCCAATAACACCTGGAGATTTCCTTTTCGGTTCACAACACATATCGTGAACTTACTTCCTTAGAACACATGTAAACATTGTTCCCTAGGATGAAATCCTCACCTCATACCCATACATAATCACAATAGCATTCATACGATTATGTCGATGTCTAATATACAAAGTTTAATGGTTAAGCAAGAAAGTTCATATTTTATTCCTTAACACTGTATCTATCTAGAGTGTTTATGCTTCGCAGTTTTATGTTTTCAATATGCACGACTTGAAAGATACGTTAGGGAATAAAACAGTTCAAGTCAAATATCACTAACCTCAAGTGGAAGGATGATGTTGTGGTTGTAGATCCGTTCTTCTTCACTTCTTCATGTCTTCGCAATACTTGTAATCTCTCACCCTAATACCTTCAAGCTAACCTATACGAAGTTGACTCTAGTACATTTAAATCAGGCGACTCTTAATTGAGTTTTGGTTCACTAAAATATGACAACCAAACTTGACATACCAATGCTTGGTTGGTTCAACCGAGCAATGCTCTAACAATCTCCCCCTTTGTCAATTTTAGTGACAAAACTCTTACAATCATATGGATAAACAAATTACAAGAATTCATTACAACATACGCTTGATTCCCGAATACAACGGCGCATAACCTTCATTAATTCAATCCATAAAATGTCGTTGTTGACATTATAATAACAAAGCTCATACTCCCCCTAAAGGTGAGATAGGTATATTTTCAATCCGCACGTCTTTGTTATCCCAATCATATGATATGTTACTTCCCCTTTGTCTGTGTTTTTCCTCACTCGTTAGATAAATGTTCAAGCACCATTATCCTCTTCCCTAGTGACACCAATCAACCATAAAATTGATACCATCATCACTTGTTTACTCCATATATTTATCCCCATTTTTGTCACAAAAATGACAAAGAAACGAAAAAATAATGGACAACACGAAAAGGATCGTACAAATCTCAAAATAGACTTGCAACCTGTTGAGTCAAGCATGAGGGTTTTACACACCATTTTTGATAACCAATATCAAAACCGAAACTACAAGTAATTACGTTTTGATATGTTATCATGGAAATAATTGCCCGAAGAAATTTTCCAAACTAGTTTAGCAAACCAAAAATCAACTAAGCAAGTTAGTTCCTTTGCTAAACCCATGGTATAAATACAACCGCTTCATTCAATAAGACCGAAACAAAGATAAACTCCATTTTTCTCATCAAGTTCTAATTATCCATATAACTTAGACCTTTAGATTTTAAACAAGCCAAATACTAGGTTAGTTAACTAGCATTTCCTTGTTTAGGATTTCGGCTAGACTTCAATAACCGAAACCTCCACTTTGATAAGTCTAACTAAGATCAGAATTAACTTAGTTTATCTTATCCGGAATCGAATTGGACTAAACAACTCGTCCCTGTCAACATATTCATTCGTTAAGCCATAAATAATTCATACAAACCAATAAATCAACTTGCATAATTATTCACCTCAACCGGAAAGAAATTGAAACAACATATATATCAAAGTTTCACTATTGCACCGAAATTTTGTAAGCCTAAACAATTAATACTACACAATAAAGCAAGATAACCAAAGTTTTACTTAATCGGAAACAATTGAATAACACAAATATCCACACATACATAATGGAATAAACACATCAATTGTACCAACAATTTCGTTTAATAAAAAGCAATATATATATCAAATAAAAATAGGCTTTTCTTAAAACAGGAAAAGAAATAACTAACAAGATTGTTACCTCAATTTCGCATCCAACTTCTCCAAATATGATCGCATCGTTTTATTCTCCCGTGAGAATTGATATCGAAATACCATTATGTTGTCATTCTCATGCCAAAAACAAAAGAATAACAACAACCAACCTTACCAGAGAAAGGTTGAAAATCGGTTTTAACAATTGCAAGCAAAAGTTGAAAATCGTCGAAACACATATGCTTTTATGCTAAACCAAAACCGATTCAACATATTGTGACTTTTTCACATATTATTTCTACAGGAACCCCTCATGATCCTTTGATAAAGCCTACCAACATGGGATAGAACTTAATCCTGCTAGATCAAAAAGTCACACAAACCATAAGGGTTCACAATATATTATGAGATTGAATATCAAGGTAATAAAACCGAAATCAAACATCCCATAATCATACATCGCAAATAAATAAAGCATTAAAGTACCGTCTATGTAAATAAAAAACTATCACAATAAAAATTATAAATCAAATAACTTTATTCATAATAGTTTTTATTCAATAGACTCATACAATCAATGAAACCAATCAAAAATTGATGTCTATTTTTCTAATACAACTCAGTCCTTCATAACGACACCACATGAAGGTAGGTTTCTATTTTCATTCTTCAGCTTGTGAATTTCTTCAAGTAGAAAACCTTGTTGCTTAACCTGAACCTCTTGCAGGTAAGAAATTTCCGTGAAGGACACTGCAAGAGCATGTAGTTTTGTCTTTGATTGAACACAAATGAGTGTCAATGCTTTAATACACTGATCTTTCTTCAATGTATTCTCTCTTTCCTTCTTGTTAAGCCAATCTCCCTTTTTGATTTTACCCCTAATCTCAAGAGAAGCCCCTGACTTATTCTTAGGTTGATCATTCTGATCTATCATCTTTTCATACAAAGATGTTTGATCCAGACTCATGGTTCGGACAAGAAAATATCACAGTGAGAGGAGGATCTCTTTATATTTCTCATACTTCTGAAAATATAATATTCCTAAAGATTCGAATATGCCAAATATTTTCAATTTCTAGATTTTATTTCCATAATCTACACAATAAGGTACCTTGATTTTCTTCTTCCTCACTCGAAATTGGCACACAATGTGAGGAAAGAATTCTAATACCGATCAGGTGGTATTAGTATGAGATTTTATCTCATTATGGAACTCTGAAAAACCAGAGTGTTCTTGATCTAGAGTCATATGAAAATTCTCCTCTTATTACTTCGAACTAGCGAAGTGTCTTGACTTTGGTTGCCTATGCAACCTTTAGCAGTTCTGTTCTTGAGACAGTTGTAGGATCATAATATCGCTACAGCAATACTCTCGCGAGATTTATAAACAACGTTTCTACAAGCTCTTCAATAACACTTCGCGAGCGTCGCAGATTGACTCAAAGAATGACATAACGGATGACGATAGCTGAAACACGGTAAAAGAATGACGATCCTGCGAAGATTATAACATCTGCGAGAATTAACATTACAACTACTATGAGAATATCGCGACTCAGATCCGAAATTAAAGTACAGCTTAGCTGTCATCCACTATGTAACTACCCTATATAAAGAGAACTAATAGACCCAGAAAAGGGGAGATCAATTTTTGAGTCTGGAGAAAGTTTTGAGGAGAGAGAAAATTCTTGTGAGCGGTTGTATTCTTGATTTCTTCCATTTCTTATAACATTTCTAAGAATTAATCAATAAAGTGTTGTTCTTAATCTTCAAATATGTGTTGATGATTATTGATTCTTATGAGGGATGTAGTGTAGGAATTCTTGCAACTACATAATGGCGCTAGAAACAGGGACTGAAAGTTGAAAATTGTAGAAAAAGCAAGATTAAAGATCAATATTCAAGTTAAGAACAGGATCGATCAAGTCGGTGAAATAGTTGAAGAAAAAATGATTAAAGCCAAGGAGAATTACAGGAAGTTGGAGTGCAATACGATAACAAAAACAATGATCAACCAATTCCATGAAAATATGAAAGGAAGGATTCATAAACGATATTTTGAAGGAAAGAAAATTATGACGGTGGAGAAATTATCACATCTGAAGGATTGGGAAAAGCAGAAAATCACATTCACATCAGAAAAAATAACAAGAGAAAATTTGGATCATATATCTCCTTTGGTAATCACGGTATCCACTATACGGATGAACAAGGAAAATTAACAAGATCTGCGGAAGAATGGGTTGTGAATAGAACTTTGGTGGATGCAGGAAGTTCTGTAGATATAATATTTTATCATGCATTTTAGAAAATAGGATACAAGGATGAAGAGATGTCTTGTCTAGCATATCATATTCATGGCTTTGGAAAATATTTAACAAAACCTAAAGGCGAAATAGTGGTACAAATCCCGCTATGAGAGATTGAAACACAAGTTACATTATGTGTGGTAGATGTGGAATCACCATATAACATGCTATTGGGGTGATCATGGATACATGCAATCAAGGCTGTAGCATCAACATTGCATCAATGCATCAAATTTCATATGCCCAGTGGAGTTGGAGAAATTAGAGGAGATACTGATCATGCCAAATTGTGTTATCAAATCGAAGTGAGGAATTATGAAGGGCGCGCAAAGCTGCGAAAAGCTCACAGAAAAAGGGAGAAAGAGACAAAGAAAGAAGAAGAATTTAAAGTTTACATGATAAGAGCAAAAGAAGGAAAAGGAATACCCAGCGAAATTTCGCAAGAAGGAAATAAACCTGCGAAAGTTAAGAAAACATCAACATCAATGGGAGAACCTGAGGCCAGCTACACCGCAGCAGAACCAACAAAGGAAGTAAATATTAGAAGTTAAGAAGAACCAAAGATGCTGAAAATTGGAACTAAAATGGATGCAGATGAGGAAGTGTAGTTGCAAGAAATCCTACAACTACACCCTCAGTAGAATTTGTAAAACTTTAAGAATTTCTTGATGAAAAATGACAATCTTGATTAATATTCTCAACTGATTACAAAGAAATATGTTAATGGAGATTAGAACAATTACAACTTTCTCTGTTCGCTCTCCTAAGACTTTTTCTCACACTCACTTAAAGAACCTCCTAAATTTAACATTTGAACTACTATTTATAGTGAAATCTGTACAACTGTATATAGCTTGCGAAGTATCGTGACCTCTATTCGTAATTTTATTCTATATTCGCAATCTCTTCACATTTTTCCCGTGTTTCTTATATCATCGCATTTTCTTACGACACTTTCCTCCTGCCTTTGTTACTACATTCGTAACTCAAAATCTTGCGATATTCTGTCCCTACATCTTGCCTCTTCTCATGTCAGTTCTGCGAAGAAGAAATGTCATGAGAATCATTATTCTCGCAAATTTAATATAGTTATCATCACATGTTATGTTCGCAACACGTGTTTTCTCTTCCATTAAATCTTCGACACGTTTTTTCATAACCGTCCTTCTTAACCACCTACGTCTAATCGCATTGATGAATTTCTATCTTCATCAAACTCTTTTCTTTATAAATACTATCTTTAATTCCTCCTTTTATTCTTTTATCTCTTTCATCTTCCTCACTACGTCTGCTTCTGCAATTTCTTCCTTCTTTCTTCTACTGCTATTTCTTGCCTTTTTTATTTCTTTTCTTCTCTGTTTTCTATCCTTCATCTAATGGATCCGAAGAAGAAAACTGTGGAACAAATTAATGCAGATCTTGCTGATAGAGATCTCGTTCTTTCTGAGATTGTTGGTCATACCAATAAATCCCATCTCTGTATGGAACTCTTTACTGATCTCCATTGGGATGATCAGATATTTCTAGTCTCACGAGGCCAAATCCTCGTAGGTCTTCCTCTTCCTCTTTATGATGTCAATCTTCCTTTATTCTATGAGATTATTTCTCACCCAAATTTCTCACGAGCCATTTATCAATTGACTGGGGATTGCATTCGCATTCTGGTTGAGTTCGCAACCCGTGCTGCTACTGGAAAATATTTATATCCAATTGAACTTAGGAAATCTATATTTAGAGATGTAGAGATTATCGCTGCAAATTACACAGTCGAGAATCTCTTTAAAAATTACACATTAATTCCTGCGAAGAGGGAAGATAAGCGTTGGGGTGTTCGTCTTCATCGTAAAAACGATGTCGCAGTGCTGATCTTCTTATGCATGATATTGATTATGCTTCTGGAAATAATCGAACTCCTCGCCATTCTCATGATGAAGATTGGTACAATTATCCTCTAGCATTATCGGGTTCTTATATCTCTAGGATAGTAGATCTTCCTGCGAATCTTCGTGATCGTAACTATCAACCTTGGGTATTTTCTTGGCCTAATAGAGATAAAGATGTATGTATCTCCATCTTCTTATCTTCTTGTTATTTTTCTTCTTTTATTAATCCTTTTACAATATTTTTCAGGTGAATGAACTTAAGGAGAGTTACCTTAAAACTGGGAAATCCAGTACTCGCGAGGCTTTCCAATTGTTTTCAAATGAGGTAAGAAACATTCTTGTATGTGTTTTAAACAATATATTGTTTCCTATGTTTCTTATCCTTATTTGAATTTGTAGGTTCTTCCTGACTTCCCTGGGGCTGTTGTGAGTGAGAATAAGAATTCAACATCTTCTGAAGCATTAACTTCAAGACAAAAAACACTTCACTCTGCGAAGAACATCAAGATTTTTAGTAATAAATAAGATGTTCTTCGCAAAGGAAAAGAGAAACTTAAGGAGATTGTTTCTGCGAAGAAGAGGAAGAGACTCCCACCCAGTGCTTATTCCAATGTGCTCTCCTCTAGCAAGGATGTTGACGAAGAACAAAGTGATGAAGATGATAGGCTTTTTGAGAAGGATCTTAGTTCTAATTATGATACTGATTCTAATAGGAGGAATGATGATAATGATGATGAAGAAAATGAAGACTACAACAATATGGAAACTTTTGAGTCTGCAATGACTCGATTGTCTTAGGCTTTTCTCAACTCTTCTCGTGGATTAGGAAACTCTTCTACTACGAATGCTCATAGGCATATTGCGAAGGCTTGCAAAGTTCCCACTGTAATCAGCAATAATTCCCTTAATGGAATTTCAAGATTTATTTCTCCTATTACATTATACTTTTTGGGGAGTATGGTAAGTTTCACTTCTACTCCTTGTTAATTTCCCCTACTTCATTGATTTCTAATCCCTTTTATTTGCTCAGGTTGGGAAGGTTAGATGTGCAGCTGCTTCAGATTGGGAAAGACGTCATGCAATTGCTGAGAAGAAAACTTTAAGTCGTTGTAACAAGCTGGAGATTGAAAATGCAAAACTTCTCCAGAAGATAGAGGATTTGAACATTGATAATGCAGAATTAAAATCCCGCTGCGAAGATAATGCGCAATCTGCGAGTATCACAACTGGAAATTCTTCTCTCCTTGAGAAGAATAATCAACTAGAGCTTGAAGTCACTTCTCTTCGTAATGATAAGAAGCAATTAGAAGGTAAGTTCGCAAATCTTGATCACTTTAACTCCACAATTTGCTAATTTATTCCTTAATTTATTCCCTTACTCTTTTATTCTCTTATTCCTTACTTGTCCTTTTTCTTTGTAAATGTTGAAGAAAATTATATGAAGAGGATTGACGAGCTGGAATCTACTCTTGCTGCGCATAATCAGAAGATTTCTGATTTAAAGTCTCAACATCAAATTTCTCAAAACAACCATGGCTTAAACATCAAAAGCTTCCGAGCTATGATGACTCGCAGGATTTGTGAAGACAATCAAATTCCTCTCAATAAGTATCAGACGCTCCTTTCTGAAGAAATCCCTGATGATACCCCAGATTTGGATATCTCTGATAGTGAAACTGAAGATGATATCTCCGAAGAAGAAAGAGAAGATCATTTTGATTAAGATAAATCTCCCACAGAGTAGCTTTATTCCTTCCTGTATATTTTCTTCAGTTCTTTTCGTCTTGTCTGTTTGAGTACAATATTTTCTTCTTTCCTGCACTTTTAATCAACCAACAATTTCTTTTCGCAACTTGATTAGTACCAATGTCTTAATTTTGCGATGATGAGTTATTGAATACTTTCCTTATTTGCATAACTTGATCATATGAAGAGAAATAATATATCTTGAAGACTTAACTTAGTATTCCCTTTCCCCTTATTATTGCTCTTCAGGTGATCAATTGTTGTTATAAGTATTAAAATATATGCCTCAGTTTAAGTTGCGAAGTTTCTGGTTGTTGCGAAGTAAATAAGAAATCTCCCCCTTTAAGTATAAGAAGTATGAAACCTCCTTGAAAAATTATGAAACATCCTTGAAGAAGTATAAGAATTATGAAACATCCTTGAAGAAGTATAAGAAGTAATCAATCCTTGAAGAATTATAAGAAGTATTCAATCCTTGAAGAAGTATAAGAAGTATTCAATCCTTGAAGAAGTATAAGAAGTAATCAATCCTTGAAGAAGTATAAGAAGTATTCAATCCTTGAAAAAGTATAAGAAGTATTCAATCCTCGTAAAACTTAATGAGTATGTAATATCCGTCTTTGATTGCAAATAAAATTGCCTTTTTTGGTATGAGTATAAGAAGTATTCTTGTTGAAAATATAAAGAATCTCCAATGATATCGACTTCATTAGTTTCTGTGGTCTTATCATGCCTTCCTAAGTAAAGGTCTTACTTTGCCACCTCTTTTGCGATAAAGTCGCAGGACGTTGGTGCATTCGCATGCCTCAACCCCTTAACTTTATCTTAACAATATTTTTGTGTTTGCGATAATATGACAAGTCTGAATATACTTGTGAATATACATCCTTGTGACATTATCGTCTTGCGATGAAATCGCAGGACGTTATCACACTTTCATGTAATAACCCATTGATCTCATCTTAACTTCTTTGTATTTAATTCTGCGAGTATATATATTACTCGCAGAAATACGATTGTTGCACAAATATGACAAGCCTTTATGTTTTTGCGAACAAAAAGCCTCGTGACATTTGCGTCTTATAGCACGTATCAGCTCCCTAATGGACGGAGCTGTCCTTTATCTTCCCCTTGGTTGCCCCTTCAAGGAAGCGTACATCGACCATACAAGGTTAGCTCTTCCCATCCGGTTTTTCCAACAACCAACTTTTGTTTGCAACCTCTTATCCTTTTTGCCTATAGGGCTTATAGTTACGAGGTTGCACCCTATGGGGTATGTTTGGGCCAAGTGCATCATTTGCCAAGACTTGTCAAGAATGGAAGATGTGCTTCAAACCCATCCGGCACTCTTGACTCAACCTTGTACCTCGGCGCCTTGATCGTTTTCTGCACTTCTTGGGAAAGACAGTATTCCTTAGTCGCCCAACCTAAATCATGTTACATCGCAAGATTAGGTTGAGAATCCAAGGTGTCCTACCCGGATAGGTACCCCGTAATGTCCATGTACTCAGGTTCCGTGGTGGTGTTCCGTTTCCCATGAGCCATGCTTATAGGTACCCCCTTAAATGACGCACTTTACAACTTTGCCTCTTGCGAAATGTTGCTTCGCGAACTAGGGTGTACGCCACAAAGGTTTTCCTGTGTAAAATTTATGCGGCTTTCTTTCTTTTTTGAAAGATAATCACAGTTTGAGGCTTTCTTTTATGAAAGTTGATCGCAAATAATTTTTTACGTCTTTCTTTAATGAAAGATGATCGCAATAAATCATTTTTATTCGTAAAAACTCATCACAAATTTTTCATGTTGCGAAATACCTCATTTCAGTTTCTTGTTTTTCAAAATACTTGTTGTTATACGTTGCGAACAAATATACTGATTACCTTTTTGCTTCATTACCTTTTTTCTTCATTCTCTTTTCTTCGCAAACCATATCCCTTTTCTATCATCGTAAATTTCTTGTACGCTTAACATTGTAACTTTATTCCTTCATGCCTTAGTCCTCAGCCATTAAATTTTCGCTTCTTTTCGCATCCTTTGCTTTTTTTCTCCAACTTTCCTTTTCAACAGCTTTTCCTTCGCAAACTTCTACTTCTGTATCGTAACATTTCTTCCCTTCTGCCCAATCACCCTTGATAACTCCAATACCCTTTGGATGAGGAAATTTTATGCATTGATGAAGAGTTGAAGCTATGCCTATAATCCCATGAAGCCAAGGTCTCCCTATCAAAGCATTGTATGGCGATTCGACATCAACAACGCAAAATAGAATTTCAGTTCGCATTCCACTTAAGGGAATTTGCATGCTTACTTCTCCTTTAGGTTTATTAGCAGTTCCATTAAAACCATAAATCATATAGGTGGAAGGTATTAGATCTGCGTCTTTTCCCCCCATGGTTTTGTAAGCAGGATAGAAGAGAATATTGACAGAACTTCCCGTATCAATTAAGATTCTATTAAGACCAAATGATTCTTCGTCTGTATCATCTTCGCTTTCTCCCATATTCAGACAAATTTCTAATCTCACTACCAATGAATTATCATTTGTTTCGCAACCTTCCGGAATTTATGTGGCTTCAAAAGAAATTTCACGCTTCTTCCAATCTTCGAGTCGTGAAATTTTTGTGATGTTCATTATTTCCCTTCCTTCACCATCTCTCGCATATACCCTGCTTAACACATTATCATGAAAATCTTCTATGGTTTTATACGAGTGAACAATAGAATTGCAGAAAACATTCCTTGCTTTTTGCCCCACTTCTATGTGTAAGGTTTCCTTTCCCTTTTCTTGTATTGTATTCACCATGCGAGTTATCATTGGAGCCTGTGGTCCAGTTTACCTTGTTCGATCATTCGCAAGATAATACTTTTGATATTATTGCAATTATTTGTAAAATGTCCATGAAAGTGATGGTACAAACAAAATTCATGATTTCTTGGACCCATCGATGGTTCTTTTCCCATATTCCATGGTGTTGGTATATTCTCCATCAAGATGATTGCTTGCCATATCTTTTCTACACTTGTATTCAAAGGTGGCATCTTTATTTCTTCTCTTATCATTCTTTGACCTCCGTGTCCATTGTTATAGTTTTGTCTATGATTCCATTGTCCAAAATAGTTTTGCCTTTGTCCTCCATAATTTTCCTGTTGCTGATCTAATCTTGGGATTTGGTTATTTCCTCCTCGGCTATAGAAATTCCTTTCTCTATCATACTCTTCTTGATCCTTGCTACTCATTGCTACCATTTTTGATTGACCATTGTCAATTTTCTTCTCATCTGACCTCTGCGAAGATGTTTGCGAGGGTGTCTGCGAGGTACCTGCTACAACATTGACTATTTTAGGAAGTAAGTTTGCTCCAGTATCTTGATTGTTGGTGTTTGTCACTGGATATGACTCCATATTGTTTTGCTTTTCCTCTAATGTAATGTACTCCTCTTGCAATTCTCGCAAATCTGTCATCATAATGGAATTCTTTCTTCTGAATATTTGAACATATAATTGTTCAGTTGCGAACATCGCATTTACGAAAGACAAAATCAGGTACCTCTCATCCACACGCCCTGCCATATCACTTCACATAGTTTTCCATCTTCTTACCAAATGCTTCAAACTTTCGCCAATTCTTTGTTTTAAACCAAACACATCTTCAATACCAAGTCGCGAGGAATGATTCGTGATATATGCTCCTAAGAAAGTTGCTTGTAGATGATTAAATAATGTAATAGTGTTCTTTGGAAGTCCTTCAAACCATTTTAGAGCTTCTCCTGTTAAGCTTGATGCGAAATACTTGCATAATACAACATCGTGATTCTCCCATTGTAACATGCATCTTATATACGCTTTAATGTGTTGTATAGCACATGAAGTCCCTTCAAAGATGCTGGTTAATGTAGGCAGATTGCATTTTGGTGGGATCCCTCCTAATTGTACTTCTCTAGTGAAAGGAGTCCTCGCAGCTTCTTCTATTGCTTCATCTAATTGTCTTCTATCTCCTCCTCTTCTAATGTTTATCATTCCTCTCATTTCCGCTAATTCTCGAAAGATCCATTCATTTTCCTCATAATTCTCATTCATTGGTCTCTTCAACACAGCCTCTCTTCTTCTACGTTCTTGAATTTCTTCTCTTGTGATCCTTCGTATTCTATCATACTCTTCATTAATGTTTCTATTTGCACAATTTTGCAAATATCTTCTTTCCAGATTGTCACAATTGTTTTGTTGCAGAGCATCTTGAAATTCTTGTTCTTCCATTTCTATTCTCTTCATCCTTCTCATGTGAATATCAGGAATTTCTTCTTCTTCATCTCTCCTCCTTCTGCGATTTACCTATCCCTGATTTTCCTGAATTCTGTTTTGAAGATTTGGTTCATTCCTTACTATTTCTGTTCGTTGATTTCCAACTCTCCTCTGAATTATACCATACTCAAGATCTTGATTGTTGCGAGCCTGTTCATGTCTTCTTACTCCATCCTCGTAATTGTTTTGATGCATTGCTTGTTGCCTCTCAATTTCTTCCACAAGTTGCTGCTCCTCCTCTCGATTTTCTTCATCATTTTGGTTATTTTCCCTTGGAAATGGTTCTGTTCGTCAATTTTCCACGTTTTGTTCTTTGTTCGGTACTAAAATGAAGCGATTCTCTCGATTTATTTCAACCAGATTCTGTGCTTGTCCTTGCATAGCACTTTCACTATTGATTGTTGGCGAATTTCGTTCTTTTTTCTATGATCTAACACTTGATCTCGTAGCACTTTGAGATCTCCTCCTTTGTAACATCTCATTCTCCCTCCTCAATTCTTGATTCTGTCTTGTTAGATTTGCACGTTCTTCAACTTCAAACCTTCGTTCTTCCTGAATTTCTTGTCTCAATGTTTCTAATGCCTCAATTTCTCTTTCATGAATTGTTCCTCCCATCAATCTCCCATTTTCTCTGATTTGCGGTTCTCTATATGCTTCTACTGGTGTATCAGTTCTCCAAGTGTGTACACTCACTCGATCTTGATCTATTTCTCTTTCTTGTGTTACTGTTTGTTGAGTTTGATTTCTTCGATTGCTCCTTCCCCTGCTAGGTTCTCCTGTTACATTTGCTTCTCCACCTACGAGTCTTACACTTCTTCTTACTGCATTCAATGGTTCTGATTTCCCTGTTTCTAGCGCCAATTATGTAGTTGCAGGAAATCCTACAACTACACCCTCAGTAGAATTTGTAAAACTTTAAGAAGTTCTTGATGAAAAATGACAATCTTGATTAATATTCTCAACTGATTACAAAGAAATATGTTAATGGAGATTAGAACAATTACAACTTTCTATGTTCTCTCTCCTAAGACTTTTTCTCACACTCACTTAAAGAACCTCCTAAATTTAACATTTGAACTACTATTTATAGTGAAATCTTTACAACTGTATATAGCTTGCGAAGTATCGTGACCTCTATTCGTAAGTTTATTCTATATTCGAAATCTCTTCACATTTATACCGTGTTTCTTATATCATCGCATTTTCTTACGACACTTTCCTCCTGCCTTTTTTACTACATTCGTAACTCAATATCTTGCGATATTCTGTCCCTACAAGAAGAGCGAACCGTAAACCTTTTACGAGAATATAAAGACATCTTCGCGTGGAGTATGGATGAGATGCCTGGAATAGATCCGTCAGTTGCATGTCATAAGTTAGAAATTAACAAGGATGTATAAAGATAGTTTTCATTCCCTCAAATGGTCGAATCAGCAGCGGGAAATGATAGAATATCTTCGTTAAATAGGATATAACCAAAGAAGAATTTCCGCACCTTCCATAGAAAAATTCTTATACTTGATTCTTTGCAATTAAGGATTTTCATATCCTTTAAATCAAGCCCATAAGTTCAACCAATCAATCCCACAAGCTCTCAAGCCTACAAGCTCTCAATTCTACCAATCAAGCCCATAAGCTCAACCAATCAAGCCCACAAGCTCTCAAACAAGCACAGCTCCTACCCATTTCATTATCCTTCCAATGGATTGCAAAGATATACGAATCCAATGGCGAAAGAATGGAATCATTCGAGTTTGTATGAAGAAGTTATGAGCAAAACAAAATCTCATAAGACTAAAAGTCAATAAGTTCCAGGGCTTTTTTACTAAGGGAACATCTCTTTCTTCCTCATGAAGAACATGGTTGTTCTTAATGGTGGTCATCATGATGATCACGATGATGATGGATTTTGATCGACAATGATTTTCGATTTTGAATACATCACTAGGTTCTTAGGGATGATATGGAGCTTGGGTAGGAGACAATTTCAAAATCATGACCTAAATATGCACATTGAAAGCGGCTAAAAAGATGGGGGTCGACATGAGCCGTATCACTAAAGCCGATGAATCAGCCTTGACAATCCGAGCATTTAACAATGGTAAGCAAACAGGAATCGGTGAACCGACCATTATGGGTTGGTCCATTAAAAACCTATGCTACCTTCCTGGTAATGGACATCTCTGCAAGCTTCAACCTCCTTCTAGGTCGTCCATGGATGCACAAGAATGGAATAGGTGCATCCTCTCTTCATCGAAAAGCGTTCTCGGAAGGGAAATGAGCTAATTATCGTGCATGGAGATGATGAGGAAAATGAAATAAGGTCCCACCAGATCTCAGTGAACATGATCCCAGAAATTCATAACTACACAACAGAGATCCGACATGAGAACAAAGCTGGAGCATCAATTCATCACGCCTGTACGGGTCAATTTAAATATCGAAATCGAAATATTAAAAAATGCTACGGAAAAGCAATTTCTTTCTGAATGGGTCCGCAGGGCCCGACAACAAGGGCCCACACAACCAATAACAATACACTGGAGAAAGGCGTTTGATACGGCAGGATTGGGATATCATTCGATCTATCAAGACTCTACGACATTCGGGAAAAGGCAAGAAGATCAAGGAATCGATTGGAGCCGTCAACCGTCCTTCCAAAAGTGGTTCATCCGTAAGGGAGGAGAAAAGGTTCCAACACCAAACACACTAGCAAAGATCACATCGGTGATAACAAGAAGGAGTTCTGATAAAAGAAAAGAAGCCGAAGAACCCGCCTATGAAGGAGTAAGTCATCTTTTTTCTCCATCTCCCAGCACGACAACGAGAGCGAACCCAAATGACATAAAGGGAGGATGGAAGAGAATTGGAAGTTCCAGAACAAGAGGAGAGTACAGCGAGCTCAACCCCGGGAACTGAAAGGGAAATCCAAGAATGCATGGTCATTGCATGCTCAGAGTTGCAATCTCGTATAAGGAGGAAAACCCCTGTCTATAATGGTAAAGGCTCCCCCATCAAACACCTCAATTCATTCTCCTGGTACATGAAGCCATTGAAGATGCACGAAGAGGACTTTAAACAATACTTCGGCGAAAGCTTAACTGGGAGCGCGTCAATATGGTTTTCAACTAATGACCGAGTTCTGCGAGCAACATGGCCAGAAATGATCAATGCTTTCATCGAATATTTTTCAAAAATTCGACCAGAGATGATCAATCAAAACCTGGAACAACACCTCGAAAAACAGAGAGAGAGATTTTGGAGGACCAATGCCAAAAGGAGGAGTCAATCATATGATAGAATAGTCTGCATGATAATTCCCAATGAATGCTGATCAACTCAAGAGGTACTACGCCTAATCAACGGCGACATTCCAGCATGCCTAATCCATGCATCTCCTCAAAAGATCAACTGGTTTGTCAACACTCATGATTTTTATCATCGTTTTCTACGCTATCAATCTTGTTTTAAAAAAAAAAAACCAAAAAAAAGAGTTTATTAAGTTTTAATTTCTTTTCAAAAAAAAAAAACACAGATTTCTAAGGTTTTGTTTTCAAAAAAAAAAAAAAATCGGAGAGTTTATCAATGATGTAAAGCTTAGGATTTGGGTATGGTGTTATGAGCAACCAGATAGGCAAGTTGAGACAAACTCTCCAAATCAAAGTTTCAGTTTTGTAAATTTTTAAGTTTTTTATTTTGTTTTCAAAAAATAAAAATAAAAATAAAATAAATGTTGATGATGAAAGCCCTAGGATGATACTGACACGTACCAAATAGGCAACTGAGGCAAACGTTTCTTGAGTTATTTTAAGCCTAATCATGTTCTAACCATGCTTTAAGCTTTTGTGAACGACGAGTTATCTGAATTAAGGCTTCTCCACCGGAAAGTCGTGATCTACAAATGGGTGCAAGTCAAACCAAGGACAAGAGCATCACCAGAAAAGAAAATATTTCATTCACAAATGAAGGAATTACAGAATCTTCGTCTACAACAATGAAAAGCATGAACTCTTCCTTATCTGAAGGATACATGATCGGATCGAGAAAAAAGAAGCAACAATAATAAGAAACAAGCAAAGAAAAGAAAAAAGAAGAACAACAACAACAAGAAATAAAAAAATGATCTCAAATGATAAGAAAATGGTTCCCAAATGATATGGAGCTTGGGTAGGAGACTAAAAAGTAAGATGCTTTTATAAATTGCAAGCAAAAAAATGAAGAAGAAGAAAAGGACCCTAATGGATTGCAAATATGGTGGTGGTTCCAAATAAAATAAAAACAACGATAAGAATTTTAGACTGGAGATTTTTCTTAAACAAAACTTGTCCTTAAATTTTTAAAGATAGTTTTCCATTACCAAGACATTCCTCAAATGGTCTTTAACTTCTTAAAAGATTATTAAATTGTTTGGTACAATTACTTTTACGCATACTGAAATGATAGAATATCTTCCTTAGATGGGTATAAAAGGATATAACCAAAGATGCCCTTTGGTTTTAGACCCATAATAATAATATTTATGTTTGCAACATATCAAAGAATGGTGGAAAAAGTATTTAACACCTTCCCATCCCGTACTAGGATCCATAAAACATTATAGGTGTATGTAGATGACATGTTAATCAAAGAGTAAAGAAGCTCCAAAAAGAACCATGTGCATGATTTGAAGGAAAAAGATTTTGGATCCAACATCATCAAGGTGAATCCCGAAAAATGTACTTTTGGATTGGCTTCAGGAAAATTTTTAGGATATATTATGTCAAAAGAAGGAATACAAGTTGACCTAGAGAAAGTACAAACAATTCACGACAGGCCAACACCAGCAATAGTAAAAGATGTGCATAAGTTGAATGGACTTTTGGCTTTGCTAGGAAGATTCATCTCGCGATCATCAGACAAATGCAAGCATTTCTTCAGTATACTCAAGAAGAGAACAAAGTTCAAGTGGACAGATGAATATGAAAAGGCTTTTCAAGGACTTAAAGAACATTTAATGAATATATCAATCTTACATAAACCGGAGCCAGAAGAAGAATTATTGATTTATCTTGCAACAACTTCGCACGCATTAAGTGCAGTGTTACTGCGAGTGGATGCAGGAATAGAAAAACCAATTTATTACATTAGAAAACATTTAATACTGCAGAGAAAAATTACTCAAAGATTGAGAAGCTAATTCTGGCATTGGTTTATGCAACTTTTAAACTTCGTATCTATTTTCAAGCACATAAAGTAAAAGTATTAATAAAGGTGCCAATTGAGTCAGTCATGAAGAATTCAAAAAGATCAGGCAGAGTTGAGATATGGAATGCACAAGTAGGACACTTCGAAATCAACTATGAAATTCTATCTTCGCCAAAATCACAAGTTGTAGCAGATTTCTTAGCAGAGTTTCCTCTAGAAGATGATGAAGCTATAGAAGAGATGATGGATGTATAAGAAGAACATGGAAACCCAAGAGATCCGTTAACAGGACCCAACAGGTGGGAAATATTAGCGGATGGATCATCAAACGGGGAAGGTAATGGAGTTGGAGTTATCTTTATCTCGCCAAAAGGAGAAAAAATGGCTTTTTCATTTAGATTGGAATTTGCATCCACTAATAATGAGACGGAATATGAAGCTATAATACATGCTCTAAAATTCGCAATAGAAATGAAGTTGGAGAATGCTAGAATTACCAGTGATTCGCAATTGGTTATTCGCTAAATAAAAGGAGAATACACAACAAATGAACCATCTTTGAAGAAATACAAGAAACTTTTTGAAGAACTGTCAGCAAAAATTTCAAAAATAAAATGGAGACATATATCAAGAAAAGATAACAGACTCGCAGATGCTTTTTCTTTCATATCCAGCATGATGACAAATCCAGCTGCGGGATGCATAAAAATTCAGACACTTATGTCACCTTAAATCAATAAAGAAGAAGAAGAAGAAGAGGCAGATGTGATGATGATAAAAGGTGGCGAAGAATAACCGAGAGACAATATCGTAGACTGGGGAGCAGAACTTCTTGCATATTTGGCGAGAGGAGAAACACCAAGAAATAGATTAGAAGCACATAAATTAAAAAACCGAGCAACAAATTATGAATTAACAGATGGGGTATTATTTCGCAAATCTTTTAATGGACCTTCACTAAGGTGCTTGACACGGGAAGAAGGAGAAAAGGTGTTAAAAATGTTGCATAGTGGAGAAGCTGGTAATCACAGTGGAGGAAAATCTTTGGCATATAGAACAAAAATGCAAGGCTATTACTGGCCATACATGCATGAGGATGCGAAGCAACTTTCAAGACGTTGCGAAGATTGTCCGCGATATGGAAAGAAGATACATGCACCTGGGGCACTATTGTCATCTTCCACAAGTGTATGGCCTTTTGGAAAATGGGGGTTGGATATTGTGGGACCATTTGTACCCGGTTCTGGACAAAGAAGATATTTGATTATCGCTACAGATTATTTCACAAAGTGGGGAGAAGTAAAGGCCGTACAACACATTCGCGATAAAGACATTTTTACATTCATATTTGAAAATATAATTTGCAGATTTGGAATTCCAGCGCAGTTGGTATCTGATAATGGAAAGCAATTTGAAGGACAAAATATAGAAATGTTACTTAATGCATTTAAGATCAAATGTGGAAAATCAACACCTCTTTATCCACAGGCCAATGGGCAGGTAGAGGCAACCAATAAGACAATCGCAGATATACTGAAGAAAAACTTAAGGGGACACCACAAGGCATGGTGTGAATATGTGCATAATGCAATATGGGCCTACAATACAACTAGGAGAGAAGCAACTAGTATGTCACCTTTTTGTCTAACATATGGTGTTGAAGCAGTACTGCCAACAGAAGTTGTTATCCATACAACAAAAAGAGAGGCTTGGGAAAAAAATCTGAGTGCTGGTATGATTCTAAGTAAACTTGATGAGTTAGAAGAGAAGAGAGAAAAGGCTTTACAACATATGGAAAATTATTATCGAAGATTGGCTCGCGAATACGACAAACGTGTCAAAATACGTGAGTTCCAACCATGTGATTTAGTGCTGCGAGAAACAACAGATTATCAGCGAGAAAATGGTAAAAAGTTGGCAAGAAAATGGGATGGACCATATATTATTAAAGAGATAGTTGGAACAGGGGCATATAAATTGATGGATCCGGAAGGTAGAGATGTTGGTCAAAGACTTGGTAAACCATGGAACAGATTATATCTAAAAAAATATTACCAGTAACAAAATTTGAGAAAGCTTTTTATCGCAGCTTTTATTGCAGCTGCAAGAGTATTCAAGATTATTTTTATCGTAGATTTTTATTACAGCCTTTTATCGCAGCTGCAAGATTATTAAAGATTATAATAAGAAATAAAAAATAAGAAATGGCGATATTCGCAAGAGAAATATAAGAATGGGACGAACCTTTATGGCGTACACCCTAGTTCGCGGATAAAATTTCTCAAGAGGCAAATGTAAGACCTAACGTGCGTCATATAAGGGGGTATCTCTTTGCATGGCTCATGGATAAGGTTATACCGCTGATGGAACCTGAGTCATGGAGATTTGGGGTCAATAAAGCCCATCCGGGGGAGGTACCTTGGATTTTCAACCTAAACTTATGATTTAGGTTGGATGACTGATGGTCTCTTCCAAGGAGTGCAGAGTATTATCAAGGCGCCGAGGTACACGGTTGAGCCAAGGGTTCCCGGGGCGTATGAAACTACCCTGGCCATTCTTGGTAAGTCTTGACTATGATGCACTCGGCCCGAAGAAAACCCCACCTAGGGTGCAGTCTTGTAACCATAAGCCATATAGGCGAACGAGACAAGAGGCTACGAAAACAACTGGTTGTTGTTAATACCGGATGGGAGGATCTAGTCTTGTATGGCCGATGTACGCCTCCTTGAAGGGGAAACCAGGTGGAAGATAATGGCAGCACCCTCCATTAGGGAGATGATAAGTGTCTTAATACGCAAATGTCATGAGGCTTTTTACTCACGGGAGTATTAAGGCTTGTCATATTTGTGCAACAAATATACTGAGGCAAAAATCCAAGAGAAAAAGATAAGATTAGATCAATGGGTTTTTGCATGAAAGTGTAAAGACGTCCTGCGATTTCATCGCAAGACGGCAATGTCATGGGGCTTTGCTTTCACCAGAAAGCTTAGGCCTGTCATATTGTCGCAACAAAATTGATACAGCGCGGATAATGCAAGATCAATGGGTTCTTACATGCGAATGTAGGAACGTCCTGCGACTTTGTCGCAAAAACAAAATTTGGAAAAATAAGACCTTTAACTAGGAAGGCAAAATAAGACCAAAAGAATAATCATAAACATTAACTATTTTGTTCAAATGCAGATAAACTTTGTTCATCGCAAGAAAGATACTGAGGGGCAAGTATGGGAATCGATAAACAGAGTATCAACATCTTTTTCGCAAGAACATTATTATCTTTCTCGCAAGCGCAACTGAATTCAATAAATAGTGTAAAGTATATCATTCGCAATAAAAGGAAGAGATAACTCAAGAAAATGTCAAAGTTCTTACAGAAGAGATAACTTGAGAAAATAAAAATAAAATTCATAGTTCAGTGCTAACTTAGCCAGCTCTATTTTCTTTACCAGAGTTATTATCTTCGCCAACATTCCCTTCATTCTGATTAATTCTAGCTTCTTCTTCATCAGACTTGTCATCAGCAGTTGTTCTATCATCAATTTCTTCATATCCACTTGGTCTTCTTGAGAATGATTTTCTTTTTCAAAATCTCGGAGGGATTTCTTCCTATCCACTTGGTCTTCTTGAGAATGATTTTCTTCGCTTTTTAGAACTTGTGCTGAACTTGGAGGGATTTCTTCCTATCCACTTGGTCTTCTTGAGAATGATTTTCTTCGCCACTTTCGCAATCAAAATCACTGTCAGCAAGATGAGGAACTTCATCATCACCTACTTTTATAGGTTTGATTAACACATGAGGAAGAGAGTTGGATAGCAAGATATCATTCACTAGAACTTGTGCAGAAACATGAACTTAGCGAAGAAAAGCTTTATCACGGTTTCTAATCTCCATATCTTCAAAATATTCAAGGTAGTCATATTTCCTTTCTGCTAGATCGCGAGAATAAGCAAGATGAGTAGTAAGAACACCATTCTCTTTGCGAACCTTAGCCAGATCAGCACTCATAGCTAAAATAGTAGAATGAAGCTTTTCCTCAAATGCTGCGAACAACAACAGTGAAAATAAAGATTATTCTGTTAAGGATTTCGCAAGAAATTCAACAAAATAAAAATAATCAAGGCAGACAAAATGATTACCTTCCTTTTGCGAAGTTAATTTTTGAATTAGTGACAGGCAAGAATTCTCCCAATGGTCCATGGCGTCATCGAATTTATCTCCAACTATGCCTATTAGGCGAGATTTTATACTTTCTTCTTTAGAAAGGAGATAAGTATTTTTCTTTGCTAACGAAGAGTTGGATTCTTCTAATTTGGAGTATTTTTCTTTAAGTTGGGTTACCTTTATACTTAAATCTATTCTACCTTGGATGAGCGCATTTTTCTCAGTGATAGAAGATTCAGTTACTTCTTTAAGTTCATCTTTTAGCGAATGAAAAGATCATTCTTGGTTATCATACATTCTTTGAAGAGTACTTAGTTGCTATGAGGAGATCGCCACTTTATTTGAAAGATCCCGCTTCTCTTGAGATAAAATCTTATTTTCGTCTGATAAAGTTTCCATTGCTAAATTATCCTTGGTTAACAAATAAGAGATGCAAGATATTTCGTTACTCAATAAATCTAGCTTCTGTGCTAGTTGTATGTTGTCTTTGGTAAGGTTATCTACTTGATCAAGGGTGTACGTATAAATATTATCTAATCGGTTATATTGGTCCATCCAAGAATCTCTATTAACACGAATATCTTCAGCAACGTATTCAGCTTTGAATATCCCCATTAATCGATTCTGATTTAAGGCTTAATATGCGAACAAAGGATTTTAAGAAAATGAAGTATGAAAAGAAGAAAAACAATTAACATAGGAAAATTAAAAACAAATATAGAAAGATTTATACCTTTTAACTCATTGTTTTTTTTGCGAAGATTCTCGCAGTTCAGTAAAGAGTTGTTAAGTTTATGATGAAGAGTATCACATTCTAAATTTTTGTCTTGGAGACTTCTCTTTAAAGCTTCAACTTCATTTTCTAGAGATGCTTGCGGAGATATTCGGTCAGAACAAAAATATTTACTTAAAACCTCGCAGACACTATGCCTAACATGATCAACAGAAGACTTCCTAGCATCATCTAAAATATCAGACAAAACTTTAAAAGCAATATCTACTCCTACTGAAGTTTCTTTAGAAGAAGGGAGGAATGTAGATGGCGAAAAAGTGACAATAGAAAGTTGGGAATTTGAATTATTCGCAGCAAATGCATCATCCAAAGGTGAAGTTTCAGGGAAAGTAATAAATGGAATTGAAGTAGAGTTAACTTGAGAAGCAACTACAATGGTAGGGTAAGAAACGTCATTCGCAGATGTTTCAGGAATTTCATTTATGACGGGATCAGTTGAGGTAGGAATATTTATGGCGATGTTCTCGTAGACAGAAGTTACAGGTTCAGCTTTCGAAGGCGTAGGAATAGAACCGGCAGGAATTAATTGGGGAACAGGAACAACAAAATCAACAACTTTAGCTCGGCGAGATTTCTTGCGATGAGCATTAGTATTCTCATCACCCTGCGAATAAAAATTTAGATAAGAAACAGAGGCAACAATATTGTTATTAAGAAAACAAATGTTTCTTACTACCTTATGATTCGCAAGGCTTCCTTTTCTTTTCAGCGGAATTTTACTGCGAATTTCCGGAAGAGTTAGGGTTTTGGACTACAAATTTGGTATTAGAAGTGATTCCGCTGAAAAGAAAACACAGTATGGGAATTACATAAAATCAAACAAAGAAAAATCAGATAACTTTGATGAACACGATTTAGATAAACGAGATTGAGTTTAGTAATGATAGAAGAAAATATACCTTGATGACTCCATGAAAGCAGTAGCAGAAGAATATTTGAAGGAAGAAAGTTGCAGACGGAAAAAAGACGAAGAAGACGGAGAAACAGAAAGGGAAGATTATTTCTGTACCAGATTCTACCTTTTATAGACAAAGGGATGGTGACCGGATAAAAAAAAGGAATATTCGACACGTGTAGGCAGTTATACTTAATTTACGGGGCTTTGTCGAGAGAATAATATGGAAAAATGGGTAGCTGCGACATTCTGAAGAAATAAAATTCTCATGATCATCTCCACTTCGCAGAGAAGACATGAGAAGAGGCAAGATGTAGGATCAGAATATCGCTACAGCAATACTCTCGCGAGATTTATAAACAACGTTTCTGCGAGCTGTTCAACAACACTTAGTGAGCGTCGCATATTGACTCAAAGAATGACGTAACAGATGACGATAGATGAAACACGGTAAAAGCATGACGATCCTGCGAAGATTATAACATCTGCGAGAATTAACATTACAACTACTACGAGAATATCGCGAGTCAGATCCGAAATTAAAGGACAGCTTAGCTGTCATCCACTATGTAACTACCCTATATAAAGAGAACTAATAGACCCAGAAAAGGGGAGATCAATTTTTGAGTCTGGAGAAAGTTTTAGGAGAGAGAAAATTCTTGTGAGCGGTTGTATTCTTGATTTCTTCCATTTCTTGTATCATTTCTAAGAATTAATCAATAAAGTGTTGTTCTTAATCTTCAAATATGTGTTGATGATTGTTGATTCTTGTGAGGGGTGTAGTGTAGGAATTCGTGCAACTACAATAGTTTTTGCATCTTATCTTATCTTTCCCTTTACCATTAGGTGATTTAATAATATCGGAAGACATGTCCATTCTTAAAATGGGTAAATCACTAATGGAGGAGGAAGAAATAAGATTCATAACTAATGCAATATTAGATGTTTCCTCTTCTTCAGAATTGTATGAATCAGAGGTCTCATCAAGAGTTACAGCCAATGCCTTACTTCCAGTGTATTTCTTACGATTGGGATAGTCTTTAGCAATATGACCAAACCCTTTACACTTGAAGCATTGCGGTTGATATTCATCATCTTCTTCATGTTCTCTTTTGATATGAACTCGATCATGTGGTCGAGAAGATTGGTGAGTATCCTTTATGAATCTCTTATTTCTTGACCTTAAGAGATCTCGAAACTGTCTAGTAATCAAAGATAATAATTCTTTAATTTCATCATCAGAGTTTCCTACAATCTGTTCATCTGAATCATCCAACTGTCTATTTCTTTCTATTGGGACTTTAGGAATTTTTTCAGCTTTAAAAGCAATTCCTTTATTTTGAATAAACTGTGATTCATGATCAAAGATCTTTAACTTTCCAACGAGTGTGCTTCGTGAGAGAGTTGAGAGATCATTTGCTTCTATGATTGCATGATTCTTATAATATTTGGAGGCAACGATCTGAGAATTTTGCACACTATATCTTTTTCAGAAATAGTCTTTCCTAGTGAGAAAGAGGCGTTAATTATCTCAGAGAGTTTAAGATGAAACTCTACAAAAGTGTCGTTACCATCCATTCGAAGGTTATCCCAATCAGATGTAAGAGTTTGAAGTCTAGCTTCCTTTTATGGTGTGTTTCCTTCGAACACGATTTGATGATTATCCCAAGCTTCTTTCGAAGTTTGACATGTTGATACATGATGTTGTAGATCACGGCTTATAGCATGTATTATAGCATTCAAACCATATGAATTCTTCTTAGCTAGTTCCTTTTCTTCGTTCGAAAAATCTACTAGGCATTTAAGCTCAGTATCCGAATTTCTATCTTTGGAAGAATATAACCATCGACGACTAATAGCCAAATATTAAGGTCTCGTGATTGAAGAAAAGATCATATAGCAGATTTCCTCCATAGATAGTTTGTTCCGTCAAATCTTGGTGGTATGTTAATTGAAGTCAATTCGTAAGAACTCTAGTTTATTCTTATAGGATGGATCGCACCAAACACATATTGTTATATCTTTTCATGTTTGCCTGCTCTGATACCAATTGAAAAGGCGAGGGTACCCAAATATACCTCAAGCTATTACTTTTCCTTCCTATAAGTCTTTTCCCCGAAAGTGATTGTCTATGGACTGATTCGAGACAATACAACAAATCGGTTCACACTTTGTGTGATCGTCTATGGATACAAGATCGAGACAATACAACAACAAAGTGTGTTTACTTGATACAAGGGTTCGGACTTAACCAAACTTAATAGGATTCACGTATCAAGTAAATAGGAATTAACATTTGTGCAATTTACTTTAATTATAATAAAACAATTATAATGAGGAAATATCAAGTAAATGACACAACAAGATTTTGTTAACGATGAAACCGTAAATGCAGAAAAACCTGGGACCTAGTCCAGAATTGAATACTCTCAGGATTAAGCCGCTATACAAAATAAACCAACTTCGTATAGTTGAGACCAAGCAACTAAACCTATAGTTCACCTAGTTGCGTCTGTATTCCCACGCCTCCAACCTGTAAAAAAGTCACGTACTTGGACCAATTCATTTGGTTCGTATTCCAAATAGTAAAGGAACAACAAATCTGTTTGGTATCAAATCTTTTCAACCAAGTGATATGAGTTGCGCAAAGGTTCCCTTGTTTATCTTAACATAAACTCCTTTGCCAGGTTCCAAGATCTATCTTATGTTCGATCACCCAAAGGCAATTTTTAAGATTAAGCCAATCAATACCTTTAATCACAAGGAAACGTATTGATGCTGATCTTCCTCGATTAATCAATCCAATCTACCACAAGGATAAACCGATTATTAATTGGATCCTCTTTTTCCCAAACAAGTATTGTGCACACCAAAGATTATAAAAACCAAGTCAGAAATCTTCAATATCTTCTTTGTCTTCAAATATTCTTAGATTTTCAATAAACACTTACACACAACTACTTGAATCTCTTGTGATCAATCACATATAGAACGGAGTCTGTTAACAATGGATTATCACAAGATCGTTTGTAGATCTAACAACAGTCTAAAGATCCATGTCGAAACCTTGAACTAGTTTGAGTGAATCTTATATGAGAAGAGAAGATTCTCAAGCATAAACAAACTAGGTGCAATCAAAGTTCAACCACCGTTAATTAATCAAATCAATACGAAAACTAAAGATAAACCGCAATATCTAGTTTCCCACCAACGGGTCGCGCTAGAGCTTCTCAATCCCAAAGAAGACTTTAAATTGAGCGGCCATAAGAGATTTCACCTAATTAGATAACACTCCTCTATGATAGGCGGCTTCACCAGTAACAAAGACAAAAGAGGAAGTATATGTTGCGCAGGATTAGTTTGCTAGAAATGCAAACTCAAAGTATTTATAGACAGGGAAGTTTGGACACCAAGGAATTTCCAAAACCGAAAATATTCTCAAGATATTTTTCATTACTCCACCAAATTCGGTTTTTCATAATTCTTGTGAATGCACTGTCCAAAAATTCGATCGAAATCTCCTTGGAAAATCTTTAACTAGTAAATGCACATTACTAATTCTTATTTTCCATATATAATTAAAAACTCTTAATTTAAAAGATTCTTAACTTATTTAAATTCGATATTGGGATTTACTTCCTTCTTAGCCTTTAAGGAATATCTTTGAACAATATAGAATAAGCATTAATGCACCATGTTCAAAGAGTGACGACATCTTACTCTTGCAAGCCCTTTTTCATACTTGCTCACTTGAAACCGATTTACCACACTTCCAAACAAGTTTAGAATTGGTTCATCTGACTTTCAAGAACTATGTGATTGATTAAGTAACACTCAATCACAACTCATGGGCTTACGGTTCTACCAAAACAAGTTTCGGTTCTACCTCCATGTGTGTACTGTGCATAGTCACACTAGCTTACCATAATTCGGCTGACTAGGTACTAGGATCGGTTCCCCACATATATTTGGTATCTAACTTGTATGCACTGGACATGTCCATAGTATCGGTTCCCTCTTTCCAAAAACGTGTAGCACATGTTCATAGGATCGGTTCCTCTTTCTTCCATAAAGCTTGTTGCACCTCATACAAGGATCGGTTCCCCTTGTGATGCACTGCACCTCTTACTAGTATCGGTTCCCCTTCTTCCACTAATATGTTCAGACACTCACAAACCCGATCATACCCCAGGTGATTACTTAAGATCGGTTTCACTAATAAAAGTCATACCAATACATAAGTCAGGCCTCATGTGAATAGTTTTACCAAGAACACAAACAAGTCATGAGGGGTTATACTAATCACACATATTGGTCGTTCATAAGATATGCAATGAAGAACATCCCCAATAACGCATGGCGATTTCCTTTTCGGTTCACAATACATATCATGAACTTACTTCCTTAGAACACATGTAAATATTATTCCCTAGGATGAAATCCTCACCTCATACCCATACATAATCACAATAACATTCATACGATTATGTCGATGTCTTATATACAAAGTTTAATGGTTAAGCAAGAAACTTCATATTGTATTCATTAATACTATGTCTATCTAGAGTGTTCATGCTTCGCAGTTTTATGTTTTCAATATGTACGACTTGAAATATACGTTAGGAAATAAAATAGTTCAAGTCAAATATCACTAACCTCAAGTGGAAGGATGATGGTGTGGTTGTAGCTCCGTTCTTCTTCACTTTTTCAACTCTTCGCAACACTTGTAATGTATCACCCTAATACTTTCAAGCTAACCTATACGAAGTTGACTCTAGTACATTTAAATCAAGTTTAATGGTTAAGCAAAAACTTCATATTGTATTCCTTATTACTATGTCTATCTAGAGTGTTCATGCTTCGCAGTTTTATATTTTCAATATGCACGACTTGAAAGATACGTTAGGAAATGAAAAATTTCAAGTCAAATATCACTAACCTCAAGTGGAAGGATGATGTTGTGGTTGTAGCTCTGTTCTTCTTCACTTTTTCAAGTCTTCGCAACACTTGTAATGTCTCACCCTAATACTTTCAAGCTAACCTATACGAAGTTGACTCTAGTACATTTAAACCAAGCATCTCTTAAATGAGTTTTGGTTCACTAAAATATGACAACCAAACTTGACATACCAATGCTTGGTGGGTTCAACTGAGAAGGGATGTGCAACAAGTTTTTGGCCATTGATGTTTTTGTGGTCATACAATCAAGCGGCATGTGGCATGTGGTCATGGCACATTGATGTTTTTTGTGCAAATGGTGCGATAGCTACGCCAAAGGAACCATAGCCATGCCACCATGTGAAAACAACCACATGAGCAAGGATTCCCACGGGTGGCCATGATATGGCGCCATTATTAGTGTTTCCTGGGTCCTGCACAGTTCGTGGCATGTTGTGGGGCCCGAAGTGGCATAATTTGTACCACGACTGGAAATTAGAGTTTCGACCATGCAAGGTCGTGTTTCTGGTTAGGTTACCCATATTGAATTCTATTATGGGGTTGGCCACGAACAGAAGGTGGGTTGGCACGTAAGCATATTATTTATGGTATATTTCCACGTACAGCATGCTACTATGGCAAAGTGGTACATCGACACGTTGGGTATGCATGTTTGGCATGTCAATTAGCGCATTAGCGCAACTTTGGAATTGGTGCAACTTTTCTTCTCTTTTTTAATATTGTGGCAGGTTTAGAGCAACCTGATTGGTCGAAAAAAAGAAGGTCGACCAAACATGAGTGGCCATACTTCTGATGTGAGTGTGGAAAGTTTAGAGCGACCATATTGGTCGAAAAAGAAAGGGGACCGGCCAAGCATGGGTGTGACCACACTTCTAGTGTGCGTGTGGCAGATTTAAAATGACCTGATTGGTCGATGGGAAATAAGGCCAGCAAGTATGGGCCCATCTAACGTGTGGCGGGTTTAAGGCGACCTGATTGGTCGATGGGAAATAGGGTCGGTTAGGCAACATGGGGCATAGCCAATGGAAAATAGCGCCGGTTGGCCTAAGGCATGGCCACGCCTTCCTTTGCTGCTGCTCCTATTCTGAGGCTCCTTTATTTCTCGTTTTCTGATTCTGGGCAAGATTTTGCACCTACTAATCCATGGCGGATTAATTAACTAGTTTGCTTAGGCTTAATTTCGACGGGGAAGATCTAATATATTGTGCTGGGAGCAAAACCCTAATTTTTTTCAAATTAGTCAGGGTGACATCTGAATCTTGTGAATTATCACAAAATTGATTGAATTACATGTGTTGACACAGAGTTTTTTTTAAGTTCATTTCCAGAGAACAGTATGCTTTCCGATTGAATACTTTATGCAAGGACCTTATCCTTGATACTTGGAAATTCATGTTACTCTGCTACGAGTGAACACAAATTTTCACGCCATATCAACATTAAGGGTTTAGCCGGGGAACATAGCGCAGAAAGCATTCAAATAAACTTATATTAACTGAATAATACAGGCAAGGTGCCAAAATTTACAGAATATTTTGGATTGTTGCTACTTGCACCATTCTTGGTAAATTTCATTAGAAAATATTGAGTTGCTCAATAAATGTGCCAGTGGAGTGGTTTAACACTCACTGCTTTACATGGCTCTATTTCTTTGCAGAGTGACGGCATACTAAATGCAAGGTTTACAATTTTAACCCTGGACTAAAAACCATCATCAACACTTCCATAATTAAACAAACATCAAGACCTTTATAATCATATTATTAAAATCATTGAAGATTTATCAAAATTTTAATCGAATCTGAACAATAAGAAAGATAAATTGGGATTAGGTATTATTAGTTAATTAGTTTACCTGTAAAAAAGGAGGGTCGAATGAGTTTTTAAATATTAGTTTTTACTAGAGATGTACTGATATCCGTGGATCGGAAGTTTTTTCGTTGTTCTTCATGAAGAGTCAAGAAAAAATGGAACAAGTTAATTGAATGAGAACACCGAGAAGAATATATTAATTGAATGTGATCAAGTTTCATCCTTCTATTTATCCTTTTGCAAGGACAAATCTGGACCATTATTTATCTTAAGTTATTAAGATGAAGAGTGACTCAGATTTCTCTCAAGAGATAATTATACGGTTGTGGATAAAAGTGTGGTCTATAACAAGCTAAGTGGTGTCGTGATTTATCCTCAGAAAAGGTATTTCGATGGTCTCAGTTTGTTTAATCCAAGCTGAATTTATAAGTGACGACTGTGATAAATTAAAAATTAGATATAATCCAGCTGTCAAAGTTTTCTTACCATACTATTAATGTCTCATTAAAGTTTCACAATAAATATTATATTAATTTATCATAATTAACATAATTTTATTAATTAGGTGATTAATTTGCTAATAGGTACATCATTGTACATTAATGGTGGTTGTGGTGGTGGAATTGATGGGGTAGAGGTGGTGGATGCTGGTAATTAGTAATGGACAATGTTAATATTTTGTCGTTACGATAACATTCTCAAGAAGGGTAAAAGTAAGGTTGAAAAAAATTGTCACTTTATACAATGAATAATTAAAGTTCACTATTTACCAACTAAATTAATATTTCTCTCACTACTTTGATTACTAGGGACAATACATTTGTATATACAGAATTAATTTTTTTCTAAGAAAACATATAATAGTGTTTACTCTTGAAGATATGACATATTTCACTGTTAATTTTCTTAATTAGTCCATACTTAATCATAAAAATTTATCACCAGAAGCTGATTAGAATGTCCACGTAGAAATATCTATAGGTTATACCAAGATACATGCAACATCCCCCAACCCAACCCAACCCAACCCAACCAATCATATTTATATATACCGCTCTTCTCGACCTTCCCTTTTAGATGTTAATTTCTATTATAGGATCTATGCTTCTTCTCACACCCTTTTTACTTCTATATAAACCTCAACATTCTTGTTCATCCTCTTTTTATATACTTTATTTTCAGTTTTTTTAAATGGATGAAAATTATTCTCTTATTAATATCCCAGTAGGTACAAAAACCAGTACTTCAACACTGCAACGAGTACTCCATCGATGTTTTCATCGTCGTAAACAAGTAGAACTACCGGCTGGCAAGATTGTATCAGGTATATATTATAGATCTCGTCATGAAGTTCCATATGGGTGGTATATCGAAGGAATAAGGATCCCAAGAAAATAGACTGGGTAAGATTTTATACTAAAAATAATAATTAAGAATTATTTTAGTTCAATATTATAATATAAAATGTGTTATTGTTGTTATTTTTCTTGATTATCATGGTAATCTGCTTTTTCGTTATAATAAATTGGTATATACTAATACTAAAGTCGCGGTATTTGATCTGAAAATTATTAATCATCTTCTAAATCTAAATAGTTAAGAAAAAAAGGTATGTAGTTTTAGTATTTGATGGAAATTATCAAAAATGTTATTCGAGTATTAACCACCAGAAGAAAGTTAAGATAGGTAACAACCAAAAAAATAGAAAACAAATATATACATAGAATAACTACACAAAAGGTTGTTAATTTATAATAATCTCGGATTTTAGTGATTTTATCATTCTATTGCTATAAACTTGATTATAAGAGAAAAATTATTCATCTTGTTTTGCAGTATTTTTATCCACCTGCAGACTCACAAGGGCACAGACCAGGAGGCATTAATTCTCTTTTAAAGGTTAAAAAATATATTGAAGAACAACATAATGCGATGTTGGTGATAGGTGCTTTAGGAAATCAAACCAATGTTAAAGAGAATGCACTGGTGAGTTCACTAATACACAAAATTTTAAATGATTGTGCTCATGGACATAATAGGTTTTCTTGTTTAGATTTAACTCCAGATTGATGTTTTCATGCATTTGTTACTCGATAATTCCATTGCCATACAATCGAGTAGTCAAAATAAACTTTATATTGAAAAACTTGTCTTTGTAGAGCTTGACAGATGCTAAAGTGTGTTGGGCGAGTAAAATCCTTTGTTAATTCGCTCAGTCAGGTATTTATTGCATATGCCTTAAGTTTAATGAATTCTTGTAGAAAGCATCTCTCGTTTACAATGGTTGTTATTAATTAAACCTGATAGCTTTTTGTGTCTAAATTTTGTAGAAACAACAAAAAAAGAACAAAAGAAAAGAAAGTTGAGTGTTAAAGATGCACATTATGGAAGAACTACATCAATGTTGAAATAAGCGACCGAGCTGCATTAGAAAATTTACAAATTTCTTTTATTCATTTATACCAGTAGCAAGTACTAAGATGGTACTTTCTGGGACGATGGATGCTCTATATCTATTAGCAGAAAAAAAAAAATCGCATATGTGAAAGAATTTTTGATACTTTCTATTTGAATTAATAATAATAATGCGATTTTTAGTGTAATAAGATTAATTTTCTCCTCTGCAATGATTTTATGTCCACAACTAGTATACTCAATAATAATAATGGCCATAAATATTGCTGGAATAGGGTAATACATTCAAATATATTTTTTTAATGAAAATAAAATACATATATTTACGTTAAACATAGTTATAAAGAAATTCCTATATTTTTCTTATAGCTGTCACATCACCCATATTTAGGAAATAATGGGCTAAAATATGCTACTTTGTTTTGTTTTTTTGGTAATTCAATTTTCATTAATGGAAATCAAGATTACATAGATCTCAAGTACATAAAATTGAAAAATAAAAAAGAAATAACAAGCTTGTAACGGTACATGATTGAAAATTCCGACAAGGAAAAGAGAAGGAATTCCAAATACTGATTTAATACAAGAATGTAAGAACCGATAGAATCGGAGAGAAGATGGTCTTCATAATATTCATGGACCATTTGATAAATCGTCTTCCTGATGAAGTAATGCTCCAATGGTATAGGAGTAATCTTCAAATTTGTTGACCGCAGAATAGAGAGTAATCTGGATCCGGAGATGTACTTGAACAAACATATAATCAAAATCAAGTAACCATTAAAATAAAAGAGAATCACCATTAAGGTGAAGACAAGAATCACCATGAAGGTGAAGATAAAAATCACCATAAAGGTGAAGAAAATAAGCCTAATAGGAACTAATCCTTTTATTTTAAAACTAAAACACAAAAAAAACTAAAATCCTTGCTCAGATCTAGCCCCAAATGGACTAGATTTGAGCAAGAAGATGAAATTGGTTTTTTTTTTCTTGGAAAAGAGGAGAGAGAGAGAGGGGAGATGTTTTTTAACACAGTTTTGTGTTGTAATTCTATATATCCATAATATGAAATAAATGTATACAAAACACAACATATTATCACGTATGACTACTCCGAACATGATCGTTTCTTATATGAACATAAAATCAACTTCCTTACTTAGATTATGCTTCCTACAAATGCATAGGAGGATTATATATACTTCCCAAATAAAAAACAAATTGTGGAATAAAGGTTATTTTTGTAGATTTGTTTGAGGGGACAAAAAAATAATGTACTCTCTTCATCCAGTTTGTTAGTTTTGTTTGTTTGCGTAGAAAAAGTCAAAAAAGTCAACAACAAAAAAAACCAAAGTTTGAAAGAAATTTTTTATAATAAAAAATTGCTAAAAGTTGGCTATTGTACTTTTAATAAAAAAGAATAAGAAAGAATGATTAGAAGATACTATGTATTAACATTTTGGAGATCGTAGAAGTACAACGAAAATAAAAAAGAAAGCAATGAAGATGATAAAAGAGAAAGAGAAAAATATTAATTTTGTATATAATCGTTGTGATTTAAAATCTGGTCGCACTGAAATTAAATTTATTTTAATTTAAAGTACAAGGGTATGATTCGAGAATTTAATGAGAATAAATCACTATAAATAGAAGGTGGAAAATATTTTTGATCGAAGAAAACAGTATCAATAACAAACATAATGAGACGAGGACTTAGTGTCGCTCGAGCAACGAGAATATCATATTGGAGAAAAATTGTATTCCCACGATGAAATCCATGTGAGTATTGATGAATAAATTGGTATTTATGTTGTCCACTGCGAAAATATTTGTCCAAAAAGGATTGTAAAGTTCTGTCAGATTGCATTAACAAAAAAGATGCAGCAGTTGCCTGGGTGGTGGAGAATACCATAAAAGACATTATTTCCATTCTGGATACACTTCCACAAGCCAGGATAAAATTTATAAACAGAAATTACAATGCTGCAGCAGATTCAGACAGTAGCAAAGGAAGCAAGAATAAAAAGACTACAACACATTTCGAAGCATATGCAACAGCAAATCCAGAAAGATATTATCATTTCTAATGTTTTCGGGGAAAAAATGAAATCGTAGAATTTTTGTATTATCGTGCTTAATTAATATATTCAATCTTCTTATAAAAAAAAAAGAAAAATTGTCCAAATTATGTTAACACTACTAATATATTTGTGCCATTAATTTTCTCCATCGAATCCTGAAAATGTGATATTGGGTGGCTTTGATCCCTATGGTTGCCGCAAAACTATAAAATCCACAAAATTGGATTACCATATTTCTTAGTGATGGTAGATGGTCGCCTTGAGAACTATAAAATGATGATATAATCTTTTTGTAGATTTGCACATGCATATTTTGGCATTTTATATGGGTTTACTAGAACTTTACCCGTGCCGTAACGGCACGGCCTCCATAGTAAGTAAAAAATTATGTCAATTTTAATCCTTGTCATTTTTTATTGGCTCTATATAAAGTAACAATTAGTCTCCATGTTTTTTAATTTTTATGTTTTCTTTCGGAGAATTGATAGGTTGACCGAAATATTTGCCTCGAAAAAACTACCGAAAAACATGTAGTGGGACCAATTGAAAAACTTTACTATCCCTATCATCGTTGGGTTTTTTTCGGGTTCTTTTTCGGAAAAAATTGCGGTCATCCTATACAATTGTTTCTTTTGTATTGATAATCATCTTATTTTCACATTAAAAAAATCAACCACAACTTCCATAATAATTTTTCTTGTGTCCTAACGATATAGAAAAAACATTGCCATTAACACACCGAGCACCTGCACTACCATCACCGGAGCCGCCCACCACCACTACTTTTTCCACCACCAGCACTATCGTCACCGGCTCCACGCACCGACATTCACAAAGACCACCGGATTATCCGTAATGATTATTAAAAAATTATTAATTAATTTAATATTTGTTTTAGTGAAAATATATTTATTAAGACATTTATAATGAGAGATTAGTAAAATATTTATTATGTGAAGTTAATGATACAATAATGCCGCAAACAACCACAACCATTGATTTATCTTTTCCCTCAATAAATCTCGACCGCTCTTTATCTTTCCTAACTTGTCCAAAATGCAAAATTTAGATTAATACGCAGAAAAAAAATTACAATGTTTTTTGGTATTGTATGCAAAATAAGACATTATTTACGGTTTAGATGTAAATAATTTTTTAGATGTCAAAAAAGGGTTGGTGCCCAGCTTGTCACTCGGTTACCAACCAGTTCATTGTAAACTTTGCTCTTTTATTTTCTAATAAAGCCCTCTGAGGCATCTTTTTATGTAAAAGTTTTCAATTATAATCGTTCTTTATGTTGGTTTGGTATCTAACTTTCAGAATGAGCTTGGTTTCTTTATAGTCCTCAACCATTCATCTTATTTCATGTCCCGACCCGACAAAAATCTGGCCTATAACGTTTATTTTAATTTAGAAAAAATTTAAAAATAAAAGAAAAACAAATTTAATTATTTTTTTTAATAGTCATTTGGTATTTATTATGAAATAGTAAAACAGTGAATTACACAGAGCTTTTGGTTGGCAGCCAAGCAACAAGCTGAGCTCCAACTCCTCTCTGAATAGCAATACCTAAACGAAAGAAAATAAAACTACCTAATACACTACTAGCGTTGTTGCTAACCAAACAGTTACTTAGACGCTTAAAAAAAACTAGAGTGTCTTCTCCAAGCTCTCCTAGGGTAGAGAAGGCCAGAACTCCCAAACCATAGCCATGTGCAGCGCATTTGTCCAAGTATTTGGCACGTTTTCGCGAGACTGCACTAGAAATAGCCTTACCTGGGGCGAAAGAGCGTACACCATCACCAGTGAATGGAGATACACCTGTAACATCCATACAAACGTCTTGCCCGTTCTCCCAATTAAGAACAAGAATATCAGCAGGTTTTAGATCTTTTCCATCATCTGACTGAAGACCAAGAGGAACCTCTTTGCGCGCGGGGACATTATCCTTATAACAAATGTCTGCAACAATGTCACGAACCACATCATGTCGAAACTTGTACCCAATATCCTTAGAACAATGAAGAGCATGATCCCCAAAGACATCCATAGACTTGTTGCAACTAGGACACAAACTATTCTCCACGAACAACGGAATACCCAACCGATAACAAAGCACATCTCTAAATTGTCGAGGCCCTAGTCATTGGTTAAGTCCACTAATGGGGACCGCCAAAAGGTAGTCTTGAGCGTGTTTGATGCGATTGCACTGCCAAAGGGCTGAATCTCTTTCAGACATATGAAATTGGTCTGGGATATGCTTCTTAACTGCGTCAAAATAAAAAACTGCCAGGGAATGCATGGAAAGAGGGGCAGTATCATTGACATTGTAAGTAGACGGTAATCCACATACCTGAGTAAAGGTCTGAAGAGCCTCCTGAAAAGCTGGTCCTTTATCTGAAGAGAACAAGGTACCAAGGATCGTTTTCTGTACTGAAGTAGTCTGACACTGAGAAGCAAGATAACAATAAGCACGAGTGTCAGCCATAGTATAAATTCCCAGACCACCATCCTTGATAGGTAATGTAACTAATCTCTTCTGTAAAGGACCAAAACCCGCGTCATCACCAGTAATTAGAAGTCTCAAGTACTGATAAAGCTTATCATCAAACAAATCAGTGGCAGGTTGTAAAGCAGTCGGATTAGTAGTCCGCATAGCAAAGTAAAGTCTAGACACGCCAGTGCAATTGCGAAGTAAAAGCATCTCACTTTGAGGGTCCCTAAGTTTTTTAATCGCGTCCATTAGATGAACAGTTTTGTGAACCCTGTTCAACAACATGTCACTGACAAAGCCCATATCCAAACTCACTGGACCTCCCAAAAGCTTAACGCCTTTAGCAGGCCTACCGATATCTATAGGGAAAACACCCTCCATTGTACTCCTAGGATCAAAAGAAGGCCAAAAAACTTCCGTCTTCTTGATGTTGAGATGTAAACCACTGCTTGGTCCTTCTGTTTGAATTATCTGCAAATCCTTAGACACCTCCAAGGTGTCTCCAACTATTGTACCATCATCAAGGTACCAAGCATGCAAGTCAAGTTTGCATTGAGCAGCAATAGTCTTCACTAAGGGGTGAAGTGAAGAAGACAAAATATAATGAGAGTAATAACAAAGGACCGAGCGGGTCACCTTGTTGTACACCAAGAGAAGAAGACAAAATATAATGAGAGTAATAAATCTTGGCAGGCCGCAGGTATCAAAACTCTACCCAACGAGAAATACATGGGCAGTGAAGGCGTACTTCCTTGATGAGTTGAGACCTACTCACCATGTTGAAAGCATTGGAAAAGTCAATAAGAAGCATTGACATGTTCTCCGAGTTCCCTTTTAATTCCAGAAGGCGATTTACAGCATGTAAAATACCTTCCCCTCCTACAGGAATACCAACTCCGAATTGGTAACTCCAAGATAAGAAGTCATATCCTTTCCAACAGCAAACACAGCCACCTTAGAGACTAATCTCCTCCATATCGTACCAACCGCAATGGGCCTAAGACCTCCTCCAGGCTTAAGCAAAGGAGTCAGAGGGGCGCTAGCAATGTATTCACCCAGGGCATGAGGGAATTTACCAGCCAACCAAAGGTTGACTAAATAATTTATCTACCATAAGAAACCTTTCTCATCCCACTACCACTACTTCTTCCACCACCACCACCAATAACGTCATCACTCCACCATTTTCACCGACACCCACCACCATTATCCCCACTGTCGATCCACCACCATATTCCACCATCACAACCACCATTAATGTCTACTGATTTTAATATAAAATAAACAAATATTTATTATGAAACATTAATATAACATTTATCATTGAAAGTTAATTAAACTGATCATTTTAAAGCCATAGATTTAGCTTTCCCTAAGGGAAATCTAGACCACTCTTTACCTTTCCTAAGTTGTCCAAACTATCAATAGTATAAAGCAGAGTTTAGCTAACTTTGCCTATCTGAGTGGTGGTCAGGATTTATCCTTGGCAAAGATAAATCAAAGGTTGTGGTTCTCCGTGCCACACCCTACAAGTCGCACACATGGTGTTCATTCCAATGTTATGAATTAAAAATGAATACTCAAGTCAAGATATGGAATTTCAAAAATTATAACGGGGAGGTTCGAACTCATGACCTATTATGTCATAAGAGTGGCCTCTAACCATTGTTCCACCTTGGTTGGAATTGATAGAAAAGATAAATCAACAGTGGTTGTTTGTTCAACTTAAATATTAATTAGTATAAGTGATTTATTAATTAGTATAAGTGATTTGTCTAGAGAGAAGATAAATCTATGGTTATGGTTTGTTCAACTTAAATATTAATTAGTATAAGTGTTTTATTAATTGATGTCTCATTAATTTCTCATGATAGATGATTTATTAATTTTACATCATAAATATCCCTTAATTAATATTAATACATATCTCCATCAATAAATAATAATTTTGACGAAAATTATTTCAATAGATATTAGTGGTGGTGGTGGTAGTAGAGGAAGAAGTAAGTGGTGGAAGCAGTGGAAGGTGTTACTAAGTGGTGGAGGCGGTAACATTAGTTTTGGTGGAAGAAATAGTGGCGCTGGATGGTTTTAATGGCGGTGGTATTGGTTTTTTCTTTTTGAATAAAAAATAATAAAAAAAATTACATGACGGGTAACATTGTATTGTGAAAAGTATAGTTGGTTGTTTTTGACACGATAAAAAAAGACGGATAACAAATACTTTTGGGATGATACCAAATCATATAAGACAAAATGGTTGTTTTTGGTACCACTGCTATCTTTGGTAACCGTTCATACGCATGATTTTCAGTATTAACAAAAAACATATAGTTGAATAAATTAATTGACGACCTAAGTTTGTTAAATCTAAACTTTATACATGATGTGTGGGATTAAAAGTTATAAGTGTGCCCAATATTCTACGAGGGATGGAAAATGGTGGTGGTGGAGAAAGAAGTGATATCTGGTGGTTTGTGGTACTGGCCTGTTTTGATGAGTAGTAATTGACTATGTTAATTATGTGCTGCTACAAAAGGATAACACTATAAATTAGAAATGTGGTTGATCATCTTAATGCTAATATAAACTCGGTTAAAATACATGAAAATTAAGAAGCAGAAAAAAACATTTGGATGTCACGTTATATAATAAATAACACTAAAAACTACATATTTAGTATTAAGGTTTCTCCATCCAATAGATAAATCTAAGGTTGTATTGAGATCCCGTAAGTAGAGGGCGAGTTGGTCTTGGATTTCTAAATGATAATGTGAATATAATGAAACGCTCCCGCTCGGTTTCTCCAATGAAAACCGAAACCTTCTAAAAAAAATAATCAATCGAACAACACTTAGATGGAACACATCACCACCAGTGTAAACTTCTCTGAATTGCTACATATCCAAAGGAAATTTCTGATTAATCTGGTGATTTCGTCATACCGTAGTTTTTAACGAGGCATGCAATTAAATCTCTAATAGTGATTTTAAAGGTATTTAATAATTACAAAATTCTCTTATAAGTTTTGTTTATTCAAGTATTGATTTAACTTGGGTTCTTTTACATTTTTGTGTTAAGTTGATGACTTTTTAATTTGAATACATGTTTGGTTAACGAACTTTGATATATATAGGGTATTTTCTTTGTAGAACTGATGTTAGTCTCTCATTTTTCCCGTTAGCACTTTGTTTCGATCCCGTATTTGTAGACATTATTTGAATAATGTTGGGGTATTTGTTTAATCTCAAGGCCGGTTAAACCCAATGTGTGTTGTTTACATTGAAGGCGACAGAAGTTTGTGTCGGCTCTACCTTGAAACTAATAATTTTTCTTCGTAAGGTTAGTTGAATTTATGTAGATACAAATATCAATATGACTATGCTCTTTAAAGCTCCAAATTACTTGAGTAACACTAGACGTGAGAAGTTCATTCATGCACTACTTAGCATAGTTGGTGTGAAATCTTTTTATCCACGAATTTCTTCAATTTTATGTTATCAATATGATTGAGAAAGAATCTTACACATGTTTTGATTTACTATTATAAGTTTATTTTTTCAACTCACATGTGTATATCTCAGCCTTCCAATAGCCAAGGGTTCTTCATTTTTATAACTCTCACATTTGTAAAAAATAAATAAATAGTGTTTATCTATAGTAGGGAAAATATTATGGGTTTTTGCTTCACTCCTTAGAGCCTTAGTTATCAATAATTTCTGAACAAATGTATTCATAAACATCATGGAGTTGGATTGGCAGTTTAGGTATATGTACTGTTAGATGAAATATTCTTTCTGAAGTTTGAAATTATGGTATGATATAACAATAAATGGAGAAATTTTTTATTTACTGTATTTTTTATTTTATTTTCATGTTGGCACAACATTATTACTCCGTCCAGATAATAAATTGGAATAACATGCTTAAGTAAAAAATAAAAAGATCAGGTAACCCATTTTGTTTCCCAAAACCTATTTGAATATCAAAATAATTACTCACGAATAAAATGAAGCAAGAGGAATGTGAACAATATCGTATTAGAGACAAAACATCCCGTGCCGTTATGGCACGGGTTAAGATCTAGTGCTTTATAAGGGAGATAGTACCAAAGATAACAGGGGAACCATTTGGGTGATCCAACTACGATTATGAAAATATTGTCTTGTATGATATCATCCCTGAAATAAGTGTAAAAAACAACCAATCACATCTTCCACACTATGATGTTATCGATGTGGTAACAACAACATAAAATTAATATTATCCATCACTACTCACCAGCATTCACTGTCACTACTTCTTCCACCACAAACCAGGGCGAGACCGTTTTCAATTTAACTATGGATTTTGAGGAGAGAGGGAGAAAAAATTCTTGCAAGTTGGATACATGTGAAAAATGGACTTTGTATCCCATTTTACGATAAAAGAACAAAAATAAATATAATTGTGCTTGGCTCCACCCTTAACCACCACTAATTTTTCGGCCTCCACCTCTTTTACTACTCATTGTCGCAAAAAATGTCTATTGATATTATTTATCAAAATTGGTTATTAATAAAAATAAATATTATAATTAATTAAGAAAATAATTATAATTAAAAAATGATTAGTCATTTATTATGAGAAATTAGTGAAACACTAATTAATAAAACACTTTATAATAAATAGATTATTTATTATGTGCAATTAGTGAAACACTAATTAATAAAGCAATTATGGTATTTAAGTTGAACAAACCACCACTGTTGATTTATATTTTCTATCAATTCCAACCAAGGTGGAACACTGGTTATAGGCCACTCTTATGACACAATAGGTCATGAGTTCGAACCTCCCTGTTATAATTTTTGAATTTCCATATCCTGACTTGAGTATTCATTTTTCATTCATAATATTGGAATTAACGCCGCACGTGCGAGATGTAGGGGTGGTCAGGAGAACCACAGCCCTTGATTTATCTTTGTCCAGACAAATCCTGACCACCACTAACAAAGGCAAACTTATCCAAACCTTGTTTTATACTAATGATGAAATGGGACCATTTGGTAATTATATATCGAGGTGAACTTTCAACCATGTTGGCAGTGGTAACCAAAGATGGAGATAACCATTACTCAACCAACTAACTAAGAGGGTCTATTTCTTGTTTTCATCAAAAAAAAAAAAAAAAAAAAAAAAACTAAGAGGATCTACATATTGATTATCTAACAGTTTTTTTCCTTTTTTTGATAGGAAACTTGGAAATGTATTCAGTAAACAATGTTACTAGATGCCGTCACTGTGTACATGTGCCGTGGTGTGGCTCATGCAAGACTTTCGTTAAAACTATTTTCGTCCTTACTTCTTCTTTTTTCGGAAAAGAGGCTAACCTCGAAAGATATATTGATCACACCGATTTAGGAAATCGAAAACCTTACAGAGAATTTTTAAGATCATATAAAAGTCATACAGGTTATAGTATCTCCACCAATTTTTGCCTATCAAATCTATCCTTTCAGATCTAAAAACAGTTTCAAAATACCATATTCTCTCTCGCAAAGGAAGCACCAAACAAACAGGGCCAAACTGATTTTGAAGACAAAATCAGGATGTATCAAAGCACAAGGAAATGATTGGATCAAATCCAACCCAATGTTCATCGGAACATGTAAACAACATGAACCAGAGTTTTTCAAGTTTAGATTGCCTAATACAATCAAGGTAGCAATGACCCAACTAATAGTAACAGTAACCAAGTAGTATCCAAAGTGTCTTGAGTAGTAACCAAAGTGTCTTAGGTAGCAGCGGTAATCTAAATCTGTCTTCAAGTGTCTGTAACGGAACAATTCGGGTCGACTCGGTTTTGGAGAAGTTGTAACAGTTATAGTATTAGATGAGCTTGATGATGATCTAGAACGGGCTGCAGCTGTCTTTGTTTCTATTACTTGAGTTGTTACTGAGCTTGTTGATGTCGGTGAAAAGCTTATGTGAAATAGATCTGGATTAAGTACATCACCGGACAGACCAACATACAACAAACCGTAAATAATATCCCAAGTAATCATATGTAGAGCAAAAATTACAGAACTGAGATAACAATGAATCAAATCTGCAAACATCCCCGAAAGCTAGAACTTAAAATAGATAAATTAGAAAAAGAACAGGTAAATTTAAAGCTATGATAGAAAAAAGATACAGACGAAATCAAAAAGAAGAGATGTCGAAGAATAAGATGATGCTGCTACTTGGTCGGAGATCGGAATTAAAAAATATTGTCTGTATTGTTGTTATCTTCTCTTATTTAGATGTGAAGAAGGATAACCTAATCCACCCAATACCCAACAAATCAAACCAGTAACAGATCCGGAGAAAACAAAAGGGGAAATGAGAACCAACAAATTTTTCTAAACCCAAAGGAAAAGATCCGAAACTAGATCCAGACCAAAAAAGATCAGTCTGTAAAGATCAAATCAAAAACTACAAAAGCAGAAGAAGAGAGAAAGGATAAAGAGGTGATAATAGATTTGGAAGTTCTGCTCCGATCGGCGCAGATCGGAGCAGGCGGAGACTTTTAGGTTAAAGGGTTTTCTATCTTTTGAGAGGTCGAAGAAATAAGACAAAGACAAAAGTATATCTCCGTCCTTACTGACATGTTGTATTTGGATGCAGTGTGCATCCATGGAAAATTAAAACCGTTTATTCAATTAACAAATAAGGACTCGTTACAATTACTTTCTTTATCAACAATCCTTCGGCATCATCCCTTTACAGGTAATAGCAAAGGAGAAGACCATTATTCTATGCAGTAATGGTGGCCATGTTTTGACACCCTATGATACTGCAACACTAATCTTGAGGACGTATACTATAAATGTGTTTTTTTGTTTTGATTTTCAAATGGGTTATCTAGCGGACATAAATTTTCCTGGCACAATTAGTGGCGACCCATTTGTAATTAGGGGTGACACAAAAGACAAAATAGGTTGAAAATACTTATATGCCCCTTCATAATCGGGAGGTTAATCCATAATCGGTAGTTTGGGGCAACTCTATATTCGATAGTTATATGAACTATTTTGACTACCGATTATGGTATATTTCGCCAAAGATTATACTGTATAATCGGAAGTCATTGTAACTTCATTTACTACCGATTATAGGCTCAACCAAATTCGAAAAATAGAGGATTTTGGCATAATATGATTTTGGGGCAACTCTATATTTGGTAGTTATATGTGTTGGATATTTTCAAGATTGTTTGCCGCTATCCGGGGGGGGTCCGGGGGGGCGTAGCACCTCCCGGCTGTGTCCGACCTAGCAGAGTGCGAGACAGCGCCTCGTGGAAATTTTTTTGGTTAATGAATTTGAAAACCTATTCGGTTTTCCATAAATTTTCACAAAACGTGTATGTTCCCATAGGGTTTCTTCATTATCGGAAGTCATGATAACTCTGATTTTGGGGCTACTCTATATTCGGTAGTTATACGAAGTATATTGACTACCGATTATGGTAGGATATTTTCAAAGTGAGCAACTGTATAATCGGAAGTCATGATAACTCTTCCTTTCTTACCGATTATAGGATCAACCAAAATTCCAAAAAATAAGGATTTTTGCAAAATCTGATTTTGGGACTACTCTATATTCGGTAGTTATTCGAAGTATATTGACTACCGATTATGGTAGGATATTTGAAAAGAGAGCCACTGTATAATCGGAAGTCATGATAACTCTTCCTTTCTTACCGATTATAGGCTCAACCAAAATTCCAAAAAAAAAAGGATTTTTGCAAACTCTGATTTTGGGGCTACTCTATATTCAGAAGTTAAATAACCTAAATTCCCTACCGATTATGGTAGCATTTTTGTCAAAGGTCTACTGTATAATCGGGAGTCAAGATAACTTTATTTACTACCGATTATAGGATAATCAAAATTCAAAATATTTATGATTTTATTTTGGGGAAACTGTATAATCGGAAGTCATACAAACTAAATTTACTCCCGATTGTAAAGGGTAGTTTGGCCATTAAAAAAATGCTCCGGAAATAACCTTCCGATTGTGAAATAACCTACCGATTATTTGCTATTTTGTCGTTTTGTGTCGCTCCTAATTCGGTTTGGGTCGCCCCTACATGTGGAAGGATAAATTTGCAGGTGTCTTGAACAATGTAAAGTACGATAATTTATAATGACGAGAGAAAACGACTAAGCAACAGAGCTCGTAATCTGTCGGGACGCTTACGTCATATTTTTGAAACCTAAATAGAAGTTCTATATCTTCTTATGAAGAAATAATGAATGGACGCTCCGATCTGTCTCTCGTGGAAACCTCGGATCAATTGATCACAGACACTGGATGGCAGGATCAAAGGATTGATCCTCGGGGACATAATCTTGATTATACTATCTGTTAAAACTGATCAAAATAGTTGTTTCCTCGTAAATTAGGTGACGTATCCACCTAGTTATATTTTGGATCAAATTCCTACACGAAGTGGAATTTATACATTTTAGGGATGTCAATGGGTACCCGGAACCGGATCTGGGTCCTAAAGTTGGAGCCATTAACAACTTAGGACCTGACGGATAATTATCCGATTGGACCCGAATATTAACGAGTCCAAATGGGTAATACTTGTTGGGAACCCGTGGGTATCGGGTACCCATTTGTTCATCCTTTTATTCATCTTTTTAACAAAATTACAAGTACTTTGCTAGCCTTGGTTTTGATTTTTGATTTTTTTTTACATTTAATCTTTATTTTGTACATTAACAAAGAAATAATAGTAAATTTTTAAAAAAGTAATTTAGATTCAAGCTAAAAAAGAGATAAAAACTAAGTTTTTAAGATTTTATTTATAGTTTTTTTTAATACCCAACGAGTACTCGAGACTTTAAACGGGTCCGGTTCTGGGTCCACATATTTAAGAACCGGACCCGACTTTTATAAGTCGGGTATGAGTCTGGGTCTAGTGATACTCGGGAGGACCATGACCCATTGACAACCCTACGTTTTCTCAATTGACATAACTTTGATCATTGTAAACCTATTTATAATGATGCAGAGAGCAATTTCCTAATAAATTGAAGTACATTATGAATCACACCATATTCAAACTACAGATCCTATAATATAGGATTTACTGTTCAGTAATGTATATATACAACAGTTAATCAATAAGAAGAAAAAAAGAAACTAAGCTTCATATTCCTTTAGAGTCGTGATGTGACGAGGTTACCCTCGTGACAGCTTCCGTAAGGGTGCACCCCAAGCAGTTGGATACTATCTCATCAATATGTACGTATCTCGATAGGTGATTATAAAATAAAAATATGTGTATTTTTTATTCTTTAATTTTTCTTATTGTATTATTATGTCCCCATGTTTTATTTTATTTGCACTTTATCCCTCAATCAAATCACAAAGATTTTAGCCCGTCATATGAATGTCTTCCTTCTTCCGCTAGGTAATCTCCTAGTACTGGTACTAGTTTGATCTTGCAGGTTGCAAGTTCATCAGAAGTAGTAAAAAATCTCTCAGAAGTAGTAGAAAATCTCTCGTCTATTATAATTGAACGAGGTATACAGATTATCGCAGACCCAATAACCAACCGGAAGAAATCTTAAGATGAGAATTTTGCTTATGATGATGTCTTAGTTAATATACTCTATTGTCAAGTATGGTAGGGGAATCATTTTTTTTTATCATGGTTAATCCTTGAGAAACTACTGTAATCAACTATGTTCTTCTTGGTTAATTGGATTTGTATTGATATACAAGGAGTAAAGAAATACGATGTATCGTTAATGTTATACGTTTTCTCCCCTTAATTAATCCCTTTATAGTCATCAAGATCAAAGTTGATCAAGTCTTCTTCCATGTGGGAAACAAACGCTGTTGTGCTAGATTTTCAGGAAGCATGGAAACAAGACAAGTTTATTCACCAGCTAACATATCAACGATTTACCATAAGGATTTTAGAATAAATAACATGTATATTTAGGGATATATAAGTATAATAATAAAAATAACAAAATTAATTTTATTTTTAAAAAATTACCTCGGGGGATGCACATATTGATGATAAAATATCCAACAGTTCAGGGGTGCACCCTTGCGGAAACCATCATGAGGGTGACCTCATCACAACACAGTATCTTATTTCCCATCTTTTCCAATCCAACCTAAGTTCCGAAGCTACTTTTCCATGGATGGTGAAACTTCATAATCATCTTCTCCCATTGTAACTTATGATATCCCTAACCTTGAAAAACAACTTTAATTTATCATAACCAAACTTGATGGTGATAACTTCCCTTGTTTGGAAGAAGCAAATTGATTATCTTCTTCTTTATCTTGATATCTTACACTTTCTAGACTCGTCAATTGAACCTCCAACAAAAGAAATCTTAAATTCTAGCAATTCTAAAATCTCAAATCCTTCCTACTTACAATGGCGTAAAGAAGATTTAGCCATTCTCAAATTCCTTCAAGATACCTTTTTTATAACTGTACTAGCTAGAACTCCAACCTTTAAATCCTCTCTTCAACTTTTTATTTACCTAGGAAAAGCTTTCACAGTTCAAATCACTGCTCGTACACATCAACTTCTCACCCAATTGCAGTAAATCCAAAGGGGAAGTAGATCCATTAATGACTAATTTGCAAACATAAGAACCCTAACTGATTCTCTTGCCTACACTCCCGCTTCTATTTCTGACCCTATGCTTGTCCAACATACTCTTCGTGGTCTAGGTTCTGAATATGACCAGCTTATAACAGCTATAGAGACTATACAAACTCTTCCAACTCTTGTTGAGATTTATCCTCTTCCAATAAGTCATGAAGTTCTCCTACTTCATCTCAAAACCCTACCTTAAATAATTCTCAATATTTTGTTTTTATTGCTCGCACTCAATCAACTAATGTTTCATCCCAAACTGATACCAACAACTTGAACCGTAACCAGCTAACAATCAACCGAATAACTTTTAGGTAATGTTAGTTACCCATGTGTCCCTCAACTTTTTCTTTTAGATTTATTCCATTATCTTCGGTTCCATCAATGTTGTAGTAGCAGGAAATCCTACACTACACCCCTCACAAGAATTCATACAATCAAATCATTTTTAGATCAACAATCATAAACTTTATTGATTAATCTCATAATTTTTACAAGATGAAAGGAAATGAAGCTAAAGAATTTACAACCGCTCGGGCCTTTCTCTCTCCTAATGACTTGCTCAACACTCGAAAAAGATCTCTCTCCTCCTTACGTTTATTCAACTTTTTATATAGGGATTTACATAATGGATGACAGCTAATTTATCCTTTATTTTAGGATCTGACTTGCGATATTCTCGCAAGAGTTCTATTGTCAATCTTTGCAAGCACTACAAACATCGCAGAGTCATCACAGTTTTCTCATGTTTCTGCAATCGTCATCTGTTATGTTATTCTTCAAATCATTCTGCGATGCTCACAAAGTGTTGTTGATCAAGCTTCGCAAATGTGTCCTTCTTGCGATATTCTGAACCTACATCTTGCCTCTTCTCATGTCTTCTCTTCGAAGGGGAGAATGTCATGAGAAATTATTTTTCTAAATGCCGCCACTGTTCATCTTTTCTTTCAACTTCTTTTTCTATCGACAAGGCTCCGTGAATTAAGCATAACCATCAACACGTGTTGAATATTCCTTTAATTACTGGCACGTTTACCATTAACCAGATCTTCCTTTGCCTATTTAAAGAAGGATCTGGGGGAAAGACAATTTTCTTCTTTTACTTCATCTTCATCTTTATATTTTCTGCAAACCTTCATCGGTGGCCATTTTCTTTTTTACCGAATTCATCTTCCTGCTAATCTTCTCTTCTGCTTTCATGGAGTCACCAAGGTTAGTTCTTTTTCTTCTTTTGATTTTGCTGAAACTGATTTTGTTTTGTTGAGATCATCTTGTTTGTTCTTTATGTAATTTCCATACTGTTTTTGTTTCAGCAAAAACACCTCAAATACTAAATTTACAGTTCAAAACCCTAATGCTCCCAGAAGTTCGCAACTCAAAGTTCCTGCAAGAAAAAGAAAGTCTGTGAATGACAAAGTAGTAAGAAACACCATTATTTTTTAATAACAATATTATTGCCTCTGTTTCTTTTCTAAGTTGTGATTCGCAGGGTGACGGAGATGCCACTAAACCTCCTAAAAGATCTCGCCAACCCAAAACTGTTGAAACTTCGGTTTCCTTCCCCAAACTTGGTCTTTCAACTTCTTCTTCAACACTTTTACAAACTGAACCTCTACTTCCTGTCTGCGAAACCATCGCAACAGATGTTAATATTTCAACCAATCCTATTATGGATGAAATTCCCTCTGCTGAGTTTGTTGTGAATGAAACGTTTTCTTCTCCTGCGACCAATGCTTCTCAAATTAATTCTATTATAACCTCATCCATTGATCTTCCTCAGACTTCTCCCTCAAATGACATCTCTTTAACAAAGAATGATGATCATCAGCTTTCCATTATTAATTTTACTCCATCCGAGTCTCTCCCCTTTTCTAAAGAAACTGCGGATGGAATGGATATGGCGTTCAAAGCTTTATCTGACATTTTAGATGACATCAAGAAATCAGCTGTGGACCCTGTCAAGTCTGGTGTCTGTGAAATTTTGGGTAAATATTTCGGTTCTGATAGGATGGTTTCGCAAACATCCTTGGAGAAAGAAATTGAAATTTTGAAGAAAAGTCTTCAAACCAAGACCCTAGAATGTGACACTCTTCGTCTTAAAAATCAAAAAATTCCAAAATGTTTCTTTAGACTGCGAGCTTCTTCGCAAGAAGAATGATAAATTAAAAGGTATGAACTTCTTATCTTCAACTTTAACTTGCCTTTTCATAAATTTGTTCTTTCTATGTTGTTTATTATTAAAATACTTTTTCGCTTGTTAAGCTTTAAACCAGAAATGAATAATGGAAAGATTTCAATTTGAATCCGCCGCTGAAGAAATTCGCGTTGATAGAGATATTTGGATGGATCAGTATAACCGATTAGATAATCTTCATACATATTCGGTTGATCAAATAGATAATCTTACCAAAGAGAATACCCAACTAATTCAAGAGCAAAACTCATTAAGTAGCGAAATATCTCGCCTCTCTTATTTTTTGACTAAAGCTAACTTAGAGATGGAAATTTTATCAGATGAAAATAAAACTCTATCTCAGGAGAAACGAGCTCTATCAAATATGGTGGCGATCTCTTCGCAGAAATTAATTGTTCTCCAAAAAGTGTGTGATAGTCAAGAACAATCTCTTCGCTCGCTGAAAAATGAACTTAAAGAAGTAACTGAATCATCTATTGCTGAGAAAAATTCACTTATGCAGGGTAGGATAATTGTAAGTTTAAAATCAAATGAACTCCAAGAACAGTACTCCAAATTAGAAGAATCTTATTCTTCTCTTGCGAAGGAAAACACTTTTCTCGTTTCTAAAGAAAATAATTTAAAATCCCGTCTGAAGGGTTTAGTTGGAGATAAATTTGATGACGCAATGAATCATTGGGAGAATACTTGCTTGGTACTAATTCAAAATCTAATTTCGCAAAAGTAAGGCAGTCATTTTGACTGCCTCAGACATCTTTCTTTTGTTAAACTTCTTTGCAATATTTCCCTTGCGAGATGTTCGCCTAAATAATTTTTGTTCTTATTTTTCGCAAAATTTGAAAGAAAGATTCATTCTTCCGTTTCTTCTTTGGATTCTAAACTGGCCAAGCTTCGCAAAGAAAATGGATTACTTGCTTCTCACCTTGCCAGTTCTCGCGATCATGTAGAAAGAAAATATGATTATCTTGAATATTTCAAAAACATGGAGATTAGAAACTGTGACAGAGCTTTCCTTCGCCAAGCTCATCTTAGTGCTGAAGTTCTTGTGAAGATTTTGCTGTCCAAATCTCTTTCTCCAGTATCACTCAAACCTCTAGAAGTAGATGAAGATGAAACTCCTCGGGCTACCGATAGTGACCTTGATTATGGAAGTGGCGAAGATAATGTTTCCCAAGAAGATTTAGAAGAAGAAGAAAAGAAGAAATCCCTAATAAAGAAGGAGATGCTGGTGATAAAACAGCTACTGGTGATAAGCCAAATGAATAAGAAACCAGAGTCGACCCTAATGAGGAGAACATTGACAAAGATGATAACGTTGGTGGAGATAATAAGACTGGTGAAGAAGATATTGAAGCTTGAGTTCTAGTTTTATTTTCTTGAATTACTCTTTCTTTTCTTGCGAACAATGTACTTTGGACCACTTTCGAATTCAGTTATACTTTTGGTATTTTAGGAACTTGCGAGAAAGATAATGTCATCTTGTTTATTAATTCCCATACTTGCCTCTCATTATCTTTCTAGCGATGAATGATCTGCATAAAGAATAGTTAGTATTTATAAATCTTTTGTGGTCCTATTTTGCCTTCCTAGTTAAAGGTCTTATTTTTCCATATTTTCTCTTTGCGACAAAATCGCAGGACGTTTCTACACTTTTATGTAGAAACCCATTGACCTTGCCTTAACTTTTTGTTCTTTGTATTTTTGCTGCGACAATATGACAGACCTAAATTTTCTAGCGAAATTAAAGCCCCATGACATTGTCGTCTTGCGAAGAAATCGCAGGACGTCTTTACACTTGCATGCAATGACCCATTGATCTCGTCTTATCTTCTCTTTTGTATTATTGCCTCTTCAGGAATGTTGCACAAATATGACAAGTCTTAATACTCACGTGAGTAAAAAGTCTCATAACATTTGCGTCTTAAGACACTTATCAGCTCCCTAATGGAGGGTGCCGCCCTTATCTTCCCCCTGGTTGCCCTTTCAAGGAGACGTACTTCTTCCATACAAGACTAGCTCCTCCCATACAGTCTTAACAACAACCAGTTATGTTCGCAGCCTCTTATCCCTTTTGCCTATATGGCTTATAGTTACGAGACTGCACCCTAAGTGGGGTTTTCTTCGGGCCGAGTGCATCATAGTCAAGACTTACCAAGAATGGCCAGGGTCGTTTCATACGCCCCGGGCACTCTTGGCTCAACCGTGTACCTCGGAGCCTTGGTCATACTCTGCCCCCCTTAGGAGAGCTCTTATTACCTTAGTCACCCAACTCAAGCCATATGCTCAAGTTGAGAATCTAAGGTGTCTCTCCTGGATGGGCTTTCATTGACCCCACATCTCCATGACTCAGGTTCCAGCAGTGGTGTAACCTTATCGCTGATCCATGCAATAGATACCCCCTTCTATGACGTACTTTAGGTCTTACATTTACCTCTTGCGAAATTTTATTCGCGAACTAGGGTGTACGCCATAAAGGTTCATCCCATTCTGGATCTTAAATGATCATTTCTTGCGGAATTTTCGCACATTCTTATTTTATTTTGATCTTGAATAATCTCGCAGTGATTTTTTCATAAAAAATAAAATTTTGTTAATACTTACTTTTTTGTATCATACATCATTTCATCAACTAGAAATTCTCAAAGTTCCTCACGGGTAATATCTCTTTAAATATGGTCTATTCCATGGTGTACCAAGTCTTTGACCAAGATCTTTACCCTCTGGATCCATCAATTTATATGCCCATGTTCCAATTATCTCTTTTATAATGTAAGGTCCATCCCATTTTCTCGCTAATTTTCCACCACCTTCTCGCTGATAATTTGGCGTCTCGCGAAGAACCAAATCTCCTCGCTGAAATTCACGTGGTTTGACATGCTTATTGTATTCTCATGCTAATCTCCGTTTATAATTCTCCATATGATATAAAGCTTTTTCTTTCTTCTCTTCTAATTCATCCAGTTTGCTTAGAATCATTACAGCACTCAGATTCTTCTCCCATGCCTCTCTTTTTGTCTTAGGTATAGCAACTTCTGTTGGTAACATTGCCTCAACCCCTATGTTAGACAGAAAGGTGACATTCCAGTTGCTTCTCACCTAGTTGTGTTGTAATCCCATACTGCATTATGTACTTGTTCGCACCATGCTCTATGATGTCCTTCCAACTTCTTCTTTAATATGTCTGTGATTATCTTATTTGTTGCCTCTGCTTGCCCATTATCCTGTGGGTATAAAGGAGTAGATTTTCCACATTTTATCTTAAATGCATTAAGCAACATTTATATAATATTCCCTTCAAATTTCTTCCCATTATCAGATACCAAATGAGCTGGAATTCCAAATTTGCAAATGATATTTTCAAATATAAATGTAAATATGTCTTTGTCGCGAATGTGTTGTACTGCTTTTACTTCTATCCATTTTGTGAAATAATCTGTTGCGACAATTAAGTATCTTTTTTGTCCAGACCATGTACAAATGGTCCCACAATATCTAAACCCTACTTTCCAAAAGGCCACACACTAGTTGAGGATGATAAGGGTGTTCCAGGTGCATGTATTCTCTTTCCATGTCGTTGGAAATCTTCGCAACACCTTGATACTTGTTTTGCATCTTCATGCATATATGGAAAATAATAACCTTGTGTTTTTTATCTATATGCCAAAGATCTTCCTCCGATGTGGTTGTCAGCATCTCCACTATGCAACATTTTTAAAAATTTATCTCATTCTTCTCGTGTCAAACATCTAAGTGATGGTCCATTAAATGATTTTCTATACAATATCCCATATCTTAATTCATAATTTGTTGCACGACTCTTTAATTTGTGTGCCTACAATATGTTTCTTGGTATTTCCCCTCTTGCTAAATATGCATGAAGTTCCGTTCTCCAATCTGCGATATTGTCTTTTGGCCCTTCTTCACCACCTTTATTATCATTACATCTACTTCTTCTTCCTCTTTTTTATTGATTGATGGCGATAAAAGTGTTTGTATCTTTATGCATCTCGCAGTTGGATCTGTCATCATGCTTGAAATGAAAGCATAAGCATCTACGAGCCTATTATCCTTCCTTGATATATGCCTCCATTTTATTTTTGGGATTTTCGCTGACAATTCTTCAACAAGTTTCTTGTATTTCTTCAAGGATGGTTCATTTGTTGTGTATTCTCCTTTTATCTAGCGAATAACTAGCTGCGAATCACTGGTAATTCTAGCATTTTCTAATTTCATTTCTATTGCAAATTTTAGGGCATGTACCACAGCTTCATATTTTGTTTTCATTATTAGTGGATGCGAACTCCAACCTAAATGAAAAAGCCATCTTTGTTACCTATGGTGAAATCAAGATAATTCCAACTCCATTACCTTCCCCATTTGAGGATCCATCCACCAATATCTCCCATCTATTTGGTTCTGTTAACAAGTCTTTTGGATCTCCTTGTTCTTCTTCTATATCCATCATCTCCTCAACAGCTTCATCATCTTCTAAAGGAAATTCTGCTAAAAAGTCCGCGACAACCTGCGACTTTGGTGAAGATAACACTTCATATTTAATTTCAAAATGTCCTACTTGTACATTCCATCTCTCTACTCTGCCTGATCTTTTTGAATTCTTCATTACTGATTCAATTGGTACATTTGTTAACACTTTAACTTTATGTGCCTGAAAATATATGCGAAGTTTAAAGTTCGCATAAACCAATGCTAGAATAAATTTTTCAATCTTAGAATAATTTCTCTCTGCAGCATTGAATGTCTTGTTGATGTAGTAAATTGGTTTTTCAACTCCTACATCTACTCGCAATAACACATCACTTAATGCATGTGAATTTGTCGCAAGATAGATTAACAGCTCTTCTCCCGGTTCTGCCTTTTGTAAAATAGATGTATTCACCAAGTATTCTTTTATTCCTTGAAAAGCTTTCTCACATTCATCTGTCCACCTAAATTTTGTTCCTTTTTTATGGATGTTGAAAAACAATTTGCATTTGTCTGATGATCGCGAGATAAATCTTCCTAGCGAAGCCAAGAGACCATTTAGTTTTTGCACATCTTTTACTGTTGCTGGTGTTGGCATATCGCGAACTGCTTGAAATTTTTCTGGATCAACTTGTATTCCTTCCTTGGATACAATGTATCCTAAAAAAAATCTGATGCAACTCCAAAAATGCATTTTTCTGGATTCACCTTGATGTTAAAATGCCGCATATGTTCAAAAATCTCCTTCAGATCTTGTACATGGTTTTTAACTTCTTTACTTTTTATCAACATGTCATCTACGTACACCTCTAATGTTTTTTGTATCCACTTTGCGAATACCTTCTCTACCATTCTTTGATATGTTGCTCCTGCGTTTCGCAAACCAAATGGCATTTTTGTATAACAATATAACCCTCTCGGAGCGATAAAGTAGTATGTTCTTGATCTTCTTCAGTGATAGGAATCTGGTTGTATCCTTTATACCCATCTAAGGAAGATATTCTATCATTTCCTGCTGCTGACTCGACCATTTGAGGTATATCTGGTAATGAAAAACTGTATTTAGGACAAGCTTTGTTTAGATCAGTAAAATCTATGCTAATTCATATTCCATTATTTTTCTTTGGTACCACAACCATGTTTGCTATCCATTCCAGGTATTGTGCTTGTCTTATAATTCCTGCATCAAGCATTTTTTTGTAGTTTCTCTTCTATTTTGGGATGGTAAGTTGTTGCCATTTTTCTTATCCTCTGCTTAAATGGTCTTGCGTTTTTGTTGATCTCCAATTTATGACACGCAACTGATGGATCTATTCCAGGCATTTCATCCATGTTCCATGCGAAAATATCTTTATATTCTCGCAAGAGATTGACGGTTCTTTCTTCCTCATTTGTATCCATCTTAGTTCCAATTTTCAACATTTTAGGTTCATCTTCAGTTCTAATATTTACTTCTTTTGTTGGTTCTGCTGCAGTGTAACTTGCTTCAGGTTCTCCCATTGGTGTTGGTTCTTTTATGATTTTCGCTGGTTTATCTCCTTCCTGCGAAATTTCGCTGGGGTACTCCTTTTCCTTCTTCTAATATTATCATGTAGATTTTAAACTCCTCTTCTTTATTTGCCTCTTTCGCCATCTTCCTGCGAGATTTTCGCTTCTTCACTCGTCTTTCATAATTCTTCACTTCAATTTGATAACATATTTTTGCACCTTCAATATCCCCCCTAATTTCGCCAATCCCGCTTGGCATAGGGAAACTTGATGCATTGATGTAATGTTGATGTTACAACTTTAATTGCGTGTATCCATATCTTCCCAACAACATTTTATATGGTGACTCCATATCCACCACACATAGCGTTATTTGTGTTTCAATTTCTCCCAACGAAATTCTCACTATTATTTCTCCTTTTGGTTTAGTTGTGGACTTGCCGAAACCATGAATATGATATGTTGGATGAGATATTTCTTCATCTTTGTATCCCATTCATTTGTATGCATGATAAAATATTACATCCACTGAGCTTCCCATATCTACCAAAGTTCTATTCACCACCCATTCTTCCATAGATTTTGCTGATTTCTCCTTTTCTTTTCGTATAGTCATTACTGTGATTACCAAAGGAGATGTGTGGTTCAAATTTTCTTTTTGTATCTCTGCCGTTGTGAACGTAATTTTCTGCTTTTCCCAATCCTTCAACGGAGATATTTTTTCTACCGTCATAATCTTCTTTCCTTCAAAATCTCGTTTATGTATCCTCCCTCTAATGTTTTCATGGAATTTATTAACCATCGTTTTTGTGATTACATTACACTCCAATGTTCTTTTATTCTCATCGGTCTTAATCATCTTTTCTCCAACTGATTTGTTGTTTTCTTATATCATTTTCTTGATTTAAATAGTTTTCACAATAATCTCCACAATCTTTAATCAAATTTTCTTGATTTGATAATCTTTAGTCCCTGTTTCTAGCGCCAATATGTAGTAGCAGGAAATCCCACACTACACCCCTCACAAGAATTCATACAATCAAATCATTTTTAGATCAACAATCACAAACTTTATTGATTAATCTCACAATTTTTACAAGATGAAAGGAAATGAAGCTAAAGAATTTACAACCACTCGGGCCTTTCTCTCTCCTAATGACTATCTCAACACTCGAAAAAGATCTCTTTCCTCCTTACGTTTATTCAACTTTTTATATAGGGATTTACATAGTGGATGAAATCTAATTTGTCCCTTATTTTAGGATCTGACTTGCGATATTCTCACAAGAGTTCTTGTCAATCTTTGCAAGCACTACAAACATCGCAGAGTTATCACACTTTTCTCATGTTTCTGCAATCGTCATCTGTTATGTTATTCTTCAAATCATTCTGCGACGCTCGCAAATTGTTGTTGATCAAGCTTCGCAAATGTGTCCTTCTTGCGATTTTCTGAACCTACAGATTCCACGACCAACACCACAACAATATCCATTATTACTAGCATAACTTGCAAGTCTTCATTGTCACCATCATAGATAGAAATCACCAAACCAATTAAACGACAGACTTGAATGAATCACTAGAATATATCAAAAGGGTGTTAGAGCATTGCTCCGTCGAACCCACAAGTGTTGTTATCTCATGCTTGTTGTCAAATTTAGTTGATCAAAACTTTGTCTTGATTTATAGTCTACAATTAGTCAAGTCTCAGATTAGGATAGAAGTGTGTAGTTGAGTATCGGACATCACTGCGTTCTACCATTTGAAGGCGAAGATCAACAGAAGCTTTTGGAGAACTTCTTTAACAAAAGGTAAGTGAAGATTGAACCACATATTTATCAATTTTTCACATTTCTATCTATGAAACTATGTCGCATGACTAATTAGACTATTACATGCACAACAAGAATTTCAAGTCAAGTTTGTCTTGTTAATTATTCTCGAAATATTGACTAAGCTTATGAACATTTGTTCATACTTGATTAATTTGGTTAACAACAATTTATTGTTCATGATCTAAATCGTGATTCAAGATTATTATTTGAAAATAGCCTGAAACAATGATATATGCCATTGATGTTATTCAGGAATATTTCAATTGATTGAGAGAAAAAAAATAAAACTATAATAAATCCGGATACACGAAAGTATGCATACCAGTTTACATACTGGCACGACTATTATAGGTCTGGAGCCGTAAGATATGTACCCAGTACACGTACCGACGTAGATATTGTCGATTTGGTATGCATACCTGGTATCCATAACATAAAAACTCCGTTGACTCGTGAACCAAGTAGGTACACATACCCAGTATGCAAACCGGAAAAGATTTGTTGGTTTCTATACCGGAAAAGTACGCATAACCATTATGCAAACCGGAAAAGAAAAGTGGATTCCCGAACCCATTTTTTTTAAGGGTATACATACTCGGTACATGTACCTTGACAAAAATAGTCACGAGATGGAAGTAAGTAGACGTACCAGGTACACACACTTAACCTGTCGAATATTTTTGGATGCATCAGAATTATTTTTGTGAGATAATCGACATTTGAATAACACTCTAAAAACATTATCTAAACACTTTTTATCACATTATAACTTATGGCTGTAACTCAAGATCAATTCTTATAGTGGTATATGAAAATGCTTAAGTTTATAGTTTGTCTGGATAGTTTCGGATAACCTTTCATGTACGAGTATTTGTACACGTTTCGGTTATGGATCATCCTAACTAGAGTGTATATTTTGTTTTGTAAATCTTAAATCAAAGATTCCTCTGACGGTGGATATTAATTGCTTTGTTCCAAATCTACCTTAGATTAAACCTAAAGCAACCTTTGTTTTGAAAGTCTATAAAAAAAAATAACTTGGATCTTTATATCCTCGACACTTTTATTGTGTGTCCTAGTTTTGAACAACAATCGTCCTCTCTTTAAAACCCTTATAGGGTTTAATGACTAAAAATACTTCACCTATGGATTCGTCAAGCCAGGTTCAGCTATCTTTTTCTTGATAGTTTGTGTATACAGATCTTGTTACTGATTATTGAGTCTCACTTCGATCAAAACAAGATAAATATAAATCACAAAGTTATTCCTCTCAGACTTTGTGATTGCACAAGTTTTATTGTGAGGTGAATAAGAATCTAGGCTGCTCTTGGAGTCGAAAGTTCCGAACTTTGAGGTTTGCTAGATTTTGTCTATTGCAATCGATTTCCTATCTCAGCTTGATCTTTGATCAAAACAAAAATGACATACATGCTTATCCATGGGAGGCAGATTGGTTTAAAGTTTCCAATTGAGTTGAACCAATTGTTAGCCTATAAAGGACGTCAACTAAGGGAATCAATTGTGCAGAGTCCTGTTGGGTTTATAGAGGCGTAAGGAGCACGACTGCAACTTAATTAATGTGAGGGTTTAATTTAGTCTCAACTATATTCCAATCCGAAGTAATTGATAGTGGGCTAGTATTAGAGCACTGCTCGGTCGAACTCGCATGCGTTGCTATCTAAAGCATGTTTGCCAATGTTAGTGATCAAAACTATAAAGTCTTGATTTCTAGTCTACTATAGCTAAGGTCTCGGACTAGGATAGAAAGTGTAGTTGAGATCAAGAACTCCATGGCGATCATCATACAAGACGAAGGACTACTCAAGGAACCAGTGGATCTTCATCGACTAAAAGGTATGTAGAGACTTGAACTTATCTATCACTCAAAAGTCTATCTACTCTATCTCCTATCTTGAGACAAAAGTCGTATTACTATATAGACTAAGATTATACACATGTGGTATTTCGAGCTGAGTATATCTCGCTTATCTATTTATCGAAATATGTGTTGGTAAAGCTTTCTCTTTAGCCAAGTTCATCTTTACCTAGTGACGAAAGTCATGTTATGTTTCCATCACTTTGAAAATTGCCCTGACCAAAAATAGTTTGTGAATAACAACTATATAATGCCCTCTGAGAGTGTTTCAATAATTAAAATGAGAGTTCAGACAATATAACCATTGGAGGATATAAGCATTGTTGTGGAAACACATATATGTATAAGTCCTTATTGCTTGAACCAAAGTTTGAGAACTTTGTTGATCAAGTGAAACCGGACAAGTACGTGAGCTTTAGTCCGCGAACTGGCGGAAGTTCTCGACCGAGAATTTCTTTTGGAGATTGTGAACTCTATCCGGGAACTTAATTACGCGAACCCAGTCCGCGAACTTGAGTAGGTTATGACTAAAAACGATGTTTGTGAACTTATCTTAATAAACTAAGGAATGCTATTGTAAACCGTGGCTTTATAGTTCATGAATCGATTCGAGTGAATCACATAATTTTTTCTTCGATTGTGTCTTGTGTAGTACATAAATATCTAAGCAATTGAACAACTCTCTAACTAGTTCATCTGAGTCATTTGGACTAGTTATGGTGAAGAAGAATGTGGTTGATATGAAAGTTATCATGTCGCTAACCTTTTGATTAACTATTCTTGAACCAACTAATGTACAAGTTTGGGTACAGTTACACAAGCCTAGAAACATGCATTATATGTGTGTAACAAGCTATGTTTTTGATCTAACGGTTCATAAATATTATCTTGAATCTAATCAGGTTTTCATCTAACGGTGAATATTGAATACTTTGTTAATTGCAAACCCTAATTTGAGAGACTATATAAGGAAGAACTCTAGAAAATGGGAAACCTAATCCCCACATATTCCGTTTCATACTAGTTGTGCTAAGCTAGAGTCGATTCTCCTTTAACCTTTGGTTTTTTTCTTCTAAAACCAGGTTAACGACTTAAAGACTTCATTGGGATTGTGAAGCCAGGACGATACTACTTTCTATGTATTTGTGTGATATGATCTTGTTGTTTCTATCGTACGAGTACAATTGTAATAATTGGCTTGAGAATATTATCTTCGATAGGCAAGATATAAAAGTAGTCACAAACACTTCGTCTCATCGTTTGTGATTCCACAATAAAAAAATTTCGCTGCGTCGATTTAGAATATTGTGAGGTGATTGATAAAGCTGAGCTGTCCTTCGGGAATATAAGTCTGGTTTTATCAATTAGTTCATGTTCATCAAAAGACGGAACAAAAATCGTTGGTATATTCGTGGGAGACGGATTTATCTATTACTGTAGACTTTTCTGTGTGATACAAATTTGTTTATTAAAGTCTTCGATTTTGGGTCGTAGAAACTCTTGGTTATGGGTGAGCTCAGCTAAGGGAATCAAGTACGTAGTATCCTATTGGGATCAGAGACGTAGGAGCATAACTATACCTTGGATCAGTGTGAGATTGATTGGGGTTCAAATACAGTCCAGACCGAAGTTAGCTTGGAGTAGTCTAGTGTCTGTTGCGGCTTAATACAGTGTATATTTAATCTGGACTAGGTCCCGGAGTTTTTCTGCATTTGCAGTTTCCTCGTTAACAAAATTTTGGTGACTGTGTTATTTATTTTCCGCATTATATTTCGTTATATAATTGAAATAATACAGGTTGTGCGTTGTTCAATCAATTAGAATATCCGACCCTTTTGGTTGTTGATTTAAATTGATTGACATTTGGATATTGGTCTTTGGTACCATCCAAGTTATCTCCTTGAATTTGATAAAGACTCGCAGAATTCTGTTTGCTTGAGTAAAAATCAAATCAAGTGAGAGAGATATAAACTATTTGATATATTTTCTATTGATTGAGTCTGACTGTCTAGTTGATTCTCTAGAAAGTATATTGGAGTTTGTCCATACAGATTGCTAATCGAAATATTTGGTGTGGTTGTTAGACCCCCGGTTTTTCAATTGGTATCAGAGCAGGCAAACACGTTCAAGACCTTACAAGTCTGTGTTTGTAGAGATCTGACTCTATGGACAGAGGTGTTATCTGCGTTAACGTACCACCAGTCTTCAATGGTTCAAACTACCCATGGTGGAAAATTGCTATGAGCATGTATCTTGAACCTCGTGATTTTCAAATATGGGTACATGTTATTAATGGCTATGATCCTCCAGTGAATACAAAAGGCGATGTATCTATACCTAAGGACGTTGGTAGTTATAGTTCAGAAGAAATTCTTGCTGCAAAGCAAAATTCTGAAGGCCTAGATGCTATCAGACAAGCTATTACCCCAGATCTTCAGCACTATGTGTCAACTTTCACTAAGTCTAAAGATGCTTGGGATATCTTAGAAACTATTTTTGAAGCCAACAAACACGTTTCTAAGAAATGTACCATCGATGGAGGAAATAACCTCAATACTCTTTCTGAAAATACATCTTTTGGAAAGGTAAGAATTATTGATCAAAATTCTGTTCAAACTGTTACATTCAATGGTGTGATAACCACAAGAGAATCCTATATCTTGTCATGGGGTGATGAATGTTGTACAAATAATGTCTGGTTTAAAAAACCATTGATTACAGAAAAGATCAAAGAATTTGTAAAAAGAAGCACTAGACATGATAAACGTCCTTTGTCTGTTGTTGTTGTTAATGATTCTGTGTAAGAAAAATCCTTAAGTGTCAACGGGTTGAATACATTTGATAGATGTGATGAACTCTCAGCTTTTATAGCAGAAACATCTATACACTCAAGTTATGATTCAAAATATGAGACTGACACGGAGGTTAGATTTCTTTAATAAAGAGGTTCTTCAAGAAAATCTTCAATTAAAAGCTTCATTGAAGAAACTAGAATCATTAATCCAGGTGAAAAATCTTGAGATATATTGTCTTAATGATAAATTCACCAGAACCATTGATCTAAAGGAGAAAGATATTAATACTCTTAAGGATGATCTACAAAGATTGTTTGGAAGTTCTGACAAAATTTCAGCAATGTTATTTGGTCAGAAGTCCTTATGAAACACTAATGGTTTAGGATACAAAAGCAAGTGTGCAGACATTGTCAATCTTATTGCTTCTATTGATCAGGGAAAAATAAAAGCTGGAAACTGTGTTAAGCAAAATATACCTCAACAAAACAAAGAATCCTTGGTCTGTTTGTTTTGTGGAAATGCAAGTCATGTTCAAAGTACGTGTTGGAGATTCAAGAGGAACATTGAAAGAATTTCCAAACTACAGAAGAACATACAAAAGATGAATCTAGATAATCTACGTGGTTTTCCGAAAACCAATCCTTCCAGAATCAGAAGAGGTAAGAAACTTGTTTACACAACAAACCTTGAAAAATCACTATGTGATAAACAAGGAGAGCGTATGGCTCATAACGTCTCTATATAACTTCAGAGGCATTCGCATCCTCATCTTTAACTTGAGAAAATGGGGTTTTGAGTCTTTGTGACTCAAGTTTTATATCTATTTCTGTTAAGCAAATATTCTCCTAACAATATAGATAATGCATCATTAAACTATAGAAGACTTGTTCCTCTAGGGTTTTGGATGTTCATAAGTCTATTTAAATCATTGGTAGACTTCCTCCTTCCTTGAAAAGATACAACTTTATGGCTCCTGTAACTAGAAGCACCACAAGCAGAGATGTAGTTGAAGCAGCTAACGTGTATATGTGTAAAGGGATTTCTTCTTCAAGGATGAAGAAAGTGAAGACTACAAATAATGGAGAAGGTTCTTCCTCTAACTGCCTCTTTTCTGTTTGTCTTTTTGACAATAATTTTAGAAGCATGGTAAAAGACTTCATCAACAAGAGAAATGGTTTAAAATCTCAAATCATTTCCTATTTGGAGAAGATAAGTCACTATGAATAAATGTTGTCTCTATCCAAGAACACCTTACGTGATTTGAAAAGAGAACTTAGTGAGTTAACCGATATTTCTGAAGATTTGGAAGAACTGAACGATCCCATAATCAATGGACTTTTCAATAATGAGAAGGAATTCTCAGTAGATGCTCTGAGAAAGATCTACGACAACTAGTAAGTCTTCTTATGAGAATTCTATTTTTCTTATTTTGTTTAGAAGAATAACTAGTGGTTTGGAATAGCCATTATTGTGATTACACATAGTAGTATTGGTTTTTCATCTTTTTGTTTTAGATTTATTGGTTTAAATTCTAAACTTGTTTAGAAGATGATTTTTGCAGTATTAATATTTATGGTTTTATATATTGCAATATTGTTATGGGATATGTGTGTTTACGTCCGTGAACTAGATTGTCCCATACTTTGTCAAAAGTAAAGTCGTTCGTGAATTGATATGAAAGTATTGATAAAAGAATGAATAGACTTTTGACAAACACAAAAGTTAAGCCTATATTTTCAATTATTGATGTAAGATAGGTTAAAATCTTTTGTGATTCAAGGATTATGTCTATTAGATGTCATTGTGCAAATGGTGATGGGAAATAGAATGAATCCTTGTTTATTCCACGGTATAAGGTCGATCTCCGATCCACAATTTTTGTGTAAATACTGTGTTGTTCCATAAGGTGTCTTATATTGAGCTCTATCAACTGAGTCATTGATTTTGCATAGTTGTTGTTCCATGAGATGCTTTGTGTTGAGCATGCCCAATTAAATTGATCACTTTTGTGATTAGTTTAGTTGTGTACTTCGATTAGATTAATTGTGTGTTCTCTTGTGATTAATCTAATTGATTTCTTAAGTCTCTATAAGTTTACTTGTGTTGCGCATATTTGGTTAAATTAATCTTAGGTTCGCTTACGGTTAATTTGATTGAATATTCTTTTTTGATTCCAAATTCATACTTATATGTGATTTGTTGAGTCCAAAGAAATCCTTTTTTTTTTTTTTGAAATTAAGGTCGCTCTTGTTGTTCCTTTGGGAATGACATTTTATGGGGGAGAGTTCTTTTGAACTTGTGCTTAATTGCCAAATATTTGTGGGGGAGTGCTCGGCTTTATGATTGCATCTAAACAAGATGATATACATTTACCTTTGGTCATGAAATGTCTCTTACGAAAATTTCATTAGGATCCCATTCTTGTACCTTTGCCAATTTTATTGACAAAAAGGGGGAGAATTAATATGTAGTTCATACTACAAATATATATGGTTTTCGGATCATTATGTAAGGGGGAGTGGTTTCCATGTGAGATAGAGTATTGACTAAGGGGGAGTGACGTATCACTATAGTATTGTTGTTAAAGTTGTGATGCAATTGGACATTGACATTGTGTAATGATACTATGACACTGTATAACAATGATTGTGAACTCTTGTTTTCTCGTTGTTATAGCTATGGATTTTCAACAACGATGATGCTAAACTTACAACCTTTGGGATCATTGGAGTTCTTGGAAGTGATAAATATTTCGAGTAATATTAAAGATTAGATGACATGTGGAATAGGAGCTACCAAGTTTATTTATATATTTTTTGTATTCCATATGTATTGATAGTTTTGTCACTAAAATTGACAAAGGGGGAGATTGTTAGAGCACTGCTCGATCGAACTCGCATGCGTTGCTATCTCAAGCATGTTTTTTAATGTTATTGATCAAAACTATAAAGTCTTGATTTCTAGTTTACTATCGCTAAGGTCTCGAACTAGGATAGAAAGTGTAGTTGAGCTCAACAACTACATGGCAATCATCATACAAGACGAAGGACTACTCAAGGAGCCAATGGATCTTCATCGACTAAAAGGTATGTGGAGACTTGAACTTATCTATCACTCAAAGTCTATCTACTCTATCTCCTATCTTGATACAAAATTCGTATTACTATATATACTAAGATTATACACATGTGGTATTTCGAGCTGAGTATATCTCGCTTATCTATTTTTTGAAATATGTGTTGGTAGAGCTTTCGCTTTAGCCAAGTTCATCTTTACCTAGTGAAGAAAGTCATGTTATGTTTCAATTACTTTGAAAATTTCTCTGAGGAAAAATAGTTTGTGAATAACAACTATATAACGCCCTCTGAGAATGTTTCATTGATTGAAATGAGAGTTTAGACAATATAACCATTGGAGGATATAAGCATTATTGTGGAAACACATATATGTATGAGTCCTTATTGCTTGAACCAAAGTTTGAGAACTTTGTTGATCAAGTGAAACCGGAGAAGTACGTGAGCTTCAGTCCGCGAACTGGCAGAATTTCTCGACCGAGAATTTTTGCTGGAGTTTGTGAACTCCATCCGGGAACTTAAGTCCACGAACCCAGTCCACGAACTTGAGTAGGTTATGTCTAAAAACGATGTTTGTGAACTTATCTTAATAAACAAAGGAATGCTATTGCAAACCGTGGCTTTATAGTTCATGAATCGATTCGAGTGAATCACATTATTTTTGCTTTGATTGTGTCTTGTGTAGTGTATAAAGATCTCAGCAATTGAACAACTCTCTAACTAGTTTATTTGAGTCATTTGGACTAGTTATGGTGAAGAAGAATATGGTTGCTATGAAAGTTATCATTTGGCTAACCATTTGGTTGACTATTATTGAACCAACCATTGTACATGTTTGGGTACGGTTACACAAACCCAAAACTTCAAGTACATGTGTGTATGGAAAGCTAAGTTTCGATCTAACGGTTGAGAGATATTATCTTGTATCTAATCAGGTTTTCATCTAACGGTGAATATTGAATGCTTTGTTAGTAAGCTAACATTGATTGCAAACCCTGATTTGAAAGACTATATAAGTGAGAACTCTAGCAACTGGGAAAGCTAATCCCCACACATTTTGTATGATACTAGTTTGCTAAGCTAGAATCGATTATCCTTTAACCTTTGGTTTTCTTCTTCTAAAACCAGGCTAACGACTTAAAGACTTCATTAGGATTGTGAAGCCATACCGTACTACTTTTCTTGTAGTTGTGTGATTTGATCTTGCTGTTTATATCGTACGAGTACAATTGTAATAATTGACTTGAGATTTCTATCTCCGATAGGCAAGATATAAAATTAGTCACAAACACTTCGTCTCATCGTTTGTAATTCCACAATATCTTTTTTCGCTGCGTCGATTAAGACTATTATAAGTTGATTGATAAAGATGAGTTGTTCTTCGGGAATATAAGTCTAGTTTTATCAATTGGTTCTTTTTTACCTTTATTTATCAAAAGACGGAACAAAACTCGTAGGTATATTCGTGGGAGACGGATTTATCTATTACTGTAGACTTTTATGTGTGATACAGATTTGTTTATTAAAGTCTTCGACTTTGGGTCATAGCAACTCTTGGTTGTGGGTGAGATCAGCTAAGGGAATCAAGTACGTAGTATCCTGCTGGGATCAGAGATGTATGAGCATAATTGTACCTTGATTGGGGTTCAACTACAGTCCAGGACCGAACTTAGCTTGGAGTAGGCTAGTGTATGTAGCGGCTTAATACAGTGTATGTTTAATATGGACTAGGTCCCGGGGTTTTTCTGCATTTGCGGTTTACTCGTTAATAAAATTCTGGTGTCTATGTTATTTATTTTCTGCATTATATTTCGTTATATATTTGAAATAATACAGGTTATGCGTTGTTCAATCAATTAGAATATCCGATCCTTTTGGTTGTTGATTTAAATTGATTAACACTTGGATATTGGTCTTTGGTACCATCCAAGTTATCTCCTTGATTATGATAAAGACTCGCAGATTTCTGTTTGCTTGAGTAAAGATCAAATCAAGTGAGAGAGATATAAACTCTTTGATATATTTTATATTGATTGAGTCTGACTGTCTAGTTGATTCTCTAGAAAGTATATTGGAGTTTGTCCATACAGATTGTTGATCGAAATATTGGATATGGTTGTTAGACCCCCGCTTTTTCAGCTAGAGTCCGTAGCTTAATACAGTTTGGTGTTCAAATATGGACTAGGTCCCAAGGTTTTTCTGCATTTATGGTTTCCACATTAACAAAATTTCTGGTGTCTGTATTTTTTTTTCCAGCGTTATATTGTTTATCTTTATAATTGAAATAGCGTAGGTTGTACAGTAGATACATTCATCGTGATTCATTGGATACAGCTTGATTGATCTTTGGAAATTGATCTTTGGTATCATCCAAGTACTCTCACAAATAATTAGGTTCACATACTAGTCTCTGTTTACATTCTGATTGCGAGAGAAAGCAATATTAACTTTGAATATTATTCCAGTTTGAGATTCATTAACTTGTAACTCTCAGAATTGTATTTAGGTTTAGTCCATACAGGTTTCCTAAAAAAAGTTGGTAGTGTATTTTGGTACCCCCACATTTTCAAATGGTATCAAAGCAGGCGTGAAAGACCTAATAAGTATGTGTTTGAAGCAATCTTACTATATGGACAAAGATGAAATCTCTGGTAAACGGCCATCGGTTTGGAAAACACTGTTGTTATAGATACTGTAAAAGAGTATGAGTTTTCAAACTCTTATATAGATGAACACTCTGTTCTCGTAAAACATTGGCGAGTGTAATCCCTATTATCCTACTGACAAGTCTGACTCAGAAGTAGAACGGGATGCATCCAAATAAAGTACCGAGATCTTAAAACATATACGATTTCAGTATTCTGAGAAATCGGCTGAAACACAAAGTCAATACTCTCACTAGTAATATTTTAAACGAGATTCTAGAATAAGGATTCTTCTTTACGAACACGAAGAAGTGACTTTGAAAATTATTTCACTCGAGGCTAAACTTAAATATAATTCCTTAGAAATCGAATGATTGTTGAGTAAGAATACTACTCCACGTTGTGATAATGAATCTAAAGAATCTTTCATAGTTATAACTTCTGAAAAAAGACAATAGGTTAGAAAAGGTAAGAACACTTGTTGTTCATGATAAGCTAACAAATCAGACTCAAAAACTGATAAAAAAAAGTACTAATATTTTGTCAAAGATGATCAGTTAAATATCTTTGAAAATATGTGGGGTACAACAACCGCACCCAACAATTCGTTTGGAAATCTTAGAGGACTTACTCCAATACACTTTCTAGAGAATCAACTGGACAGTCAGACTCAATCTAGAATAAAGTATATCAAGGAGTTTAATATCTCTGTTTCACAATGTAATCATCAAATCGAACAGATAGAAATCTGTGAGCCTGACTATTATGTGAAAAACTTGAACGGTACCAAATACCAGTGTTCAAGTGTCAATCAATGTAAATCAACACCAAAGGTTGCATATTCTAATTGATTGATCTTAACGCACAACCTGTGATATTTCAATTATATAACAAAATATAATGCGGAAAAGAAATAACACAGACACCCGAATTTTGTTAACGAGGAAACCACAAATACAAAAAAACCCCGAGACCTAGTCCAGATTGAACATCACACTATATTAAGCCGCTACAGACACTAACCTATTACCAATTAACTTCGGACTGGACTGTAGTTGACCCCTAATCAATCTCACACTGATTCAAGGTACAGTTGCGCTCCTTACATCTCTTATCCTAGTAGGATACTACGCACTTGATTCCCTTAGATGATCTCACCCACAAACAAGATTTGCTACGACCCAAAGACGAAGACTTGATAGACAAATCTGTCTCACACAGAAAAGTCTATAGGATTGAATAAATCTGTCTCCCACAGAAATTCCCAAGAGTTTTTGTTCCGTATTTTGATAAATCAAGGTGAACATGAACCGATTGATAACTCGGACTTATATTCCCTAAATAACAACCTAGAATCATCAATCACCTCACAATAAACTTAATCAACTAGCGAAACAAGTTATTGTGGAATCACAAACGATGAGATGAAGTCTGCTTATGATTACTTTTCTATCTTGCCTATTGAAGATATATAATCTCGAGCCAATTATTTCAATTGTATTCAACACGATAGAAACATCAAGATCAAATAACACAACTATAAAGATAATATTTTGGCCTGGCTTCACAATCCCAAAGAAGTCTTCAAGTCGTTAACCTACAGGGTCTCGAGAAAAAACCTAAGGTTAAAGGATAATCGACTCTAGTTATGCAACTAGTAACACACAGAAGGTGTGGGATTAGTCTTCCCAGTTGCTAGAGTTCTCCTTTATATAGTTTTCAAATCAGGGTTTGCAATCTAAGTTACCTTGGTAACAAAGCATTCAATTCACCGTTAGATGAAAAACCTGATTCAACCAAGCTAATATTTTTCAATCGTTAGATTGAACTTATCTTGTTACACACACATGAAATGTACCCTCATTTAGGTTTATGTAATCGTACCTAAACGTGTACACCTTGTTGGTTCACAAATAGTTAACCTAGGTAATCCATATGATTACTCTCATATCAACCTTATTCATCTCAACCATAACTAGTTCAAATGACTCAAATGAAACTAGTTAAAGAGTTGTTCAATTGCTATATTCTCATGGATTATACAAGAACACAATTGAAGCAAAATTGGTTTGATTCACCCGAATTAATCATGAACATTATAGCCACGGTTTGCAAAGATTGCATTCCTTAAGATTTAAATGTTTAAGTTGATGAATAGATCGATTTGATAAAATAACCAGCTTAAGTATGAGTACGGGTATGCGTACTTAAGCAACCGGTTTTGAGTTTGTTTAGTTTCCAGACTCAGCATAAATTTTCCGTTCGAAAACTTCCTCCAGTATGCGTACGGGTACGCATACTTTAGGTGACTAGTTAAGAGTTTGTCAAAACCAAACTCAGCTGAAATTTTCGGTTCGAAAACTTCCGCCAGTATGCGTACCTGTCTCCTTCACCAAATTTGTATATACACATATGTATACTCTCGGCTCCCGGTTTATGGATTTATACACTAATGTGAGAACACACTATATATGCTTATATCCAAGGATGGTTAAATCATCAACTCTTTATTTCAATCATTGAAACATTCTTCTATAATGACAATAGCCATTTTCACACATTACTAGCATCAAAACAATTTTCAAGATATTGAAATAATCATTATCGAAACATTCCATGCCTACATAAAATGATTGTATCACACAAACCATATAAAATGTTACTCGGCAATTTTTTCATGATATAAGATGAATTTGGTCGAAGCGAAAGCTTACCAACACATATTTCTAGAAATATGTAAGCGAGATATACTCAGCTCAAAATCTCAAATGTGTATAGAGAAAACTATATTGTAACATGACTTATGCCTCAATATAGGATATAGAGTAGAAATAGACTTTCCAAGTGATAGATTAGTTCAAGTATCCACATACCTTTTGTCGAAGAAGTTCCACAAGATCCCCTTAGTAGTCTTTTTTCTTCAAGAGATGAACGTCGAGAGATCTAAGCTCAGTTACATTATCTATGTCCTAGTCCTAGACATATATAAATAGGATAGAAATCAAGACTTATATTTTTGATTACTAACATTGAAAAACATGCTTGAGATAGAAACGTATGCGAGTTCGGCTGAGCAATGCTCCAACAATCTCTGACTAAGATAAAACTATGTCTCTAAGGAGGAAGAGTTCTTCACAAAATGATTATGATAAGACTCATTATTCTGATTTCGTTAAAACTCAGAAAGTGTGCTTTTATTGCAACACTAAAGGACATGTTCAAAGAAAGTGTAAACTGAGGTTGGAAAATCGTCAGTTTGGTCGTCTCCAAAACACCTTAGATTTAATTCTGAAAGGTGTGGCTGATATTATGATGTTTAAACCACTGGGGTGAAAACACATTCAGGAAAACTTTCTTCCAGGAATGTCAGTACTACTTGGTCCACAAATATACGAATAAGTCAAAAAGGTAGTATGCAAAATTGGTTAAAGAAGAATTTATAGAATCCGTCACATATATGGGTTCGTAAGGATACTCATACGCCTCCTAAGAAAATTGATGTTTTCGTCAATAAAATGATTCAATAAGCTAACATGAATTTGATCATCACAGGATATAAAGATCTTATTAACAAACTGTCATCCTCTTCCAAACAATCAGGTAAGGATTCTAATTTTATCCATTTTCATGATGACAACAATTTCTATGATCACTTTTCATGTTCAAAAAGAATAGCAAAAGAAAGAGGTAAAAACAAAGAGAAACAACAACATGATCCCTCTTGTAAGCGTACGGCTCACCCTTGTGCAAGTTAGTCACAAGACTTGGAACCTTATCCATAAATATCATGCTTGATAAGGATTGATGTGTAATAGGTGTACTATTTGTCTTAAATAGTGCTTCGTAATGATGAGCTATAATCTTTTTCATATTGCAACCTTTACGTATTTTGTATGATTATTTCAATCATACAAGATTGCTAAAATTTCATATTGAGCTAGGCTCCAGAAAATTCAAGCATTTGATAATAAAACTCTTCATGTGAATATTAATGCTCTTGTGCTCTAAACTTAATTATTTATTGGGTTAAGAATGTATTTATGTTCAAGAAGGAATATACATAAATATATCATAGAAAAGGTGAAAATTTGCAGGTAACGCAAAATATTTTGTTCTCTCTAAAGTTATTTATTACCTTGTAAATTCCTTGTTTTCAAAACATTATAGGGATGTTGGTTTACATACTGTAAAAAAGTACCCGTACTTTTTGGTTCCGTACAAATACCCTAACTTCTAGGAAGAGTCACGAACTAACCTATACCCAGAGAATACCCTTTTGAAAACTTGTTTATATACCCTAACTTGTGATTAAAAAATTATCATCCAAGGAGTTCCCCAACCAAACATGTTTTCTATGCACGAATCTTTGAAAGCATGGAAAAATCTCTTAATTGCGATGGTATTGAAACTACAGGAAAGAGGAGAACTCTGGTTGATGACGAAGTTGTTGAATCATCTGAAGATCTTCCTGATGTGAATTGTTATTTCATATATGGTCATGAATATTGAGCGTGAAGAGATGATCTCTGTTAATGTTGTTTATGATTTTCTTAAACAATTTGAGGAAGCAAAACTAGAACTTGTTGAAAGTTTTAGAGCATTGATCGGTCGAACTCGCATGAGTTACTATCTCAAGCATGTTTGTTAATGTTAGTGATCAAAACTATAAATTCTTGATTTCTAGTCTACTATAGATAAGGTCTCGGACTAGGATAGAAAGTGTAGTTGAGCTCAAGAACTCCATGACGATCATCATACAAGACGAAGGACTACTCAAGGAACCGGTGGATCTTCATCGACGAAAAGGTATGCGGAGACTTGAACTTATCTATCACTAAAAATTCTATCTAATCTATCTGCTATCTTGAGACAAAAGTCGTATTACTATATAGTCTAAGATTATACACATGTGATATTTCAAGCTGAGTATATCTCGCTTATCTATTTCTCAATATATGTGTTGGTAAAGCTTTCGCTTTAGACAAGTTCATCTTTACCTAGTGACGAAAGTCATGTTATGTTTCAATCATTTTGGAAATCGCTCTGACGAAAAATAGTTTGTGAATAACAACTGTATAACGCCCTTTGAGAATTTTTCAATGATTGAAATGAGAGTTTAGCCAATATAACCATTGGAAGATATAAAGATTTTTATGGTAGCACATATATGTATAAGTCCTTATTGCTTGAATCAAATTTCGCTAACATTGTTGATCAAGTGAAACCGGAACGTGAGATGTTAACTTAGTCCGCGAACTGGAGTAGTCCTCAAACCCCGAGAATTTTTGCTGGAGTTGTAGCTCAGTTTCAGTCCACGAACTGACGGAAGTTCTCGACCTGAGAATTTCTGCTATATTTTGTAAACTCCAACCGGTTAACTTGAATCCGCAAACTCTGTCTGTGAACTTGAGTAGGTTATGTCTAAAAACGATGCTTGTGAACTTATCTTAATAAACTAAGGAATGCTATTGCAAACCGTGGCTTTATATTTCATGAATCGATTCAAGTGAATCACATCGCTTTTGCTTCAATTATGTCTTGTGTAGTACGTGGGATCTCATAGCAATTGAACAACTCTATAACTAGTTCATTTGAGTCATTTGGACTAGTTATGGTGAAGAAGAATATGGTTGATATGAAAGTTATCATTTGGTTAACTAGTGTTGAACCAACTAATGTACAAGTTTGGGTACGGTTACATAAACCCAAAATCGTCAAGTACATGTGTGTATGACAAGCTAAGTTTTCAATCTAACGGTTGATAAATATTAGCTTGTATATAATCAGGTTTTCATCTAACGGTGAATATTGAATGCATTATTACTAAGCTAACATTGATTGCAAACCCTGATTTGAAAGACTATATAAGGAAGAACTCTAGCAACTGGGAAACCTAATCCTCACACATTTTTTGTGATACTAGTTTGCTAAGCTAGAGTCGATTATCCTTTAACCTTTGGTTTTCTTCTTCTAAAACCAGGCTAACGACTTAAAGACTTCATTGGGGTTGTAAAGCCTGACCGATACTACTTTTCTTGTAGTTGTGTGATCTGATCTTGCTGTTTCTATCGTATGAGTATAATTGTAATAATTGTCTTGAGATTTCTATTTTCGATAGGTAAGATATAAAAGTAATCACAAACATCTTCGTCTCACCGTTTGTGATTCCACAATATCTTTTTTCGCTGCGTCGATTAAGACTATTGTGAGGTGATTGATAAAATTGAGCTGTTCTTCGGGAATATAAGTTTGGTTTTATTGATTGGTTCCTGTTCACCTTGATTTATCGAAATACGGAACAAAACTCATTGATTTATTCGTGGGAGACAAATTTATCTATCTTGTAGACTTTTCCGTGTGAGACAAATTTGTTTATTAAAGTGTTCAACTTTGGGTCGTAACAATTCTTGGTTGTGGGTGAGATCAACTAAGGGAATCAAGTGCGCGGTATCCTGCTGGGATCATAGGCGTATGAGCATAAATGTACCTTGGATCAGTGTGAGATTGGTTGGGGTTCAAATACAGTCCTGACCGATGTTAATTTGGAGTAGGCTAGTGTCTGTAGCGGCTTAATATTATGTATGTTTAATCTGGACTAGGTCCCGGGGGTTTTCTGCATTTACGGTTTCCTCGTTAACAAAATTCTGGTATCTGTGTTATTTCTTTTCCGCATTATATTTTTATATAATTGAAATAATACAGGTTGTGCGTTGTTCAATCAATTAGAATATCCGACCATATTGGTTGTTGATTTAAATTGATTGACACTTGGATATTGGTCTTTGGTACCATCCAAGTTATCTCTCTTTGATTAAGACTTAAAGATTGTATTTGCTTGAGTAAATCAAATTGAGAGATAGAGATAATAACTCCTTGAGATATTTTCTATTGATTGAGTGTGACTGTCTAGTTGATTCTCTAGAAAGTAACTCAGAGTTTTCCATAGAGATTTCTAATCGAATATTGGGTGTGGTTGTTAGACCCCTGCTTTTTCAATTAGTATCAGAGTAGGCAAACACGTTCAAGACCTTACAAGTCTGTGTTTGTAGCGATCTGACTCTATTGACAAGAGTAGTATCTCTGATAAATGCATCACCAGAAATAAAAATTCCGTCTCGTCTATTAAAGAGAAAGATCCTTTAATATCAAACATAGATGAACCTCGTGTTCAAACTAGACAGACAGATTCTGACATGTGTTGTTCTGATTACATGTTAAAATAGTCTATTTCTCAAAATAAATGGGAAACATCTGAAGAGAGTGAGTTGATTCTAAATCTTGTTAGAATTCAAGCTTATAGACTCAATCAGATGAAACAACACGTTAGTGTTCTTCTTGGTATGATAAGAGACTGCAAATCCAAAGAAAATACTGAAGATCATCCCTCATGTATGACTCTTGATGCAAACCTGAAAAAGGATGCAGTGGAAATAGAACATCACTTGAGTAAGCTATCTATTCAAGGATGCTCTAAGCAGTCCAATATACTAATTACTTCTGCTACAACTGAAAATGCTCTAGCACCATAAGTAAAAATAGAGTCCCTTCCAGTTAAGAAAGATATGTTAGTTTCCTCTTATCAAGGAAATTTCACACCATATGGAAGGAAGAAATATCCTGACAAGAATGATAAGACTAAACTGCCTAATCACTCATGTGATCAGAAAGTATGTCTCTTTTGCGAAGCAAAAGTTTCTGTTAGACAAAAGAGAAACTCTAAGTTGAATAAAAATTCTCTTGTTCAACTTCAACACACCTTAGACTTAATCCTCAAAGGTGTAACTGACATTCGTATGTCAAAACCCATTGGTTTTCATACATACCCTGTGTATGTTACCAGGAAGGTCAGTTCAATGAGTTCCTCAAATGTTCGAAAGAAGAACAGAAGTCTTAATAAGAATCGTCTAAGGAAAGACCAGGTTGTTTCTGAAAATATCATGTCCTTTGATTTGTATAAAATCCCAGAAGAAAGGAGTAAAGTTAATGATATGAGAAGAAATATGATAAAGATGATTCAAGAGCACAAACAAATTGTCGACAAGTTGTCATCCTCCGCAAGTCAAGACTCTTCTGGTAAGAACTCAAACTATGTCTCATATTTTGATGACATTAAGTTTTATGATAATTTCTCAAATCCAAAGGGATCACTCTCAAAATTCAGGAGGAAAAAGAGACTTGATCATAAACACAATTCCTTAAGTGAGCTCAGAGATCATACTTGTGCTAATTAATCGCAAGGATTAGGAACTTGCTCATAAAAATCCCGTTGGGCAAGATGTGCAGAAATCAGGTGTACTTTGGCAATCTGTGTTTTGACTAGTTGAACTATTCTCTTATCGTTTATAGCTAAACTAGTGCCAGCAGAAAATATTGTCTAAAATAATTTCCAATGTCTTTTACTGGTTTTTTCCCTGTTTAAATTGTCTTGATTTTTTTTTTTGGTGTACTGTGTTCAGATATGTACACGGGTTACCATCTCGAGTTTACAACTTGAAAACCCTAAAAACCTTCCTTCCTAAGAAACCTTCAAATAGCTGACCTATTGAGTTACATAAGTCACGTACGTAAACTCTAGGTTATCTTCTGGATTTTCAAGAATGTCCTCTTCTTCATCTCTCCATGGTGTTTTTACTAAGGGATTTCTTGAGAAAGGTTTTGGTTTTGAATCAAAAGGAAGGAAGAAAAGAACTCTTATAGAAGATGGTGCACCTAATGCCTCATGCTATTATGCCTACTCACATCAAGATGTTGAGAATGAGGATATGGTTTCTGCTGAAGTGGTTCATGACTTTCTTAAATACTTTGAGAAAGCAAAACTGCAACTTGTTGATACAATGAAGGATTTTGATGTGGTTATAAGTGAGTTGAAAAAGGTTACTACTGACCTCGGTCTCATGAAGTCACATGTTAAAGAACTTCTCAACAAGGATATCTTCTCTGAAGATGCAGTTGATAATATGAATCACAAACTCAAAGATCTTTAAACCTGAGAAGCTGTCGAACGTGAACTTTAGATAGTGATCGATTTCTAGTAGATATGTTTGAGTTTATTATTTCCTAGTAAATCTTCTATTTTCTTTCTTTTGTTTAGAAGAATAACTAGTGTTTGGAATAGCCATTATTGTGATTACACATAGCTATTTCCAAAGTTTTCATCTTATTGTTTTTAGATTTATTGTGTTAAATTCTAAACTTGTTTGGAAGATGATGGTTGCAGTATTAATCTTTGGATTTTATATTTCAATATTTTGATGGGATATGTGTTTTTACGTCCGTGAACTTAATTGTCCCATATTTTGTCAAAAGTAAAGTCGTTCGTGAATTGATATGAAAATATTGATAAAAGAATGAATAGACTTTTGGCAAAACACAAAAGTTAAGCCTATATTGTCAATTATTGATGTAAGATAGGTTAAAATCTTTTGTGATTCAAGGATGATGTCTATTGTGTGTCATTTTTCAAATAGTGATGGAAACATAGAATGAATCCTTGCTTATTCCACGGTATAAGGTCGATTCTCCGATCCACAATTTTTGTGTAAATACTGTGTTGTTCCATGAAGTGTCTTATGTTGAGCACTAAAACAACAAAAGTTGATTTCTTTTGTGATCAACTTAGTTGTTTTTTCGTAAGGTACTTTATGTTGAACATGTTGAAATAAATCAATCATCTTGTGTGATTATTTAGTTATGACTCCGTAAGTTTTTTTCGTGTTGAGAATGATTGACTGGGTTGATTATTTTTTATGATTAACTTAGTCATCGATCCATAGATTTTCTTATGTGAGGATAAACAATTGAATTGATTACTTTTGTGATTAGTTTAATTGTGTGTTTCCGGTTAGATTAATTATGAGTTCTCTTGTGAATAATCTAATCGAGTTATTAAGTCTCCATAAGTTCACTTGTGTTGAGCATATTTAGTCAAATTAATCTTGGTTCGCTTTGGTTAATATGATTGAATATTTCTTGTTGGATTCCAAATTCATACTTGTATGTAATTTGTTTAGTCTAAAGAAATCCTTCTTTTCTTTTGAAATTAAGGTCGCTCTTGTTGTTCCCTTGGGAATGACATCTTATGGGGGAGAGTTCTTTTGAACTTGCGCTTAATTGCCAAATCTTTGTGGGGAGTGCGGCTGTGGAATATTATAGGGGTTATCTTGTATCTTTATAAACTCCTTGATGAATGTATTTAGCTTCGGCTTTATGATTGCATCTAAAAAAGATGATATACATTTACCTTTGATCATGAAATGTCTCTTACGGAAATTTCATTAGGATCCCGTTCTTGTACCTTTGCCAATTTTATTGACAAAAAGGGGGAGAATTAATATGTAGTTCATACTAAAAATACATATGGTTTTCGGATCATTATGTAAGGGGGAGTGGTTTCCATGTGAGATAGAGTATTGACTAAGGGGGAGTGAAGTATCACCATAGTATTGTTGTTAAAGTTGTGATGCAATTGGACTTTGACGCTGTGTAATAATACTATGACACTATATAACAATGATTGAGAACCACTGCTTTTCTCATTGTTATAGCTACGAATTTTCAACAACGATGATACTAAACTTACAAATTTTGGGATCATTGGATTACTTGGAAGTGACAAAGATTTCGAGTATTGTTGAAGATTAGACATGTGGAATAGGAGCTACAAAGTTTATTTATATATTTTTGTATTCCATATGTATTAATAGTTTTGCCACTAAAATTGACAAAGGGGGAGACTGTTAGAGCATTGCTCGGTCGAACTCGCATGCGTTGCTATCTCAAGCATGTTTTTCAATGTTAGTGATCAAAACTATAAAGTCTTGATTTCTAGTCTATTATAGCTAAGGTCTCGGACTAGGATAGAAAGTGTAGTTGAGCTCAAGAACTCCATGGCGATCATCATACAAGACGAAGGAATACTCAAGGAACCAGTGGATTTTCATCGACTAAAAGGTATGTGGAGACTTGAACTTATCTATCACTCAAAAGTCTATCTACTCTATCTCTTATCTTGAGAATAAAGTCGTATTACTATATAGACTAAGATTATACACATGTGATATTTCGAGCTGAGTATATCTCGCTTATCTATTTCTCGAAATATGTGTTGGTAAAGCTTTCACCTTTATCCAAGTTCATCTTTACCTAGTGACGAAAGTCATGTTATGTTTCAATCATTTTGTAAATCGCTCTGACGAAAAATAGTTTGTGAATAACAACTATATAACGCCCTCTGAAAATGTTTCAATGATTGAAATGAGAGTTTAGACAATATAACCATTGGAGGATATAAACATTGTTGTGGTAACACATATATGTCTAAGTCCTTATTGCTGGAACCAAAGTTTGTGAACTTTGTTGATAAAGTGAAACCAGAACGTGAGATGTTAACTCAGTCCGCGAACTGGCGTAGTTCTCAAACCCGAGAATTTCTGCTGGAGTTGTAGCTCAGTTTCAGTTCGCGAACTCAGTCCGCGAACTGACGGAAGTTCTTGACCCGAGAATTTCTGATGGAGTTTGTAAACTCCAACCGGTTAACTTGAGTCTGCGAACTCTGTCCGCGAACATGAGTAGGTTATGTCTAAGAACAATACTTGTGAACTTATCTAATAAACTAAGGAATGCTATTGCAAACCGTGGCTTTATAGTTCATGAATTGATTCGAGTGAATCACATCGTTTTTGCTTCAATTGTGTCTTGTGTAGTACATGGGATCTCATAGCAATTGAATAACTCTCTAACTAGTTTATTTGAGTCATTTGGACTAGTTATGGTGAAGAAGAATATGGTTGATATGAAAGTTATCATTTGGCTAACCATTTGGTTAACTAGTGTTGAACCAACTAATGTACAAGTTTGGGTATGGTTACACAAACCCAAAATCGTCAAGTACATGTGTGTATGAAAAGCTAAGTTTTCGATCTAACGGTTGATAAATATTAGCTTGTATCTAATGAAGTTTTCATCTAACAGTGAATATTGAATGCTTTGTTACTAGGCTAACATTGATTGCAAACCCTGATTTGAAAAACTATATAATTGTGTGATATGATCTTGATGTTTCTATCGTACAAGTACAATTGTAATAATTGGCTTGAGATTTCTATCTACGATAGGCAAGATATAAAAGTAATCACAAACATCTTTGTCTCATCGTTTGTGATTCCACAATATCTTTTTTCGCTGTGTCGATTAAGGATATTGTGAGGTGATTGATAAAACTGAGCTGTTATTCGGGAATATAAGTCTGGTTTATTGATTGGTTCATGTTCACCTTGATTTATCAAAATAGGGATAAAACTTACAGGTTTATTCGTGGGAGACGAATTTATCTATCTTGTAGACTTTTCTATGTGAGACTTATTTGTTTATTAAAGTCTTCGACTTTGGGTCGTAGCAACTCTTGGTTGTGGGTGAGATCAACTAAGGGAATCAAGTGCGCAGTATCTTGCTGGGATAAAATGCATAGGAGCATAACTCTATCTTGGATCAATGTGAGATTGGTTGGGGTTCAACTAAAGTCCAGACCAAAGTTAATTTGGAGTAGGCTAGTGTTTGTAGCGGATTAATACAATGTATGTTTAATCTGGAATAGGTCTCGGGGTTTTTCTGCATTTGCAGTTTCCTCGTTAACAAAATTCTGGTGTCTGTATTATTTCTTTTCCGCATTATATTTTTATATAATTGAAATAATACAGGTTGTGCGTTGTTCAATCAATTAGAATATATGACCATATTGGTTGTTGATTTAAATTGATTGACACTTGGATATTGGTCTTTGGTACCATCCAAGTTATCTCTCTTTGATTAAGACTTGCAGATTATATTTGCTTGAGTAAATCAAATTGAGAGATAAAGATAATAACTCCTTGAGATATTTTCTATTGATTGAGTCTGACTGTCTAGTTGATTCTCTATAAAGTAACTCGGAGTTGCCCATACAGATTGCTAATCGAAATATTGGGTGTGGTTGTTAGACCCCCGCTTTTTCAGAAACGCTAAAAGGTTTAGAAATATTACGAACTGAGTTGAAAAATGTTTTTGCTGACCTTGTTCTCATGAAATATCATGTATGTGATATTTTCAATAAGGATATTTTCTCTGAAGATCTTGTGGATACAATTAATGACAAATTCAAGGGTCTCAATACCAATGAAGTGTCTGGAAAAATCTAGTTTATTTTGTTTTCGCTTAGGTATTAGGAAACTTCTTGTGAGAATTTATCCTTGTGTTCGAGAAGGATTAAGGGTGCACAGGAACTGAGCCGTACCGACGGACCGTCCCGGAACCGATGGAACCGTACCTGATTTTGTACCGAACCGAGGAAAGTGGTACAGGTATCGGTCCAAAAAATAGGAACCGAGCTCTGGGGGGTACAGGTACACGGTCCAATACAAGTCCCGTGCCGTCCCGGACTGAATGTACCGAGTAGTATGATCGATAGGGATATATAACTGCTAGTGTCTTGTTTTTTAGCTTTCTCCCGATTCTCCATTGATACTACTCATCTTCTTAATTACCCAGTAGTTATACCTCTTATATTTAGCAACAACAGAAGTTCTGCTACTCGTACTCTTCCTTAATATAGTAGTTCCCATATTATTGTCACTATACATGCTTAGCTTCTGAAATGAAGGGTACTGGTCATAAACTACTGGTGGTGGTGAAGATAATGGTGATGACAGAGTTGGTGGTTCTGGTAAGTAGTATTGTTGTTGAAAATGGTGATTAGTATCTAAACGAGTAGTCTTAACAGCATCGCGGGCTTTACGAGCAACAACTCTTTCTCTCTTATGAGCATTTTGATGACCACCCAAGTCTTGAGAGGTCAAGAACTGATGTGTACAGTAAACACATGAGAAAACCTTGTTTGGTTGTTGTTATTATGTTTCCACTGACGATTTCTTATACCTTGTTTTGTTAGCGTTGTTGCGATTGGTTTGCATCGAAAGATGAAGTTGATAATGATATGTTTCATCACAAGGCATTTTCAGGAAGTTATGGTACAAAGCAGGATCAAAATCCTCCATTAAAGCACAAAAGCTAAAACCCAGAGAATGAAGAACAGATTGCAGAAAAGAACTGAAAGTGGTGGGGACTGAATGGGGTATACGAAATATATAGAAGCTCTCTGCTCTACTCGTACTTCTAATGTGAAAAGTAGTTTTACGTGGAATTTAATTGGTTGTCCATGATAAGGTATCGATTGGTACCGGTGCCGTACCTGGTACCGAATGGTAACAGAACCGAGGTACAAGGTACAGGTACCGGTCCAAATTTTGGAACCGAGGATGGGGAGGTACAAGCACTCGGCCTCGGCAAGAACCGAGCCGAACCGTGCCGTGTGCACCCTTAAGAAGGATAACTAAGGTTTGGTATAGCATAAATTGTGAGTTCACAAGCTATTTCTAACGATTTTCATCTTGCATGTTTTTAGATTTATTTATTTAAATTCTAGGGTTTTTGTAAGATGAACTTGCAGCATTTAATCTTTATTGGTTATATGTATTGCAAAGTCTTATGACATATATATGTTCTTTACTTTATGTAAATTGAACTTATATCTCATATATGCTCAAAAGTTAAATCTATTAAGTTTTATAAACTAAAAGTAGAACAAACTTTGTGAGAATTTTCGCAGTATTTGAAAACGAGAGGGTCTAACAATCACACCCAATATTTCATTCGGAAATCTATATGGACAACTCCAATACAATTCCAAGAGATTCAACTAGACAGTCAAACTCAATCACAGAAAAGTATCCAATAGTTATATCTCGATTTCTCAAATCAATCAGTAATCGAACATATAGGAAAATGTGAGCCCGATTGAATATGAGAAATAACTTGGATGGCACCAAAGACCAATATCCAAACATCAATTAATTCTTATCCAACAAACAAGGTCGGATTTACCAATTGATTGAACTACGCATAGCCTATGATATTTCAATTATATAAAATATAATGCGGAAAAGAAATAATACAGACACCATAAGTTTTGTTAACGAGGAAACAACAAATGTAAAAAAACCCCGGGACCTAGTCCTGATTGAACAACACACTATAATAAGCCGCTACAGACACTAGCCTACTACAAGTTAACTTCGAACTGGAATGTAGTTGAACTCTAACCAATCTCCCACTAATCAAGGTACATTCGTGTTCCTTACACCTCTAAATCCTAACATTACTCTACACACTTGATTCCCTTAGCTGATATCACCCACAACCAAGAGTTTCTACGACCCAAAGTCGAAGACTTATAAACCAATCTGTCTCCCATAAAAAGTCTATTCATATAGATAAATTTATCTCCCACATAAATACCTATGAAGTTTTATTCCATCTTTTGATAAATCAAGGTGCACAATAACCAATTGATAATATGGTCTTATATTCCCGAAGAACAACCTAGAAATATCAATCACCTCACAATAACTTAACTCTATGGTAGTCGAACAAGTTATTGTGGAATCACAAAGAATGAGATGAAGAGCTTTGTGATTACTTTTTATATATTACTTATCAGAGATAAATCTCGAGCAAATCTTAGAGAGGATAGTACTCAATGTGATAGAACAAGTAAGATCAAAATACATAACTTTAGAGAAAATAGTTGAATCTGGCTTCAGAATCCTTATGAAGTCTTTAAGTCGTTAACCTATACGGTTTTGGAAAAACCTAGGCTAAAGGAGAATCGACTCTAGTCGCATCTAGTATCACACAAGAGATGAGAGTATCATGTTTCCAAGTTTCTAGAGTTCTCCCTTATATAGTCTTTCAAATCAGGGTTTGCTTAGTTAGCTTAGAAACAAAGAATTCATTATTCAATGTTAGATGAAATCCTGATTTAAGATACAAGCTAAGTTTTGCTTGAAACCAAAGCAATATCTCTCTACCATTAGATGGACTTATCATGTCACACAAAAATAAAATATACTTCATTTAGATATGGATAACCATACCTAAACATGTACATTTAGTTAGCTCAATAATAGCTAACCAAAGTTAGCCATATGAACACTTTTGTCTAATCCACATTCATCTAACACATCTAAATCAACTATGATGATCAATCAATCATGAATGATAATCAAAGGATCTAATTGTTTTCTTCATAGAGTTATTCAATTATTCATTATCTAGTAAAATATATGAACGAATCGAAGCAAAATCGGATTAATTTGAAAGAATCAATTCATGAACATTTAAGCCACGGTTTGCAAAATTGCATTCCTTATTATTTAAATGTATTTGTTCATGAGTATGAAATCATACTTTACCGATTTAATAACTTGAATAACTTAAGTTTGCGAACGGGTATGCAAACTTAAGTTTCGGACATCGGTCACAAGACAACAATTTTCAAATGGGTACGCAAACTTTAGCTTCGGACCGAACTCAGTTGAAACCGTTTACGAACGGGTACGCAAACTTTCTTCCCGGACTTCATCAGTTAAATCAGTTTGTGAACGGGTATGCAAACTTAAGTACCCTGACTTAAATAGTTGAATAAGTTTGCGAATGAGTATGCAAACTTAACTTCTGGTCCTGAATTCTGTCAAAACAGTTCATACACTAAGTACACAAACCGTAATGTATCCAGACATGGGTTTTAGCTCTTAACTCCCATTTCAATCATTGAAACATTCTTAGAAGACGACAACGAATATCTCTCACATACCATTAGCTAAGAAGCAATTTTCAAGTGATCAAATGATCAATACGAAACTTTCCGAGTCGACATCAAATGACTCTCTCACACAAATCATGTAAGATATTTTAAGGAAATTTCCACGTGATCATCTTTTGACATAAAGTCAAGGATAATGATGAACGTAGCTAAGACATAAAGTTACCAACATATATTTCGATAAATAGATATGCGAGTCAAACTCAGCTCGAAATATCAAATGTGTATGATATGAAAGACTATATTATATATACAACTTGTCTCAATAGGAGATATGTAAGAATAGCGTGGACTTCTAAGTGATAGATGAGTTTTAGTATCCACATACCTTTTGTTGATGAAGTTCCTCCGAGTTCTTCAGTAGATCTTCGTCTTCAGTTGTAAGCGCCTTGAAGTCTAAAGCTCAACTACAAATTTTATCATAGTCTGAAACTCCTATTGGTAGACTAGAAATCAAGACTATAGTTTTTATCAACTAAACTTGACAAACAAGCTTGAGATAACAACACTTGTGATTTCGACCGAGCAATGCTCTAACAGTATTGATCTACCCGTGGTCACACCTTGTGTAATTACTGCATTATAAACTCCATAAGATTTTCTTATGTTGAGACATGTCGATTAAATTTTCTTCTCGTTGAGATTAATTAATGTTGTTTAGGATACAAATCCATGTGATTTGTTAATTTCCGCCAAAATCCTTTTTTTTTATGAAAGTAAGGTAACTCATGTTGTTCTCTTGGGAATGACATCAGATAGGGGAGAGTTCTTTATGAACTTGTGCTTAATTGATATGTCTTTGTGGGGTATGTGGCTGTGGAATTTATAGGGGATGCTTGTATATTAAATCTCTTAGATAAGACACTAAGTATTTTATACTATGTGATATCCTCTAAATTAAAGTTGATATTTGTTCTTTTAAGTCTGAAGTATCTTTTGATATAATTCATTACAATCCCATCATTTTCGTACCTTTGCCATTTTTTTTTTTTGACAAAAGGGGGAGAAGTAATTAGTATTTTGCACTACATACATATGGTTTACAGATCATTATGTAAGGGGGAGTGAATCAACATCTATAGATTATACTTATTATGCAAAAGATGTAAGTGTTGACTAAGGGATAGAAACATATCACGTAGTATTATCACGAATCTTCAACAACAAAGATGCTGAGTTGAACACGTTCAGAATCATTGGAAACTTAAAGTAACGAAGAATTTAAGGAGTTGGTGAACCAAAGAAATCAAGCATTATGGACTGGAGTTTGAAGCTTTATTTTTTAATCCATATGTATTGATAGTTTTGTCACTAAAATTGACAAAGGGGGAGATTGTTAGAGCGTTTCTCGGTCGAAATCACAAGTGTTGATATCTCAAGATTATTGTCAATTTTAGTTCATCAAAACTATATCTTGATTTTTAGTCTACAATTAGTTAAGTTTCAGATTAGGATAAAAGTGTGTAGTTAAGTATCGGACATCACTTTGTTCTAACGTTTGAAGGCGAAGATCAAACGAAGATTTTCGAGAACTTTTTCAATAAAAGGTATGTGAATACTGAACCACATATTTCCCAAGTTTTCACATTTATATCTATGAGACTATGCCGCATGACTAACTAGACTATTACATGCACAACAAGAATTTTGAGTCAAGTTTATCTTGTTAATTATTCTCGAAATATTGACTAAGCTTATGAACATTTGTTCATACTTGATGAATTTGGTTGAGAACAATATATTGTTCATGATCTAAATCGTGATTCAAGATTATCATTTGAAAATAGCATGAAACAGTAATATGTGTCACTGATGTTATTCGGGAATGTTTCAAATTAATTAGGAGAGAAGAATAAAACTACTGTAAATCTGGATACATGACATCATGCATACCAGTTCACATACTAGCATAAATTTTCTAGGTCCAGATCTGTAGTAAATGTATCCAGTACACGGACCAGCGTAGCTATTATTCAACAACGACTTTTTGGTATGCATACCCGATATTCGTACTGTTAGAGCATTGCTCGGTCGAACTCGCATGCGTTGCTATCTCAAGCATGTTTTTCAATGCTAGTGATCAAAACTATAAAGTCTTGATTTCTATATACTATAGGTAAGGTCTCGGACTAGGATAAAAAGTGTAGTTGAGCTCAAGAACTCCATGGCGATCATCATACAAGACGAAGGACTACTCAAGGAACCAGTGGATCTTCATCGACTAAAAGGTATGTGGAGACTTGAACTTATCTATCACTCAAAAGTCTATCTACTCTATCTCCTATCTTGAGACAAAATTCGTATTACTATATAGACTAAGATTATACACATGTGATATTTCGAGCTAAGTATATCTCGCTTATCTATTTCTCGAAATATGTGTTGGTAAAGCTTTCGCTTTAGCCAAGTTCATCTTTACCTAGTGACGAAAGTCATGTTATGTTTCAATCATTTTGGAAATCGCTCTGACGAAAAATAGTTTGTGAATAACAACTATATAACGCCATCTAAGAATGTTTCAATGATTGAAATGAGAGTTTAGATAATATAACAATTGGAGGATATAAACATTGTTGTGGTAACACATATATGATAAAAAAAAGCGATCAAATTGTGTTTGGTAATATATCAGGTTCAACTATTGTTGTTATAACAAATGACAAAAATATGCATATCTTTGAAAATAGTTTTATTCAATTTTATTTGTTTTAATAATAATTAATTTTTTATTATGAAATATATATGTAATATTAAATTTACCAGTAACTGCTATCATATTATTATTGTTAAAAACTATTATTTTGCTTAACCAATTTTTACTAGAGATATAATTTTCAGAAAAGCCAAGTTAAAATTGAATAATCGTTCAATATTTGTACACTTTATTTATAATTGATAAAATAATATAAAGAAAGATCCATGAAATATGATACAAAATAGTTTTGAAATGAAAGATAACAATTTTTTTAGTAATAAAATATAGTGAATAAAAAATTGATGGTATATAAATTCAAGGGTAATATTTGTCATTAACAAAATAAAATATGGATAGTAAGAAAATAAAATATTAAATTAGGGTGAGACCACAACTTATGCTTTTGGAACTTTTAAAAGTTAAAAGCTGGGGAATTTTGGAAGTACTTTGCATAAAAAGCACTTTGCAAAAACTTTACCGAATATTAATATGAGAAAATATTACTATAAATAATTTTTGAAAGTGCTTTTTAAAAAAAAATCATTATGCTGCCAAAGAGAGTGGCGACGCCATATGCAAAAATTTAAAAACTCATATAAAACAAAGGCAAATAGAACTTTTGCACATTTCCGTCAATCCATGAATGGATCTATATAGTTTGACGGACCAACTAAGATCTCTCGAGGGCTTGCCTAAGAATAAAAGAGAGGAATCTCATGTCATGTGGTTAATATTAGAGGGGTGTACTTAGTAAAATTGTGAGTGCCTTTGTAATTTTTCTTTCCTTTAGTTCGGGCCACTAACATCCTGACACGTGTAAGTCATGGGTTGTTCCTTCTTTCAAGGTTCTCACCCTATTAGTGCTGTAAGAGTGGCTGCCGAATTCTTATGAACTGGATATTATCTTAATAGAACTTTTGTTCTCAGGATGATTTTCGAATCAGAAATACTCTTTTTGGCAATTGGTTGTTTCAATTTGTTCTAGTATAGAACAATTGGCATCAGAGCCATTCGATTCCTGTCACCATGGGAGGTCAAGGTACTCAAGCTACCAAAGATCTACAAGAAACACAGAAAAAACAACAAACTCAGCTGGATAAAGTAAATCAAGATGTCACGGACATGAAAGAGCAACTTAATCAGGTACTACTTCAATTGCAGAGTCTCAACAATAAGGATGGGGGGGGGGGGGGAAGCAGATTTAACTACAATTCCGGAAGAGGGGAGTACTCAACCAATTGTTAACCAGCTCAATGAGAATCAAAGTTTCAGTCACCACAATAGATTCCCCAAACTAGATTTTCCAAGGTTTGATGGAACCAACCCGAAAGGATGGATTCAGAAATGCGACAGATTCTTCTTCCTTCACAATATCAGGGAGGAAAATCAGAAGGTTCAAATGGCAGCGATGCACATGGATGGTAAAGATGAGAGGTGGATTTCTAACTTACAAACTTATAGATATGTTATGTGTTGGTTTGAATTAGCTGAACATGCTTGTTTGCGTTTTGAAAACCCCTCAGATGATAATATTGTGGGTATGTTTAATAAGCTTTCTCACACAACCACAGTTGATGAATTCTTTGATGAATTTGAAGTTGCTAGATCATTAATGATGAGTATTCATCCTGAATTTCCTGAGAGTTATTATATTATGAGCTTCATTGGAGCCCTTAAAGAAGAAATACATCACAATGTTTTAATGTTTCACCCCACCACCTTAATGAAAGCCTTTACTCTAGCAAGACTACAAGAGCAGTCCTTACTCCATCAACAGAAAATCTCCAAACCCAACACAATTTTTTTTCCCAACTCTTTTTCTTTGAGCAAACCTATATTCCCATCTAATCCTCAACACAAGCCATTGAGTCTACCACCAACACAATTCAAACCACCACCACCACCACATCTTCCTAAACCACCAACACCCACCCACCCTCCCATTAAAAGACTCACTCCTGAACAACTCAAAATCAGAAAATCTCAAGGACTATGTTACAACTGTGATGAAATATACAGGCTGGGTCACATCTGTAAAAAGCAACAGTTATTTTGGATAGTATCTGATGAAGTCAATACTGAGCTACCTATGGCAGAGGAACTGACTCAAGACACTGAGAATGAAGCTTCAGAGGAGAGTGATGTGGAAATTTCTGTTCATGCCTTAACTGGTACTCATTATGGTGAAACAATACGAATCCCTAGGCTACTTAACAATCATTTCATCTTTGTACTCATTGACACAGGCAGTACCCACAGCTTTATTGACTCATCACTAGCTCACCAACTGCATTGTAATGTATAGCCTACTCAGCCATTACATGTTACTGTAGCAAATGGTGAAAAAACAACTAGTTCTGGCATTTGCAAATCCTTACCTTGGTCCATGCAGGGCCATACCTTCTCTGCAGATCTTAGACTACTTCCTCTGGGTGGTTGTGATATGGTGTTGGGGGCAGATTGGCTACAACAACTGGGTAATATCCTTTTCAACTTCACTACTTCAACAGTCTCTTTTATATACCAGGGCATACAAATTACTCTTATTGGTATGTCAAATTCTAACCTCCTTAAACCAATCAGTCCCAAAGAGGCTCATAAATTCTTTCAAAAGAATCCACATGGTATTTGTGCACAGTTATGCTCCATTTCTGCCACTCAGGAACCTCCTCCACCTCCCCCAGAAATCAGTGCCTTGTTACATCAATATCCAGAGGTTTTTGAGGAGCCCTCCACCCTGCCACCTCATAGAGGCCTAGACCACACTATTCCCATCAAACCCAACTCCATTCCAGTTAACCAAAGACCTTATAAGTGCCCTTATGTTCAAAAGTCAGTCATTGAAGAATTGATTGAACAAATGCTATCTTAGGGCATCATACAACCAAGTCATAGCCCATTTGCCTCCCCTATTCTATTGGTCAAGAAAAAAGACAACAACTGGAGATTTTGTGTCGATTATAGAAGACTCAATGATATGACCATAAAGGACAAATTTCCAATTCCCATCATTGATGAACTCTTGGATGAGCTACATGGTGATGCTGTTTTCACTAAGATTGATCTCAGATCTGGATACCACCAAATCAAGTTGTTTCCTCCTGACATTCACAAGACAACTTTTAGGTCCCATCAAGGTCACTATGAATTTCTTGTTATGCCATTTGGCCTCACCAATGCCCCTGCCACCTTTCAAGCCCTGATGAATGATATTTTTAAACCATTCTTGAGGAAGTTTGTGTTGGTTTTCTTTGATGATATACTTGTGTATATCCCTAACATGGAAACTCACCTCCAACACCTTCAACAAGTTCTTTCTGTCTTACAACAACATCAGTTACATGCTAAACTCTCCAAGTGTTACTTTGCTTTACCTGAACTGGAGTATTTGGGACATATCATTACAGATCAAGGGGTATTAGCTGACTCCAACAAGATACAAAGTATGACTTCTTGTCCACTTCCTAAATCTATAAAGGAGCTGAGGGGATTCCTTGGCCTTACAGGCTATTATAGAAAATTTGTTAAGGGGTATGGGCTTATCAGTAAACCTTTGACTGAGTTATTGAAGAAAAATGCTTTTTTCTGGACTGAAGCTGCCACTATTGCTTTCAATCAACTCAAAGTGGTAATGACTACTACACCTGTCTTGCCACTTCCTGATTTCACAAAAAAGTTCATTTTGGAGACTGATGCCAGTGACACTGGAATATGTGCAGTACTTATGCAAGAGGGGAGACCTATTGCTTTTCATAGCAAACCATTAGGCCCCAAAGCCATGGGGTTATCTACATATGATAAAGAGTTAATGGAAGTGGGCTCAGCAGTGACCAAATGGAGGCATTACCTACAGGGGCATCATTTCACAATCAAAACTTATCATGAGAGCATCAAATTTTTCTTAGAACAACAAATTACCACTAGATTGCAGCAAAAGTGGCCCATGAAACTGTTGGGTTTTGAATATGACATTCAGTACAAAAATGGATCCGATAACAAAGTGGCTGATGCTTTATCCAGAAGGGCACACTCTCCAGCTACCATGCATACCATCACCCTTTCCTAACCTGTTTGGATGCAAGAGATTGATTCTAGCTATACATATGTCCCTAAAGCTCAACAACTCATTTCTCAGTTGCTAGTTCATTCTACCTCCACACCAAATTTCTCTTACCACCAAGAGATTCTCAGGTCTAAATCCAGACTGTATATTGGCACTGCTAACAATGTCAGATCTTCTATATTGTCATCCTTACACTCCTCAGCCATTGGGGGTCACTCTGGCATCCAAGCTACTTACAATAGGGACAAACTTCATTTCTTTTGGCCTAAATTCAGCAAGACATTATCTCTTTGGTTACCTCTTGTGATATATTTCAGAGGAGCAAGCATGAAAACACCCTCCCAGCTGGTCTTCTCCAACCACTGCCTATCCCTGATCAAGCATGGCAACATATCTCTATGGACTTCATTGAAGGCCTTCCTAAAAGTGAGCACAAAGATGTTATTTTGGTGGTAGTAGACAGGTTGACAAAATACAATCATTTCATTGCACTTCAACACCCTTACACTTCCATTACTGTGGCCAAAGATTTTCTACATAACATCTTTAAGTTGCATGGTCTACCTTCATCCATCACTTCTGATAGGGACAAGGTCTTTACAAGTAACTTCTGGCAAGACCTTTTTCATCACTTGGGCACCAACCTCAAGCTAAGTACTGCATATCATCCACAGACTGATGGACGGACAGAGAGAGTCAATGCTTGTTTGAAAAATTACTTAAGATGCATGACAGGATTTCAACCAAGAAAGTGGTTCAGCTGGTTAGCTCTTGCCGAATGGTGGTATAATACCAGCTACCACACCAGCATTAAAATGTCTCCATTTAAAGCCCTCTATGATTATGATGCTCCCCATTTAGATTTTCCTACTCCCATTACAACTTTTTTAGCTGTTGTTGAGGAGTATCTCACACACAGAAAGGCTATGCTGGACATTCTTAAGGACTCCTTATCTATTGCTCAGGCAAGAATGAAGTTTTTTGCAGATCAGCACAGAACTGAGAGAACTTTTGAGGTGGGAGATTTGGTTTACTTGAAATCTCAGTCATACAGACAAGTCTCTGTATCATTGAGGAAGAACTTTAAACTCTCAGCTAAGTACTATGGCCCTTTTCCTATCCTTGCTAAAATAGGTAATTTGGCTTATAAATTACAATTACCACCTGCTGCCAGAATACACCCTGTATTTCATGTTTCCCAACTTAAGAAAAAAATTGGTTCTGCTCATGTCCCTTCTCCTACATTTCCATTAGTAGATCATGCAGGCCAAGTTATCATCACACCTATCTCTGCCTTGAGTTACAGAAACATTGTCATGGGAGATCACATTGTCCAACAGGCACTCATTCACTGGTCAAATGCAACAGCAGAAGAGGCTACTTGGGAAGATCTTGCCACTCTCCAGGCTCATTTTCCAGCTTTTGTCCTTGAGGACAAGGACAATTTGGAGGGAGAGGCAGTGTCATGTGGTTAATATTAGAGGGGTGTACTTAGTAAAATTGTGAGTGCCTTTGTAATTTTTCTTTCCTTTAGTTCGGGCCACTAACATCCTGACACGTGTAAGTCATGGGTTGTTCCTTCTTTCAGGGTTCTCACCCTATTAGTGCTGTAAGAGTGGCTGCCGAATTCTTATGAACTGGATATTATCTTAATAGAACTTTTGTTCTCAGGCTGATTTTCGAATCAGAGATACTCTTTTTGGCAATTGGTTGTTTCAATTTGTTCTAGTATAGAACATCTCCCAAAATCAGTATTAGAGCAAGGGCTATTGAATGAGTATTAAAAACATTCATTCACTGCCAAAACCAACAATGGACTAGCTCAATGAGTGTTGTTGTTACCATGAGAAGCTAATTTAACAAACATCCAAATCGACTGAACATATGCCTCTCCGTGTCTTTTTCTTTTTAATAATAAAACCTAATTATGAGTCCCGCATCCAAGAGTTTTAAATTAATAAAACTCTAAAAAAATGTTTGAGGGGCATATCTTCAGCCTCCCAAGATGTTTTTTTTTCTTTCTTTCAAGCAGTTGAAAATTAACTGCTTAGTGTCCACTGTCGCCCACTCTTTTGATCCAATGAGTGGATAAATGATTACTGAGGATGGGTGAGTATTTTCACTCCATAATAACACCTAATTTGATTTTTTTAACCGAACTCATTTGTATTAAATGAGAACCCCCTAGCCTTTGCTCTTAGTCCAATTTTACACGGATGAATGCTTATTGTTGATGTCTGCGGTTGACGCCTTTTAATAATGAGTGCCCTCCTCAAAATATGAAGCGCCTATATCAAATATGTATTTTAACGGTAGATCACTAGCCTTAAAACTCAACGGCACAGATCATCCCTTTCTTCCCTTTCTTAGGTTTATAATGTTATTAGGGTTTCCAATAGTCAGCCTCTGCACCTTCAAACACTAGAAAAAACCTGCGGGAGAGGAAGACGAAGAACTGAGCTATGGGTAAGTATATCGTTAAATGTCATACCTACTCATGTCCATCTTCCTGAGATCTCAGCATACTAGTTATAATCTGTTGTTTCTTGAATCAAGTTTTGTAATGCTAAGGTTTCTGTATGTTTAATAGTGTTCTTTTAGATTCTCAACTAGAAATGGTACTCGGGTTTATGTTTCTTGGAGAAGATCTGTGGGGGTTTGTTAGATTTGATTTTAATCCGTTTGAAATATGAGGTTAGGGTTATTCCTTATCCATATTTGTGATTAGGGTTTTTCTCTTTGGATACAACTGTTTCTCCCTTAGTTTAAGCACCAGAAATGGTGCTAAGGTTGCTGTTTCATGGAAGAGAATTGTGGGTTTTGCTTAGTTTTCTCTGTAATCTGCTCAAAGTACGAAGGGCTACCCCTAATCTGAATGTGCGATTCGGGTTTTTGTACTGTATGGTTCATTGCGTTCCTTTGATTTAGTATCTAGAAATGGTACTTGTTTTCTAGTTTTGTTGGAGAAGAATTGTAGGGTTTGCTTTAACTTAAAGTATGCTTTTAGAGATTAAGGTTACCTATATTTCTGTGATTAGGGTTTTGGGATTAATGTTTGTAATGGGTGGTGGTATTTTTGGCAGGTGCTTACAAGTACGTGTCAGAGTTATGGAGGAAGAAACAATCCGATGTGATGAGGTTCTTGCAGAGGGTGAGGTGTTGGGAATATCGTCAACATCCTTCGATCTGCCGTGTTACCCGTCCTACTCGTCCTGATAAGGCTAGGCGTTTGGGTTACAAGGCCAAGCAGGTAATGAGAAGTCTTATATTTTCGCTTTACTTGCTGTTTTCAGTCCATTAGATATGCACATTGTGCTGTAACTTATGAAATGATGCAAATACTTGGTAAAATGCGATGCTGAATGTAATGGAGATCCTGATTTTTAACTAGGTTTAAGTGTTAAGAGTCGTGCTTGTTTGGATTCAGGTCTTTTTGAGTGAATTGTCAGTTAAGTTATTTGGATTATATGATTTTCATGATTTCATGAAGCTTTTCTGTTCTTTACAATGGATAAATTTCTCGCTTTTCTGTTCATTTACAATGTTTGAATGGTGTTCGGTTTCAATTCATCTGTTGTTTGTTGTAGACTTAAAAAATATCCAAGTATTAAATGTAATAGGCCAATGATTTATAATTTTTTAGACTAGCATGCTCTTTTGTTAAAAGCGAAAGCTAATTGTCTCACTGCTAACATGTTTCTTTTAATCAGAACCCACTATCATGGGTTCACATTGTCAACGTGAGTCCTTTATTTGTTCCTATTCATGTTATTAAGGGTCTCCTCACATACAGATATTGCCCACTTTTTTGTTCTTTTGCAATGTTTGAATGATGTTAGGCTTTGGTTCATATGTTGTTAGTTGTAGACTTAAAAGAAGTATTAAAAGTAATAGGCCAATGATGTATCATATTTTAGAATGGCGTGCTCTTTTGTGAAAAGCAAAAGCTAATTATCTCATTGCAAGCATGTTTCTTTTAATCAGAACCCATCATCATGGGTTCACATTTTCAACGCGCATTCTTTCTTTGTTCCTGTACTTGTTGTTGAGCGTCTCTTCACATACAGATATTATTGCTTTGTTATTTGTTACTTGCTCTTCTACTGCAGCATACATTTCCTGTTGTCTTTTGTAATATATATTTGTGATGTCCCGCTTTGCAGGGCTACGTCATTTATCGTGTACGTGTTAGACGTGGTGGTCGCAAGAGGCCTGTTCCAAAGGGTATTGTGTACGGTAAGCCTAAGAACCAAGGTATTACCCAATTGAAATTCCAAAGGAACAAGAGGTCAGTTGCTGAGGAACGTGCTGGACGTAAATTGGGTGGTCTCAAAGTTCTCAACTCCTACTGGATCAATGAGGTTTGTGTTACTTGTAATGAATTATCTTGATGAGTTTTTCTTGCTTCATTCCTGATCTCTTTCTGTTTTAACAATGTATAGTGAAGTTCGTCTCATTATTTATCTAACCTAGTTTTGTTTTTTCACAATGTAGGATTCTACCTACAAATATTTTGAGATCATTCTTGTGGATGCCGCTCACAATGCTATTCGTAACGACCCTAGAATCAACTGGATTTGCAATCCTGTTCACAAGCATAGGGAACTTCGTGGTCTCACATCTGCTGGAAAGAAATACAGGGGTCTGCGAGGTAGAGGACATTTGAATACCAAGGCAAGACCATCACGAAGGGCCACCTGGAAGAGAAACAACACTGTCTCTCTCCGTCGTTTCCGTTAGATTTTGGTTGCTATGCTATCTTGTTGTGGATTTTATGGTAATATTCTAGTACAATTTTGTGGTTCCATAGATTGCTGTTACGACTTCATGCTTAAGCTACCCTACTTTTAAAGTGAAATTAGATACATTTAAGCAATTTAACTTCAATGTTCATTTGATATGTTGCTGGAATGTTAGCCATGATCTCTCAAGAGTAGTAGGGATGTCTTTTAGAGTATATGGGACTGACACAGAAGTGTTGATTCTTCAAGTGCAACTGAATGTTGCTTATACTACCGTCTTTCAATTGCAGTAGCGTCCATGTTATATTTGTGCATCTCTAGGGAAGACAGATGATGTATCCCATCCGGTCGTCTTGATAAAAACCCTATGGTTTCATCACTTTAGTCTTGAGATACGCATTGAGATGATGCAACTTGCCTACGACTACCTAAGCAACAAACCTACAACATGGATACGCATGTTTTCCAAATGATATCCTCTCTAGTGATCCATGGAGGTGATTATATCATAATGTTTCAAAAAAATTTCTTTTAGATTTCCCTGGTGTTATATATTTTGTATCATAAAGTGGTGAGGCTATTTCAGCTGCCAAATTGCCACTATCTTTCTGACATTTTCAACCTGGTCTCTGACAGAAGTCCTGCTATAAGAATAACAAAGCGACCTGTCTAGGGGTGGACTAATGGTGTACCAATTTCTTGGACTGCTGAGATTTATAGGGGGTGGGGTTTAAAGATATGAGTGGGGCCTGCAAAACTGATTTGAATGGCTGGATTTCATTGGTACACCATTGGTTTATTCTTGTGCACAGTATCATCTGGAAGTCTAGGAACACCTGCATTTTTGAGGTTTCTTTTCATTTTTCGTTTTGGCCGGGAGGCTAAGATCAGTAGTTCCAGTCCGGCACTGACCATCTCAAAAATACGAATCTTATTTACAGAGAGTAGGTATTTTTCCTCCTAATTCAACCAAAGCTATAAAATTGGTTTAACGATAGGAGTACATAATAATGCTCAAAAAAAAAAATTTTTTCAAAAAAAAAAAAATGCTCAAATTTTACTAGGCAGAATAAAAGTTTGTCCTCACAAAAATTTAATGCTCACAACTTCAAGATACTCACAAACACCAAAATGTACTAAACATGAGGGTTGTAATTCCTGACAAAAAAAAAAGAAGAAGAAGAAGAAGAAGAAGAAAGAAGCACAACAAAAACCCAAAAAGAATATCAATTGAGTGATAAATATTTATAAACATCTAATAATCCTATTCATTTGTGTTTTCGTTTGGATCGCCATTCTGCTCTTGCTCGTACGATCTCAGCTTTATCTTGTTGCATTCGAATCAGGTGTGTGCTTCTAAAATCTGCTTTAGTTTTGCTTTCATTGTTGGTTGTTTCTTCAGCTTCAATTACTTCCATATGAGTTAAAGACTCCAGCAAATTTGATTGCCGGCATTCCCGTCGAAATTCTAGTGTCATACTTGTGAGATTGTAGTCTTCCAATACATTTATAGGTACACTCTGCAATAAGAGAAAATTTTATAGATGGCTTTCGAATATCAGTACAGAATTGGCAGATCCATAATGTGCAGATAATTGAGAACTGAGGGAGTTACCTCTAAAATCCATCCGATATATTTCACATTGTTCACATGTTGATTGGCATCCATGTCGCTCCACCTAGGCTGTAATTTTGTACATAGACAAAGAGTTAACTGCGGAAGGGGGTTTAATTGTACTGGCGATGTGAGTAAACATATAGAAGGAAGTATGGTATGCACTTACTGCTAAACCCGAACGGATGCTCTCAGCAGTATCATTACTGAGCTTATCAATTTTAGTTGTATCATCTACTGCTTCACCGATTGCAGCTCTATTCAGGTAGAAGGGTTTCACCTCTTGCCTCACTTGTTCTGGCATCTTAGACAACCTTCTTGTTTCTCTGTTCATGACCACCCATGTACTGCATATAACCAATTATTAGCATATAAGCATACATACTGGTTATAAGATATCCTTATTTTCATTTTATATATGCTCAAGGAAAGCCAAGAGGAACAGATTGAAATTTACCTTGTAGCTCTTGTTATTATCTGCTGGGTCTTATTATCCCGAATTTCCCATTCCCTGCGCATCCCATTCTTTCCGGCAGCATCTACCCAAGTGTTAACCTCCACCACATCTCCCCTGTTCCATATTCACAGGTTACATTGAAATATCCATTTAACTCTATTCTTCATTTCTATTAATGATCCAAGACGATATATGCGAAATGGGTTGGCGTGATTTATCAGGATTGGCATTTCAAAAAGAGCAAATCATACCAGGAGCTGTATTTCTCAACTTGGATGTGTATGCGGGTGACAACCCAGATAAGTTTTCTGAGGCTCATCTCATGAGTTGCTCCAAAACCATCACCAGCTAGGCCAGAGCTCATTACGTGATTAAGGGCCGTTTCCTGCACTCACCACAAAATAGAAATATATCTATTTAGCTTCTAGCAATAGCTGCAAAATTTAAAAAAGTTTTGCATTAGGCTGCAAAAAAATGAACGTTAAGACTAGAGAAGAGAAGCAACCTGAAGCAGATTCATGAGAGTTTCCATGGTAGCTGTTTTGTCAGGTCCAATTTCATAAGACCTGATAACAAATAACTGTCTATATACAAACCGTCCTTCGACGAATCTACCCAGCTGAAACTCATGAACGGGCGCACCATCCCAACTATTGCTTTCTTGAGCCCGATCGTAAGTCCTTTCAATGTACGTACCGTTCACTTTTCTGCCATTAATCTTCTCTACCTTTTGATATCCGCTGCTACTAGCTTTCAGAACAAAACATCTTCTTCCTTGCCTTCTATTACACGTCCAACTTCTCATTCCCACCATGTTTCGAATCCCATCTCTGGAAAAACCTTCATGTCTCCAGATCTCTGGATCATTACATAAACCATGTGCACGATTCGAAACGTTGCACGACAATGCTGTCATTTCTTTGTGTCTCTGGGATACAAAGTTATTATCATCCACTACTTACGAAAGAAGCCACAGAAAATGATTTAAGCGTTAGAAAAGTGCGGTACGCCAGCTTCGCTTTTATGGGTAATGTTTGTTTGATCAAGTTTTTCTTTATTAGTAGGTTGAACCACTTATATAGAAAACAACACAATCAAAGACAAGTTTTCTCAAAAAAATCTTTTTATCAAGTGGAGATTTATACGTATAGGGAAATAACAAGGAAAAATGGAGTGTTTGGATTTGGTTTGTGCAGCAGCTCAACAACTTTCAGTGGATGGAGGAGAATAATGGTACAAAGATTGAGTGGTGTTGTAATTTGGATTGCTTTAGAGGGTTTGTATCTAATCTAATCAGAATTTATTAATTAATTATAGGTATTTACTTTGATTAATGAATGATTTACCACTTAATTCTGCTAATTTATGTGTTTGGAATTTTAGTGATCGAGAATCATAAAGATTATATTTAGGTTTTCTAAATGAAGGAGTGTTAGATTATAGGTTACCTGCTGCCCTCTCTACATTTGACAATCCTTTTTTTTTTTTTTTTTTTTTTTTTGTATATTCTGTTCATAAAAGTCAATGGTTGATGGGGTTGTCACACGCAAGAATATATGGAATATATCCCGAGAGAAATGTTTAATGTGGCATGTGAACGTAGACTGTCATTCTGCACATGTTAATTCCAGTTACCAAGGGAGAACCACGTGGTTTTTGCACAGGGTATACTTACTTCCACAATTTAACCACACAAATATTCGCCTCATTTCAAAATCTCCAATGGCTGATTTTGTTGATCGGTTTCGATCGCTTTGTGATTTTGTGTTGGCAATCTTGTGTATAAATTGCAATAAGAATAAATAAAAAAAAAAGAATGCAAACCCAATTAGACAAACCAAAGTCGATGCAAGGGTTATATCCTCTAATCCTAAGACAGATTCACCCCGCATCGGTGCTTACGAATCATCGATGTCTGTCTCTCAGTATACAACGACTAACTTCTCGATGTAGTAGCATGCTAAACTTCGAGAAACGACAAACCAAAACTTAAAGTGATAAACTCTCTCTTTGACATAAACTTATGATTTTAGAATGCATCTCTGTTGGCAGAAGGAGAACAGAGTTTATATAAGGAATTCACATGGTCTGAATACAAAAACTCTGCTTACAAATCAAGATTGGCTGACGACAGGCTTTGCAATAGAATGATTACTAGGTTTCTAATTGTTCTATAATCCTAATATGCAGGGTATTTATAGCTGTTAGGTGCCTTTTTATTGAAACTAATGTGATGTTTCATGGAGATTCTTCAAGGGATGCTAAACATAAATCACTATTTGGTTTCAAAAAGGGTTGCGTCCTTTTCCTGTGAAAGGTTCTCATGCCTGATGGTTTCGAAGTGAAACTTCCATGAAACTAACTTTAACTAAAGGCCTAAACAATAAACACAACTCCCAATCCAGTAAAGCATTTAACCTATAATTTTTCATTCATATGTAAATTGATTTATAATTTTCCAACAATCCCCCACATAAATGAAAATTCTTTTAACAATGCTGACAGACACTAAAGAGAGTTCAAACCGAAACAAATTGCATGGGGATAGGTAGCTTTCTCCCAAAACCTTCCTTAGTGAATAGCTATCGGGCTTACTACTGGGCCAATGTGCCAAAGGCTTTGAACTGTCAGTTTTTAGTGTAAACCAAGACAACAACTATCACACAATTTATTTCCTCACCAAGTTGGTTCTCATGATTGTGTTATTTTCGGCCCTAGACAATTCCTAGAATTCATGAAGCACTTTTAGATGAACCTAGCCTATCAAAATTTCTCACGGAAGCGGCCACACTTCTCAATTCATATAGGTGATTTATTATTTAAGAGTGTCCTGCCATACCCTATTTGGAATTTCCAAATCTTAGGAATCATTAAAAGCATTGCCTATTCTTAACTACGCTACAGGAAACAATGTGTCATCATAGGAATGGGAAGAAACATATCTCTATTCATGTTCCCCGGTGCTTCGTGTGAATCGTTCTTAATTTATGTTGTCCCGTTGAACCTAGATCTTTTTGGAAATCTTGTGTATAAACTGCAATAAGAATAAAATAGTGAAGAAGAATGCAAACCCAATTAGAAAAACCAAAGTCGAGGCAAAGATTATATCCTCTAGCCTTAAGACAAATTCACCCACACTGGTGCTTACGGATTATCAATGTCTGCCTCCCAGGATACAACGACTAACTTTTCGATGTAGTAGCACTCCAAACTTCGAGAAATGGCGAACCAAAACTTAAAGTGATGAACTCTCTTATTGACACAAACTTATGATTTTAGAATGCAGTAGAATGATTACTAGTTTTCTAATTGTTCTCTAATCTCCAATGGCTGATTTCAGTTTCGGCCAATAAGGGCTTTGTAATTTTGTGTTGGAAATCTTGTGTATAAATTGCAATAAGAATAAAAGAGGGAAGAATAATGCAAAACCAATTAGACAAACCAAAGTCGATGCAAGGATTATATCCTCTAACCTTAAGACAAATTCACCCCGCACTGGTGCTTACGGATTATCGATGCTGGTCTCTCAGTATACAACGACTAACTTCTCGATGTAGTAGCACGCCAAACTTCGAGAATGACGAACCAAAACTTAAAGTGATGAACTCTCTCTTTGACATAAACTTATGATTTTAGGATGCATCTCTGTTGGCAGAAGGAGAACAGAGTTATATAAGGAATTCACATGGTCTGAATACAAAAACTCTGCTTAAAAATCAAGATTGGCTGACAACAAGCTTTGCCATAGAATAATTACTAGTTTTCTAATTGTTCTCTAATCCTAATATGAAGGGTATTCATAGATGTTAGGTTCCTCTTCATTGAAACTACGTGATGTTTCATGGAGATTCTTCAATGGATGCTAAACCCTATTTGGTTTCACGGAGGGTCCTTTTCCTGTGAAATGTTCTCATGCCTGTTAGTTTCGAAGTGAAATATCCGTGAAACTAACTTTAAATAAATGCCCAAACAATAAACACAACTCCCAATCCACTAAAGCATTTAACCTAATATTTTTCAATCATATGTAAATTGATTTATTATAATTTTCCAACAATCCCCCACATGAATGAAAATTCTTTTAAAAATGCAGACATACATTAAAGAGAGTTCAAACTGAAACAAATTGCATGAGGATAGGTAGATTTCTCCTAAAACCTTCCTTAATGAATAGCTATCGGGCTTACTACTGGGTCAGTGTGCCAAAGGCTTTGAACTGTCAGTTTTTAGTGTAAACCAAGACAACAACTATCACACAATTTATTTCCTCACCAAGTTGGTTCTCATGGTTGTGTTCATTTCGGCCCTGGACAATTCCTAGAATTCATGAAGCACTTTTAGATGAACCTAGCCTATCAAAAGTTCTTACGGAAGCGGCCACACCTATCACTTCATATAGATGATTTCTTATTTAAGAGTATCATGCCATACCCTATTTGGAATTTCCAAATCTTAGGAATCATTAAAAGAATTGCTTATTTAACTACACGACAGGAAACAATGTGTCATCATAGTAATGGGTAGAAACATATCTCTATTCATGTTCCCAAGTTCTTCGTGTGAACCGTTCTTAATTTATGTTGTCCCGTTGAACCTAGATCTTGTTGGAAATCTTGTGTATAAACTGCAATAAGAATAACATAGGGAAGAATAATTCAAACCCAATTAGACAAACCAAAGTCGAGGCAATGATTATATCCTCTATCCTTGAGACAAATTTACCCCACACTGGTGCTTACGGATTATCAATGTATGTCTCCCAGGATACAACGACTAACTTCCCGATGTAGTAGCACTCCAAACTTCGAGAAACGACGAACCAAAACTTAAAGTGATGAACTCTCTCTTTGACACAAACTTATGATTTTAGAATGCAGTAGAATGATTACTAGTTTTCTAATTGTTCTCTAATCTTAATATGCATGGCATTTATAGATGTTAGGTGTCTCTTCATTGAAACTATGTGATATTTCATGGAGATTCTTCAAGGGATGCTAAACAGGAATCCCTATTTGGTTTCACGAAAGGTTGCGTCCTTTCCTTGTGAAAGGTTCTCATGCCTATTAGTTTCGAAGTGTAACTTCCGTGAAACCAACTTTAACTAAAGGCCAAAACAATAAACCCAACTCCCAATCCATTAAGGCACTTAACCTAAATTTTTTCATTCATATGTAAATTGATTTATAATTTTCCAACATTTTTCCTTTAAGGTGGTTTCGAAAACCATAGTGAATGGAATGAAACCTTTGATGGATAGAATCATCTTTGCCTATCAGATTGCTTTTGTCCCAAAAAGACAAATTTAAGATAACATTATGGTGGCACATGAGGTGATTCACACCATTAAGCAAAAATAAAAAATAAAAAAAATGCAAAGTTGGACTTGCAGCGATTAAGATGGATATATCTAAAGCCTATGACAAGCTTGAGTGGTCATTCATGGTATAAAGCTATGACTAAGCTTGGGTTTCATCAAAAGTGGCTAAATTTAATCTTGAATTGCCTCAATTCGGTAAGTTACTCAATTATATTGAATGGTAGCCGAATGGGTAATCTAAAACCTGAAAGGGGGTTAAGAAAGGGGGATATTATCTCCGCCTCATCTTTACATCATATGTATAAAATATTTATATGCATACATAACTAAACTCGAGAGAGAAAACCTAGTTCACACAGTTAAGAATGCACATGCAACTCCACCAATCAACCACCTCTTGTTTGTTGATGATAGCCTCATTTTAACCAAGGCCATGATACATGAGTTCCACGCTACAAAGGAGTATCTCCAAAGATAATGCAAATCAAGTGGACAAGAGATTAATTTTCAAAATCTGGGATGTTACTAAGAAAAAATGTACATCCAAGACATCAATGAAAAAGCGGGGGTCTAACAACAATACCGAGTATTTCGTTTAGGCAATCTGTATGGACTAACTCCAATATATTTCCAAGAATCAATTTGACAGTCAGACTCAAGGAAAATACATCCAAGAGTTATATTTGTGTTTCTCAATGTAATCATCAAATCAAACAGATTGAAACACGCTAGCCTGATTATTATGAGAAATAACTTGAACGGTACCAAAGACCAATGTTCAAGTGTCAATCAATTTCAATCAACAACCAAAGGTTGGATTTACCAATTGATTGAACTACGCACAACCTGTGATATTTTAATTATATAAAATATAATGCGGAAAAGAAATAACACAGACACCATTAATGTTGTTAACGAGGAAACCACAAATGCAGAAAAACCCTGGGACCTAGTCCAGATTTGAACACCGCATTGTATTAAGCCGCTACAGACTATAGCCTACCATAAGTTAAATTTGGACTGGAATGTAATTGAGCCCCAACCAATCTCACACTGATTAAGTTTATAAAGTCGCGTTCCTTAAGCCTCTGAATCCCAACATGACTATACGAACTTGATTCCCTTAGCTTATCTCACCCACAACTAAGTGTTTCTATGACCCAAATTCGAAGACTTGATAAACAAATATGTCTCCCACAGAAAAGTCTATTGAATAGATAAATCTGTCTCCCACAGAAATTCCCATGAGTTTTTGTTCCGTTTTTTGATAAATCAAGGTGAACATGAACCAATTGATACATCAGACTTATATTCCCGAAGAACAACCTAGTAATATAAATCACCTCATAATGATCTTAACCATATGGAAGCATAATAAGATATTATGGAATCACAAACGATGAGATGAAGATGTTTGTGACTAGTTTTTATCTTACCAATTGGAGATTGAATCTCGAGCAAATCTTAGAGAAGGTAGTACTCAATACGATAGAACAAAGTAAGATCAATACACGCAACTACGGAAAAAATAATTGGGTCTGGTTTCAGAATCCCAATGAAGTCTTTAAGTCGTTAACCTATAATGGTTTTAGAAAAACCTAGGTTAAAGGAGAATTGACTCTAGTCATAACTAGTATCACACATTAGGTGTGGGGATTAGGTTTCCCAGTTGCTAGAGTTCTCCCTTATATAGTCTTCAAATCAGGGTTTGCAATAAATGTTACCTTAGTAACAAAGCATTCAGTATTCACCATTAGATGGAAACCTGATTAGATTCAAGCTATTATCCTTCAACCGTTAGATCGAACTTAGCTTGTTACACACAAATGAAATGTGCCTTCATTTAGATATGGGTAACTGTACCTAAACGTGTACACTTGGTTAGCTCGACAATATTTAAACGAAGTTAGACATATGAACACTTTCATATCCACCTTGTTCATCTTAAACACAACTAGTTAAAATGATTCAAATGAAACTAGTTATAGAGTTGTTCAATTGTTTATATTCTCATAGAAGTATACAAGACACAATTGAAGCAAAATCGATTTTGATTCACTCGAATCAATTCATGAACATTATAGCCACGGTTTGCAAAATATTGCATTCCTTATTATATATAAATGTATTTTTTCACGAATAAACCGATTTTAGAACTTAACCCACTCAAGTATACAAATGGGTACGCATACTTAGAGTTGTGGACTTAGTCTATCCTCCAGTATGCGAACGGGTACATATACTGTCGTTCACGACCGAACTCAGTTGAATTAGTATGCAAACGGGTACGCATACTAAATTCCCGGACCTGAACTGTTACGCCAGTACGCATACTAAGTTCCCGGACTTCAACTGTTAAACCAGTACGCATACAGGTATGCAAACTATGGTTCCCGGACTTGGAATAACTTGCAACACTTAGCATACAAGTACGCATACTATGCTATATCCAATCAATGGTAAATTGTTATAAACTCCATTTTAATCATTGAAACACTCTTAGAAGACGAGGATAGCTGTCTCACACAAACTATTAGCTTTAAAGTAATTTTCAAGTGATCAATAGATCAATACGAAACACTCAGAGTCTACATCAAATGACTGTCTCACACAAATCATGTAAGATGTTACCAGGCTATTTTTCACATGATCATCTTTTGAATTTCGTCAAGAATAAAGATGAACTTGGTTAAAGCGAAAGCTAACCAACACATATTTCGAAAATGAAATATGTAAGCGAGTTAAACTCAGCTCGAAGTATCAAATGTGAATAAAGTAAAGTCTATATAGCTATACGACTTTTGTCTCAATAGGATATTTAATAGAAATAGACTTCTGGGTGATAAATGAGTTCAAGTCTTCACATACCTTTTGTTGATGAAGTTTCACAGGCTCCCCTTAGTAATTTTTTGTCTTTAATCGTTGGACGCCGTGAAGTCTAAAGCTCAACTACACATTATATCCTAATCTGAGACATAGCTATAAGTAGACTAGATATCAAGACTTATAGTTTTGACAACTAAACTTGACAAAGAAGCTTGAGATAACAATGCTTGCGAGTTCGACCGAGCAGTGCTCTAACAATCAGAGACTATTGGCCACAATTCTAGGTATCTCAAACTTACACCTTGGAGAGAAATATCTAGGAGCGCCAATTAACATCCTTAAAATCCAAAATCCAAACCCACTTGTCTCTTTTATCTGCAGTGGAGAAAAGAGCAAGTAGTTGGCTCACTCACTTTCTCACTTAAACAGAAAAAATAACTTTGATTAAACATGTAGGGCAAGCTATGCTAGTTTACCAAATGACATATTTCTTAATTCCGACTTTGTCATAAAATTTATTCTCACCTAATGAGATTTTGGTGGAGAAAGGATCCAAAATCAAAGAAAATGGAAATTCACCTTTTGTCTGAGGAGAACATCTGCAAACCCAAAAAGGTGGGAGGGGGGTTAGGCTTCAGGGACAATGAAAAAAATAATCTTGCCATGATGGCAAAAAGTGTGCGGAGACTAGTAGAAAACCCAAATTCTTTGTGGGCTATTGTTTTTAAAAGTGAAGTACTTTGCTAAAAGTGATGTTATACGCTCAATGCACTAATACTGCTTCTTTCCTATGGAAATGTATCTACAAAACAATGGAAAAGATTAAACCATTCATTTCATGGGTGGTAGGGGAAAGAACCTTTATATATACTTAGTGTGAAAATTGGATCCCTTCTAAAGGAGCTGCCACACTAAAGGATAACATTATTCCTGATTGTAATCTTACTATAGATGATTTCATTGATCCACAAACCAGAAAATGGGACTCAGTAAAGCTTGAAGCTGTTTTGATCAATCTTATGTAGAGAAGAGTGAAGACATTTCTTTTTCTATTCCTACTAGAGATAGAAGGATTTGGACTAATGCTAGAGATGGTAGATTTTCTACCAAAATTGCATATCATAGTCTCTACTTAAGAGGAGACACCAACAACTCTGACCTATGGTTTAAAGTATATATATATATATATTTATTTATTGCTCGATAACAATATTTTTATTAATTGCTAAAAAAGTTCCAAAAGAGGTTTACAAAAAGAAATCCCAATAAGGCCTGTAAAAGTTACAAAAAGATACAAACAAAAAGCCCACTGAGCTTACATTATCACATAACAACTATCTAAATCTATAATATGTTTGCTGATCATTTTCCATGGGAGGCAGAAAAGTTGGTATGTGAATGTAAAAGATTTTTTCACCACTTTGAAGATCATCTCCTTTTTTTGCCAGAGAATCATCTTAGAAATTCAATTCTCTATAGCTGTGAATGAACCTCCAGTCTCTGACACTTTGACATATTTTCCTCCACCTTGAAATAGCAAACCAAGGAATTTTCTGGGATTTAAAATCTTCAATTACTGATTGAGAATTTGTTCTGAAGATCAGTTAGAAGAAACCATTTTCAATAGCCCATTCCCCTGCACATAAAATGGCCATGACATCTGCATAATAGTTAGTAGCCACTCCTAAGCCACCTGCCATAGCTATCACATAATTTCCATTACTGTTTCTTCCAATAAAACCAAATCCAGCAGTACCTGGATTGCTTTTTGATGCCCTATCACAACACAGTAGTAAGTAATTCATTTCTGGCAATATGAAAAACATTTCCTGGATTCTTGAGATTTTTACTTTTCTGCAATTGAACCCAAATTTCTTTAACACATGCAGATCATATGTTGAGTTCCACATTGGAGATGACATTCTCACTTCACATTCTGTAATGAACTTCATTATCTTTGTCATGAGAGTGTTGACATGAGCTTTTTCATTATCATACACACATCTATTTCTCAGAAACCATAATTATTGCATAGTTAAAAAAGCTGCAATCTTCCATATTTCCTTCACTGCAGGGCTTTTACCTTTTGCAGTTTTTAGAACTTCATCAAAGGATTTGGGGTTAATAAAACTGAACATATAACCCAACCATTTCCATATTATTTCACTAAAGTCACAATGCCATATAATATGTTCTAGGGATTCTTTATCTTTTCTGTAAAAGGCACATCTGGAGGCTAAGCTAAATTTTCTTTTTCTCATGTTTTCATCAGTGGGATAGGCAGATCTGACTATTTTCCACATATTACTTGACACACTGGGATGTACAGAGGGATTCCATACCTGTTTAGTCCATTTCAGCTTTGGATATTTCTTTCTTATGCATTCCACATATGAAGCCACTATAAAATCACCAATAGTTGAGCCAGTACACACTTTTTATCATCTTCATTGGTTATTACTGGAAGTTCATTAACATCTATCAGTGCAAGCAATTTCACTTGGGAGGACCCATTCACCATCCAAAATAATATCAACTACTTTCATTTCAGGGAATTGGAGTAGAAAAGTGTTCTATGGATATATTTCATTCAATGCTTTATCTTTTATCCATATATCCTTTCCTAATGAGATATTAAGACCATTTCCCACCAACCATCTTGAGTGATTATAAACTTCATTCGCTATACATTTCAAACCAGGCCATATGGATGACTTTTATAGTATTCAATCCATTCACACTTTTGGTTTTGGTATTTAACTTTGAAAAAACTTGTCATTTCATTTGTATCATTTTGTATCCTCCAGAAAAGTTTGATGAGCATTGTTTTATTTATTATCTCCAGTCATCTTAACCCCAAACCACTTCATCTATTGAAGAGCAAACTGAATCCCATTTCACAGTTATCAATTTTCTAGTTGCAAGGTCACCAATCCAGAGAAAATTTCTTATAACTCTTTCACACTCCATCAGAACTTTTTGTGGCCATTTATAAATAGCCATATTATAAATTGGAATGCTACAAAGAGAAAATTTTACCAGAATCAACCTCTCTTAAAATGAAAGAAGATTCCCTTTCCATCCAGCTAGCCTTTCTTGCATCATCTCCATAAATCCCCATAAGTGAATGGGTGATTCTGACAGAAATTATATTGACACCCAAATAATTATCTAGAAAAGTAGATAACACCATATTAAATTCTTCTGCAATAAGATTTTTTCTTAATTCTCTTGTACCCTCTATGAAGCATTTACTTTTTTCTAAACTGATGATTTGGCCTGAAGCTGCTTGGTAATCTTTGAGAATGTTTAATAGTTTTTTGACATTTGTCTTGTCACCATTACAAAAGAGGAAAATGTCATCAGCAAAGAAAATGTGAGATGGATGTACATTTTTTCTTATCACCATAGGAATCGATTTTTTCTCTTGAATTCTATTTGTCAGGATTCTGCTTAGGAGAGCTTCTGCTATCACAAATAGAAGGGGAGACAATGGATCTCCTTGTATCCCTCATCCACTAGGAAATATCCCATGGGGCCATCATTTAATAAGACATAAATTTTTGCTGATTGAAGAATTGTGTGTAACCAAGAAATGGCCTTTTCTAAGAAACCAAATTGTCTCATAACTTGAAAAAGAAACTCCCAGCTTAAGGAGTCATAAGCTTGTGTAATATCAAGTTTTAAACCAATATTGCCACCTCTTCTTGTAGTATCAAGTTCATTCACTAACTCAGATGCCAACACTATTTGGTCTTGTATATTTCTACCCTTGATGAATGCATCTTATTGAGGAGAGACTATTTTTTGAATTATCCCCCATAATCTTGATGTTATGATCTTTGTGATAACCTTAAATCTAAAGTTCATCAGACCAATGGGTCTAAATTGGTTTGCTCTCTTGGCATTTTTAACTTTAGGCATGAGTAAAAGAAAATTGAAATTCAATCCATTTGGGATAAAGCCTCTTTTCCAACAAATTTCTTTAGTAAAGTCCTTACCTATGACCTCCCATGCTATTCTGTAGAACCAACCAGCAAAGCCATCAGGGCCTGGAGCACTATCTGGATCAAGATCAAAAACATCTTTTTTCACTTCTTCATCAGTTGGAGTTGCATCTAGCATGAAGTTGTCCTCTTCAGTCACTACTTTTGGAATATCTTGAAAAATTTCTGGAACAGAGTTCACTTCATGATGCTTGAATTTGTTTTCAAAGTGGGATATCAAAATGTCTGCAATTTCATCTTGATTTGACACAATATTACCATTTGCATTTTCCAATTCTACTATAGAATTTTGTGTTTGTCTTATTTTGAGATTCACATGAAAAAATATGGAATTTTAAGCTCATTCCTTTAGCTATTTCACTCTTGATTTTTGTTGAGTAATCTGTTTTTTTTTTTTGATCAATTAATATTTCTTGAACTCCTCTGGCAGTCACTAGGTTATTTAGCATACCAATATCCATTGGATGTTTATTAGATACTAGTGAAGCCTGCATAACTGTATCTTCTGCTTGTTTCATTTTTTTTCTCACATCTCCAAATATATTCCAGTTTCATAGTTGTATTTTTTTCTTATGTCTTTTCAATTTTCTCATAAAGATAAAACCAGGATTACCAACCATTTCTTCCTGCCAAGATTCTTTAATGATCTTAAGAAAATCAGGATGACTCTTCCAAACTTTAAAGCTCTGAAGGGAACATTTTTTGGTTTTGGAATTTCAACATTAGCTCCATATAGAACTCCATGATCTGAAATCCCCCTGACACCCACTTTATAACCCCAACTTGGATAAATATCAATCCATTTATTATTAAATACAGCTCTGTCAAGATTGCAGACTATTCTTTTACATCCAACTCTATTATTGCGCCAAGAGAACTCCAATCCAGTTTTTATGGCATGAATTAAACCACAAGTATTCAAACAGTCATAGAATTCCTGTATTGATATTCTTAGAGGTGTTAAACCTCCAACTTTCTCATCCAAGCTTGTAACTATGTTAAAATCTCCTATCACAAGCCATGGTTTATTTAAAGAATTCAAATTTCCCAAATCCTCCCACAGACTTCTTCCATTTACAGTTAATGTAGCTGTATGGACTCCAGTAATTAATGAACCACCTACATTCACAGTTATTTCTTGTCTTATATTTGAGACAATTATTGGTGGACTTATTGAAGCACTCCAAAGAATCCAGATATTCCCTTTATTCTCCTCACTTGAGTTGTGAATTATTTTGTAATGTATCCCTGGTAATTTCAATCTCTTCAAAAAAGTAGAAGTAAACTAAACTTTTGGTTCAGCTAAAATAACTAAAAAAGGACAAAAAATATTAATCATACTCCTGAGTTTATCTTTGGCTTTTAATCTCCCTGGGCCTCTGATATTCCAAAATATAACTCTCATTTAGAATTTGGAGGTTGAGAAGTTGCAGGACTTCTCTTTCCTTGATTTTTTTTACTTTCATTTCCACTTAATCATGCAGCTTGCTTTCTGGTAATTCTGGGTGGCTTGTTTGTTTTTTGTTTAGTATAGAGTATGCTTCCTTACTTATCCCTTCCCCAGATGTAGTTGTAATTTCTTTTATAACAAGAAGTGAATCATTCTGCTATGAGCTACTTTCTGCAGTTGTAGAGCTTTTCTGTATTGGAGATTTATCTTCTTGTATAATAGTTTCCAAATATTTGACTAAAGGTATAGAAATAACTTCTGGAATAGTTGTAGGAGGTTGCAGATGAATCACATTATTTACATAAGGCTCACTGGATACCATAGTAATTAGTTTATCAACTGACAAACTTGGAAAGTCTTTATAAAAAGTTAAGGGAGCACTGAATTCTTCATTATTTTCCTGTAATACATGAAATCTCCCTGAAGAGGAATTTTGATGGTATTATGGCATCTATAGTTTCATTATCACTTAATAAAGATTCATCAATATGATCAATTATGTGCTCTATATCAGTATCTTTAAAAGGAAAACAAATATCAAAACCTTTTGTTGCAGAAGTATTCTTAGATCTCCATTGTTTCTTTAGTATGCACTTCATTTCTTTTTACTCTGCATTTTGATACTAAATGACCTATAATCTTGTAGTGGAAGCAAAATATTGGTCATTTGGAAATATGAATAGGTTGTTCAATTTACCATACTTTGATTCAATATTCACTTTGCTGGGTATGAACCTATCTAAATCAACTTCTACCAACACACTTGCATAGTATCCAATTTCTCGTTTTAAAGTTGTATCATCAACCTTCAATGCCCTGCCAATTTTATTTCCCAATTGTAAAATAATACTTTCCTTCAAATATTCGATGCTTAACCCATGGAAAGTTACCCAAACAAAATTTGTAGAAGTTTTTTTGATTTTCTGGATTAAAATTCGGCTCTCATGCTCTAAGTTTCAAAGTTTGTGATTCAACCATCCAAAGTCCCCTCCAAATGAAACTTCTGTTATCTTCATTATCAAGCTTAATTATAAAAAATCCTTTTCCCTGAGGAATCAATTGTACCAAACCTTTCAAAACCCATTGTTTCTTCAATATTGTTGAAGTTGTCTCAATTTTTAGTTTGACAAAATCCGGTCTACATATTAGACTGAATCTTCATTCTCTTAAACTATCATCAATAACATCATCCTGGATGAATAGAGATGGAATATCCATTATGGAATCTAAATTAGTAGCATAATTAAAGTTCCCAGATGAATCAATTTTTTTTAGTAAATACTATCATATTTTGAAGCACCAATCATTTGATCGAAGTAAAAATTCACCTGATAATGAAATGATAAGAATCACCTGGATTAATGAAGACAATTAACGTTGAAAACTAGAAAATCTGTGAAAATAAGAAACGATTCCGTCGTCAGGTCAAGCACCGATTCATAGAGCTAAAAATTATCCCACAAATACCTGCAATAATTAAACTATTCATGTGGAAGTCTTTAAAAGCAGCTCTATTAGAGCATTTCTCGGCCGAACTCGCAATCGTTGCTATCTCAAGCTTGTTTGTCAAGTTTAGTGATCAAAACTATAAGTCTTGATTTATAGTGATGTCTCGGACTAGGATAGATTGTGTATTTAAGCTTTAGACTTCACGGGTTCATCAATTGAAGACAAAAAACTACTAAGGAGAGCTTGTGGAACTTCATCGACAAAAGGTATGTGGAGACTAAAACTCATCTATCACTCAAAAATTCTATTTCTACTCTATCTCCTTCTTGAGACAAAAGTCGTATTACTATATAGTATTCGATTATACACATTTGATATTTCAAGCTGAGTTTAACTCGCTTATATTTTTCCCTAAATATGTGTTGGTAAGCTTTTTATCCAACCAAGTTCATCTTATATTCTTGACGAAAGTCAAAGGACGATCATGTGAAAATCGCCAAATAACAACTTACATGATTTGTGTGATACAGTCATTTGATGTAGACTCAGAATGTTTCGTTTTGATTATTTCAATAACTTGAAAATCACTTTGATGCTAATAGTTAGTGAAAACAACTATTGTCATCCTCTAAGAATTCTTGAATGATTAAAATAGAGTTTAGAAAACTTAACCATAATTGGATTATAGACATAGCATGTGTACTTGCATATATGTTGATACAAGAACGGTATAGTATGCATACCCGTGTCCGTACTGAGAAGGTTGGGTAAAGTCTAGGAGCATTGGTATGCGTACCCGTATGCGTAATGGAGAACTCATTGAAGTCCGGGAACTTTTGTATGCGTACCCGTACGCATACTAATTCAACTGTTGTTTTGGATGTGTGATAGTATGCGTACCCGTTCACATACTATTGGACATAGTCCAAGTCCAACTACTTAAGTATGCGTACCCGTTTGCATATTTGAGTGGGTTAAGTTCTAAAATCAGTTTGTTCATGAACTAATACATTTATATAATAAGGAATGCAATCTTTTGCAAATCGTGGCTATAATTTTCATGACTTGATTTGAGTGAATCAAAATGGATTTTGCTTCAATTGTGTCTTGTATACTTCTATGAAAATATAAACAATTGAACAACCCTATAACTAGTTTTATTTGAGTCATTTGAACTAGTTGTTGATAAGATGAATAAGGTTGATAAGAAAGTATTCACACGGCTAACTTCGGTTAACTATAGTTGAGCCAACAAGAGGTACATGTTTAGGTACGGTTACTCATATCTAAATGAAGGTACATTTCATTTGTGTGTAACAAGCTAAGACCATCTAACGATGGAGAAATATTTTTATGGTTTCAAGCAAACTTAGCCTGGCTCTTAGATCAGGTTTCATCTAACGGTGACTATTGATTGCTTTGTTTCAAAGCTATCAAACCCTAATTTGAAAACTATATAAAGGAGAACTCTAGCAACTGGGAAACCTAATCCCCACACCTCATGTGTGATACTAGTTGGGATTAGAGTCAATTCTACTTTAACCTTAGGTTTTTCACGAAACCCTATAGGTTAACAACTTGAAGACTTCATTAGGATTGTGAATATAGACCCAACTATTTTCTCCGTAGTTGCGTGTTCTAATCTTGGTGTTTTCTATCGTGATTGGGTACTATCTTCTTTAAAATTTTCTCAAGATTTAATCTCCGATAGGCAAGATAAAAAGTAGTCACAAACATCTTCGTCTTATCGTTTATGATTCCAAAATATCTTGTTTCTCTACCATACGATTAAGATTATTATGAGGTGATTGATATTTCTAGGATGTTTTTCAGGAATATAAGTCTGGTATATCAATTGGTTCCTGTTTACCTTGATTTATCAAAAGACAGAACAAAATTCATAGGTTTATCCGTGGGAGACATATTTTTCTATACAATAGACTTTTCTGTGTGAGACAAATTGGTTTATCAAATCTTCGACTTTGGGTCGTAGCAACTCTTAGTTTTGGGTGAGATCAGCTAAGGGCATCCAGTACGCAGAATCCGACGTGGTTCTAGAGGCATAAAGAACACAACTGTACCTTAATCAGTGTGAGATTGGTTAGGGATCAACTATATTCCAGTCTGAAGTTAACTTGGAGTAGGATAGTGTGTCTGTAGCGGATTAATATAGTGTGGTGTTCAAATTAAGACTAGTTCCCGGGGTTTTTCAGCATTTGCGGTTTCCTCGTTAACAAAATTTCTTGTGTCTGTGTTATTTATTTTCCGCATTATATTTGTTTATATAATTGAAACATCACAGGTTGTGTGTAATACAATTAATTAGATAATCCAACCTTTGGTTATTGATATAAATTGATTGACACTTGAACATTGGTCTTTGGTACCGTTCGAATCACGTCTCTGATATTTCCTCTTGGACTTCCCCAATATTCGGTTGGATTAAAATTAACTGTGATGGGGCTTGGAATCTATCTTCAATAGACGGCGGGATTGGATTTTTTTTCCGAAATTCTGATCACCAATTCCTAATTGTGGAAGGAAGCGGAAATACAAGCAATAATAGAGGATATATGAACTTCTTGGGAGAAGAAATATCAACAAGTACTGATTGAAAGTGATGCTGAAGGAATCATACACAGAATCAAAGAAAGATATTTTCATGGAAACCATAAAACTCAAGCATGGTTGTCTGATATAAAATACCTAATTTTTAGGTTTAAGAGAATTGTCTTTAATTTTTTAATCGCACTAACAATGGGGTTGCCCATAATGTAGCCCAATGGGCAAAAAAAATAGAACATGTATGGCTTGGTCTTCAGCTGTAGTGACCCTCAAGCTCGTCAACGTTGTTATACCGGTCTAGAGATGATCAAGTGACGATTTAGCAGTTAATAACTCGATTAGTTTAACACGGGCGTTACTTAATAGGAATTAATCTAACAACGATTTAGATACGAAACTAGTATCGTTAGATTCATCTCGAAAAGTTATGTGGGATAGACTACTCGAACGTGTCATTCGGGTATCGGACGAAGAAGATATTATTAGAATTATTTGAAGAGAAACGTTAACCGCTGGGCTGCCCTTATCAATTTTTGGGTGCCTTTATCAATTTGGGCCGACCTTATCCCCATCAAGTAGATTAACTCGTTACGCCCTCTTCTTTTTCATTCTTATTTCTTCTTCTTTCTCTCTTTTTCTTCTGCTGCTTCTACTCATCGCCTCTGGCGATTTTGTGAAATCATTCCGAGGTCAAAATCGAAGGGAAACTGTATGGAAATTGTTGGAGGTGATGATGTTGTTTATTGAGATTGAAAGAAGAAGAAGTGGTTGCTGTTGTAAATAGAATTAGGGTTTGAAGCAGTCGAATTTGGATCTAGTATGAATTGAGATGTGAATCGTGTTGCTGATAAGTAAATACGAAGAGGGTTGATGTTTAATTCAAGTTGCGGAGTCATTCTAGTGGTTGAATCCAAAGTTAGGGTTTTGTCAGAAGTTCAAGGAATAATTAGAAGATGAAATCGATATAAAAAGGATTGAATTAATGAGGGGTTTGCTATGAATTGAAGCATAGTCGGATGAATTGAGGTTAATTGGATATTACAGATCTGTTCATGAAGATATGAAGAATTAGGGTTTCATGTTCTTCCCCAATTTGAGTTAATGTTTAATTGAGAGCTGGTGGTGGTGTTGGTTCGATTGATTCAAGTTCAGAGAAGATTTGAGGTAACCGTCTTCTTAATAAGTTTATGAATTTATGGATGATGGATGTGTGTTGATATACAAAGAGTTTTATGGATTGTGTTTAACTGAATAAGGGAATGATTTTAAAGATTATGTAAGAGAAGACAGGGTTAATGAGATTGTTGAGTTGAGATAGTTGTGGTGGTTATGAGGATGGAGGTTTTGAAATGGTTATGTTGAGTTTTGGTGGTTCATTGTGATGAATGATGTAGTAAGTTTGATAGTGTTGTTACTGGTGTTGTGTTTACCAGGAAGTTATAAACTGTAGGTGAGTACTGTTGGTTGTTTAAAGTATTCTTGGTGATAAATTAAAGAACAGGGGTTGGGTCTGTTCTTGAGAAGTTTGGAGTTGAGGTTTAAATGAATTGGTTGGTTGTATCTTGGATATGGTGCTGCTGTGCATAGTGATGCTGCTGCTATGACTGAAGTGATTGGGAATGGGGATCTAAAGTTGAATGGTAGTAATGGTATTATAATTGTGGATGTTAATGAAGGCTTAGAATTTTACAGAGTTTGACTAGATCAGATGGCGGCAGTAAATGAGCCTGGTTGTACTGCAATTGATCTGATAAGAATGGATGGTTAGGTTGTATTTGATCTGAGATGAGGACATTCATTGTTGCAGTGAGATTTGTAGTTGAAGTTAAATTGAGTGGGTTCAAGTTTGAACTGTTGGTTTGAATTTCAAATAGAGTTAGGCAAGGTTGATGATATTTCCTGAGTTGAATTAGATGTTCCTTAAAGCTGCAATTGCAGACCAAGGTGAGCTTAGCTTACATTTGTAAATAGATTTTGTATTTGTAATTGTGTTATTATAATTATTTGAGTTGATTGAGTTTGTGCAATAGAACTAGGTTGTTATTCCTCCCAGTCAGACTATCTGACTGATTGTGTTCTTAGCTGAATTAGATCATCTGACTGAGTTGAGTCGTTATGACTCACTGATTTCCCTTTTTTGACCTGAGTTGAATCAGTTGACCCGAATTGACTCAGTTGACCGATTCCTATTTGACTTTAACCCTCGACTATGACCTTGACCGTTGACCTGACCTTAGACCAATTGACTTACCTTGACTTTGACTTTGACTTAGACGTTGACTGTTAGTTGACTCTTCTGGCTAACGTTGACCGTTAGTGACCGTTTAGTTAATCAATTGGACCAGGCCTTGTGTATTGGGCTTGTTAGTGGACTTGGACTTAGATTCAGTTTTCTTAATTAGATGTTTGGACCTCTTGTGGTCCGAATTAGCATCCGGTTCCTTCTACAAAGTTGTAGATATTCATTCGAATTGGCTATGGACTATGTATCAATCTAATTGGATTAGTAAATTCTTAGTTATACTAAAGATAGAGAATAAATTATCATAATGGACTTAGAACCATTAGATAGAATTGTATGATTCTTCTGTGAGCCTTTTGGCTAAACTCTTAGAGTGCTTGTGTGATTATCAGTTAGACTCTATTAACAACGATCGATTCAAAGAATGAACCAGTGGATCATGGATCTCGAGGTATGCGAGGCTGGTCATCAAAAAGGTGTGGGAATGCATTTAACAGTTTTGTAATCATTGTTATTTCTTTTACGAAAGTCTTTGCTTAGTAAACTCATGCATTGTCTATTCGTTTATTTCATTCTTTGTTTATCTTTATGATTGTCTATGGGAAATGAGAATTTCCATCTATGGTATATTGGATACGGCTCCTTCAGAATTTATGGCTAGGGCGATACACCACAATATTAATAATAGGTGTGGAAATGGGCATCAATATTACGGGTGAGTATACTAATCACCACAGACTAACTTGTCTTTATTTTTCGGTGTGTAAATGTCACCACAGAAATTATAAGGTGTGTAAATGTCACCGCAGAAACTAAAGGAGGAGTTTAGGTCCATATACATGATTGTTTATTTCAGTGGCTTTGTTATCTTCTAATGTTTGGGAAAACATGTAATGTTTTCCAACTCTGTTTTCCAAATCTGCATATGATTACTTAGAAGTTAAATGTTAATTATTCCCCATTTCAGTTTCAGTGACAGAGCGAGTTGCGCTGTAAAGCTTCGAGAAGTTAACTTCGTTATTTGTTTATATTATGATACGTTTATTTTGTTGTAAATTCTATTTGTAAACCAAATGATTATTTTATATGTATCATTGGAGAGGAGATCTTGTATATATATTTCTGAGCGGGGTTAGCTTTGGGTTAAGTTTTTGTATCGCATTTCTTAATTGAATGCTTAAGTACATGTTTTAGATTTTAGTGCCTTTTTATTTAGTTAATTCTTGGATTAGTCAGCTACTAGCTTAAGGGGTGCTATATCAGCCCTAGTTTGGCTTCTAACATCCCTAAGTGATGATCATAGTCTATCAAGACAGATGGAAGGGATGCAATGAGGTGTTTCTTGAATTTACTTGAGTGATAATAGAACTTTACTTTTATTTTTCCCCGTGACTAAGTTGAATATACTTGAGTGAACAACATTAATCTTCAGTGAGTTTTTTTTTTTTTGATACACAATACAAATAAAGGTGACTACAATGTAAAAATATCGTCTTGGATACAAGACGCGATACATAAAGGGATTGGAAGAGAACCACCATGTATTAGAATGATGGTTTAAAATATAATTAGTTATCGTGTGGGCAACAATGTTCCCATGTATTTTGTTGAAAAATAATCTTGAACTTTGATATTTTATTCCACCAGTCTCTGATTTGAAGAAAAAATTGGTGCAGTCTCCATGGGATGTGAACTGTGTCATCTTTCAACATTCAGAAGACCTAAAGATTATGAAGACGTATCGACTATGATGAATACATCATCCTTCCACTTGAGATTAGTGATGCTGACTTGACTTTTTTTTTCATTCCTATCGTTGTTTTTAAGTCATTTAAGATTGAAAACATAACATGTGAGGTTATATTTAATACTCTAGTATTAGATTTGGTCATTCTATTATGATCAAAATATTAAGGAAGAATATTTGATTACGAAGTATAACGTTTATATTTTGAACTTCGTAAATGCGACATCGACTTAATCTATGTAACTCGTTACTTGATTGTATATTAGATATAGGTGTGATTTCATCCTAGAAAACTATGTTTGATTACATATATTTAAAGGAAGTACATATACGAAACATGTTTCGTAATAGAAAAGAAACCAATAGGCGTTTTGGTCCGGTTTCATTGAAGATCTATTGGATGACCAATTCGAACCTAGGTAAGAAGTTTGGTAGATCCGATCCTAGCTATTGTGGGGATCCTTGGTAGAACCGATCCTTACCTATATTGGGAGTCATGGTAGAACCAATCCTAGATATTGTTGGGAGTCATGGAAGAACCGATCCCTACCTATATTTGGAGACTTGGTAGAACCCATCTTAACCTATGCTAGGATTCATGGTAGAACCGGTCCCAAGATAAAAACCGATCCTCTATATTCACATATTACTTTACGGTTTTGTGTGAGTTTGGAATTAGGGTTTGCTAAATAGGAAAGTTCTATATGTCGACATAATTTGAACATGAATATAATTCTCATCTTTTATTGTTCTAAGATATTCCTTGATACTCAAGGTAATCCCAATCCGAATATTGAGAATCTTTTGATTATATGTTTTTGATTTTCCAGCAAATCAAAACATATCTCTTGGAAAGTTATATTAATTAAAAATCAAAACATATCTCTTGGAAAGTTATATTAATTAATTGCTAAACTAATATTAGATATTTTCTAATGAGAGATTTCAGAATTGCAGGTCGGATGTTAGCTGGAAATATGAAAAACGGAATTAGGTACTTATTGCATCTTGAGAATATTTCTGGTTTTGGAATTTCCTTGTTGTCAAAACAACCTTGGTCTATAAATAGTTGAGTTTGAATTTCTTGCAAACTATACTAGGAGCCAGGAAAACTTCATTCGTGTTGTTTCTGGTGGAGCCGTCTATCCGGAGAGGAAAGTATCCTAATTAGGCGAAATCTTTTACGCCCACTCGTTTAAAGACTTCTGTGAGATCCAAAATTTCTATGAATAATGTTGGTTGGAAACTAGATAATTGCTCTGTTATTTTAGTTTTCAATTATTGATTTTATTGACTAACGGTTGTTGTGAAAAGATGAAGGTACCCAAATACACCACAATCTTTTATTTATCCACCTATAAGTCCTCTACCGAAAATGATTGTCTATAGACTGAGTCCAGATAATACAACAAATCGGTTCACACTTCGTGTGATCATCTATGGATACGAGATCGAGAAAATACGACAACAAGATATCTTGTGTGATTGACTATGGATTCAAGATCGAGACAATACAACAACGAAGTATGATACTTGGTAATAGGTTCGGACACTATCAAGTATATGCAGAGTTAACGTTTGTGTAATTTATTTTAAATTATATAAACAAATATAATTTCGAAAAACATAAGTAAATCACACATCAAGATTTTGTTAACGAGGAAAATTTCAAGCGCAGAAAAACCCCTGGACCTAGTCCAGAATTGAATACTCTCAGAATTAAACCGCTATACAAAATCTACACCAACTTCGTATAGTTGTGACCAAGCAACTACCCCTAGTTCACTTAGCTTCCTAAGTATCCATGCGCTTCTGACTTCAATGAGTGCACGCACTAGAACAATTTCTTTGGATCGTATTCCAAATAGTAAAGGAACAACAAATTTGTTTGGTAACAACTCTTTTGATTCATTTAAGATAAAGATATCTTAATTCATACACAAAGGCTCTTCCGTTTAATATAATAAACTCCTTTGCCTGGTTAGATTTATCCAATCTCTATTACCTAAGTAATAAGATTCGGATTTGCAACAATCAAAATAGATCTCAAAGAGAACTATTAGTTGATGCTGATCTCACGCAACTAATCAATCGAATAAATCTGATTCTAGTTGGATCCCAACCAATCAAGGTTTGTGCACACAAAGGTATGAGAAGTAAAATCTTCTTATATCTTTAATAAACACTTGCACAACACCACTTTATTCTCTTGTGATCAATCACACACATAACGGAGTCTGTTAACAATGAATTATCACAAGATATCTTTAGATCTACAAACAGTTCTAAAGATCCCATCAATACTTCAATCTAGTTTGAGTGAATCTTATATCAAAAGAGAATACTCTCAAGAATAAGAAAACTAGGTGCAATTAAAGTTTCAACAACCGTTAGTCAAACAAATCAATCGAAAACTAATAATACTGCAATTATCTAGTTCCCCATCAACGGTACTCGTAGATCTTCTTGATCCCATAGAAGACTTTATACGAGCGGTCGTAAGAGATTTCACCTCATTAGGATACTTTCCTCTCCGAATAGACGGCTCTACCATAAATAACAAGAATAAAGTTTGCCTGGATCTTAGGATAGTTTGCTAGAAATGCAAACTTAGGTATTTATAGACCAATGATGTTTTGACGCCACGGAATTTCCAAAACCCAAAATATTCTCAAGATAGGCAATGAATAGAAAAATTCTATTTTCCTAATTCTAATAAATGCTTGTCCAAAATTTCCGAAATCTCTCAATAGAAAATCTCCAATTAGTAAATGCACATTACTAATTTTTATTCTCTAGAGATATGCATTTAATTTCTGGTAATTAAAGCATATAAAACCAAAAACCTTGAGTACTAAGGAATATCTTTGAACAATAAATGATAAGAGTTATTGTACGTGTTCAAAGTATGTTGACATCTTTTCACTATAAATCCTTATTCATATTTACATGGATTTACATTCTTGGAATCAGTTATACCACACTTCTAAACAAGTTTACAATTGGTTCACATGTATACCAAGATTACTATGTGATTGATCAAATCACATACACGGGTTCAATCGGTTCTAGCAATCACTAGGATCAGTTATACCTCAATTTGGAAATACTTGTGATCGTTAACACATGTTTCCAGTGACTTGGAGAGTTACATCAATTACGAGAATCGTAAAAGATGCAAATAGCAAGATATGTAAACAATGTCAATTACCAGGACCGTAATATTATTCTTGTTACCATATACTCATGGTAATTGTATTTCTTTAATTGTGATCTAAAGATCAATATTTGGTCACACAACATAGAACTACAATGGATCATGGCATTTGTGAGAGCAAGATGTTGACAAACTTGGATTAAATTATATCTTTAAACAATTCTAAACTTTCAAGAACAAGATACAAGATATGAATACATACCAATGAGATTAGGGCTTCATCTAAACCTAGTAAATGAAACTAGAACATGAAGAACATTACAACAAAACTTAAATTTGATAAACTAACATGAACAAGCTATTCTTGGATGAGTTTTCAACACAACAACCCTCTCTATTTATACAAAAAACTCTCTCACACTTTGGATTCAATTCTTTGTAGTAACCACTCAACAATTAAACAAAACATGTTTTCTTAATTGATGGATAGAATGGAATACAATGGGGGTGAGGTGGATGTTTTGGAAAGAATCCAATGGGAGTGAGGTGGATGTTTTGGAAGGAATCCAATGGGGGTGAGGTGGAAATGGGTTTGGGTATTGGGTATTGGGCCATGGGTTTTGGATCATGGGTTGTAAACAGGTTGCCACTGATGCGCGAGCGGGTTGCAACACTTCCAACTTTCTTCTCTTTTGTCTTCTCAATTCTTCCAAGCTTTATTTAGTACTTAAAAACACAAAATTAATTAATACAAATATTTATTCTTGAAGATGGTAAGAATGCATTTGGGATAATATATGACTTTGAAGCGCGAAAGATGAGTTAAGTGCCAATGAAAAGGTGTATGAATATGCAATATTTGGCACTCATCAAATACCCCCAAACCTGAATTTTACTTGTCCTCAAGTGAAACAAAATCCAGAAATCCTAACTATACCACTGTCGCTGGTCTCTCGAATGTGCATTTAGCGTATGCACTAAGCCTTTAAACCCCCTAGGTGTCCCTAGTGGATTTGTTGTAGTCTCGTGAGGGCCTACCAAAGATGTACCCACAAAACCTTCTCCAATTTCAGAGCATCCATAGAAATGTCTTCGTCTTCGGTCTTCAACTGTAGATGATGAACTTGAATTTTCGTAGAAATCCTTGACAATTTGTAACCAATATATATATATATATATATATGTGCACCAATTTGTGATAGTTGGACTGCCTGGGTCTTTAAACTTAGGAGGTGTGTGCTTTGAATGATTGCACTCACTTGCTCAGTGGGAGCACGCTTATGCACATGAAGCTTTCGCTTTTTGTGTGCACAGATCCTAAGGAATTTAGCATAAGCGGGGACTTGCTTGATTGCATCAAGAAATGGGATGTTGATGTTAACTCGTTTGAACATTTCAAAATCTCGTTGTCTTGTATACTTGCTGCACCAATCTTTGTGGGAATGGAGCAAATAGGTACATTTGATCGTCGGCAGAGACATTAGAATTATGGGAATTCTTATGTTGCTCAGATTTGTCTTCAACAATAGGTGTTTTCTGTGGGATTTTATGCACTGGTGAGTCTGATGTGTACTCACTCGATTTGTGGTACACCTACCATCGACCATTGCACATGGTCTCAAGCTCGTAGTTCGGTTCTTGACATCTAAACCTTCATACAAAATTTGCACAAGTCTCCATTTTCAAAACCATGGTGAGGACATTGAGCAATAATTCATTGAATCTCTCTAAATATTTTGCCAAAGTTTCCTCCTCTAAATTGCACAAAACTATTCAGACTTTGACGAATTGCCGTAGTCTTATGGTTTGGGAAGAACTTTTGAAGAACTCTTTCGTAAGAGCATCCCATGTATGAAATGACTGTGGCTGTTGAGCACACAGCCAAGTCTTGGCCTTACACCAATTACAAGGACCAGTTACCAATTACAAGGATCGATTACACAACTCTTTGTGATCGGTCACACCAATTACTAGGATCGGTCACACCAATTACAAATATCGATCATACCATCTCATGGTGATTACTTAGGATCGGTTACACCAATTAATAAAAATTAGTTATAACAAATCATAAGTCAGGCATTGTAATTAGTTATACCAAGATACATAACAAAGTCACAATCAGTTCTACCATCTCACACATATTGGTAATCCAAATATTTGCAATGAATAGCCGTACCAATAAGCCTAACGATTTCCCTTTCAATTCATAAAACAAGTTTATGATATACTTCCTTTAAAAAAATGTAAAACATTGTTTCCTAGGATGAAATCTTTACCATAACCCATTCACATAATCATAACAGTATATACAAGATTATGTTGATGTCATATCTACGAAGTTCAAAAGATAAGTGTTATACTTCGCAGTCTAATTCCCTAATATTATGATCATACATATATGACCATGTCACATCACTAGAGGATTATACAATTTATACAGCTTCTCAGTTATGTTCTTAATAGAGCACGACTTGAAAGATACGTAAGAAATGAAACAGTTCAAGTCAATATTACTAACCTCAATAGGAAGTATGATGTTGTCGTTGTAGTTCACTTCTTCTTCTCATTCTTCAGGTCTTCAGAGTAATACTTGTATGTATCAACATTCCTAAACTTTCTAGTCTAACCTAAACGAAGTTGACTCTAGTATATAATCAACCGACTTAGATGAATTTTGACACACTAAAATATGACAACCAAACTTGACATACCAACGCTTGGTGAGTTCAACCGAGATATTCTCTAACATATTGAAATTCTGATTGCACCTAGTTTGATTATTCTTTAGAGCCTTCTCTTCTGACATAAGGGTCACTCAAACTAGATCAAGAGATTAGCGGTAGTTCAGATCTTTTTTTAAAACTTTGTGGGATCTAATTGATGTCGTATCTTTGTGATTTAACTTCGTGTGAAAACTTGATTGGCTGGGATCCAATTAGATCTCATTTATCTTTGATATACGATTGATTAACTAATCATAGTAAATCGTGAAAATGTGGGAGTACCAAAATACACCACCAACATTTTATTAGGCAACCTGTATGGACTAAACATGAATACAATTCCCAAAGTTCAACTTAATGAATCTCAATCAAGGAATTATATGAAAAGCTTATATCTCTTTCTCTCAGAATCAAAAAGTTCACATAACCAAGTCTGTAAACCTGACTATGTGTGAGAGTACTTGGACGATCTCAAAAATCAAAGAATCAATCAAGTCGTATGCAAAAAATAAGGATGGATGCATATATTTGATGATTTACGTACAACCTATGATATTTCAATTATAAAGATATACAATATAATACGGAAAAAGAAATAATACAGATACCAAAAATTTTATTAACAAGGAAACCACAAATGCAGAAAAACCACGGGACCTAGTCCAAATTTGAGCACTAAAATATATTAAACGTCTACATACACTATCCTATTACCAATTATCTTTGGACTGAAATGTAGTTGAGACCGAATTAAACCCTTACATCAATTAAGTTACAGTCGTACTCCTTACACATCTTAAATCCTAGCAGGACTCTGCGCAAATGATTCCCTTAGATGACGTCCTTCACAGCGTAAGAGTTGCTTTAACTCAATTGAATACTTTAAACCAATCTGTCTCCCACAGATAAGCCTATATGTGTGATTTCCTTTTTCATCGTAGATCAAGATGAGACTGAAAATCGATAGCAATAGACAAAGTCTAGCTAACCCCAAATACGTACTTATGCTTCCCAACGAGCATCCTAGATTATTATGCACCTCACAAGTATTAAACCTGTGGAATCACAAAGTCTTAGACGAAGAGAACTTTGCGATTTGTATCTATCTTGTTCAAGCGAGCAGCTAAACAATCAAACAAAATCACGATACATGAACTATCAAGATAAAAGATAGTTGACCTGGTTTCACGAATCCCTATGAGGTATTTTTAGTCGCTAAACCCTAAAAGGGTTTTAGTAAGAGGACCAATCTAGTTTACAGTTAGGCCACACAAAGATAATTCCAGGATTCAAAGATCCTAGTTTCCTAAGGTTCCCCTTATATAAACTTTCAAAGCATAGGTTGCTTTAGGTTTAAGCTAAGAGAGCTTTGGAACCAAGCAAACAATATCCACCGTTAGATGAATCTTTGAAATGAGATTAACATAACAAGATATACATTCTGGTTAAAATGAATCGTAACCGAACTGTGTATAAAAACATTGTTCATAGACAGTTAGGCGAGACTAGCTGATTGAACCATAAGCTTAATCATTTTCGTAACACTTAAGACTTTTAAGCTTGAATCACAACCATAGGTTATAATGTGATCAATCATGTCTATATGGTGTTTTTAGATATTTATTCAAATGCTAATTATCTCGCAGAAATAATTTTATGAGCATCTGAAAATATTCGACAGGGAAAGTACGTGTACTCTACCTTGTTCGTAACTATTTTTGTCATGGTACATGTACCGGGTATGTGTACCCTTAAGACAAAAATAAGTTCCGGATCTTACATAACTTGATAAATAGGTGGTTTAGTCTTCACTTACCTTTTGTTGAAGAAGTACTCCAAAATCTTCGGTTGATCTTCGACTTCAAACAGCAGAACGCATTGATGTTCGATTCTCAACTACACACTTCTATCCTAATCCAAGATTTTACTAATTGTAGACTAGAAATCAATATATAGTTTTGATAAACTAAATTTTATAATTATCTTAATATAACAACACTTGTGATCTCGACCGAGAAATGCTCTAACAGATCGTTAACTATCATTTGGTAGTATTCTTCAATATCTGAATCTGATAGTTTAGATACCTAAATCTAGGTATTTCGATAATCAATATCTTGGTAGATCTTACTCAACAAAGGAATTTATTATATTAAACTGAAGAAGATTTGGTGAACTCAACATATATTCTTTGATTTACTTCTTGAGATTGGAAGAGTGGTTACCGAACATATATATTAGTCCTTTACTGTTAGGGAATATGATTCAAAGGAGTTGAGTTCTTGAAGTCTTCATAGTGGCTAAAGTAACTTAAGATAATTGAATCTATCTTAGGATTCACATGCGTTGCCCTAATTTTTTTGTAGGCTCATGGATACTAAAGAAGCTAGGTAACTAGGTGTAGTTTACTTGGTCTAAACTATACGAAGTTGGTAGTAGTCTTTGTATAATAGCTTACTTATGAGAGTATTCAAAACTAGACTAGGTCCCGGGGTTTTTCTGCACTTGCAGTTTCCCCGTTAACAAAATATTATTGTGTGCTTTTACTTTACTTTTCGTATTACAATTGTTTAGTTATAATTTAAATAATCCACACTTGGATTCCAAAATACCGTCATTTCCAATGTGTTATCTACTGTCCATATAACTATCAAGCATACCTAATAAAACATAAAACGCATACGATCCAAATGCACCAACTCTTTCTGCAGGGTCGTCTGTATTTTCAATGGCTTCTTGTTATGCAGCTGCTGCTTTCACATCCCGGTTTTCCTTCACACACACAAAATATGTATTGATATATCTTATATAGTCATTCTTGTCCAACCTAGATGGGATCCGTGACATTATATGATCACCAGAGATTGAAATACCTGTAAGTATAAAAAAAATTCTAAAGGTGTTATGCCTAACTCGAATTCAGGAAAGTGAACTTTTCTAGTCTTCTTCCACTACCTCTCCTGAATTTCTTCAGTTAATTTTAGGTTAGAATTTTAGAAATAAGATTGAAACACCAAAGAAAAACCAAAATATCGTAAAGCATTTGGGATGCCATATTATTTTTTACCACTATATGTTATAATAAAAGTTCATTGTACACCTATTAGATGTAAATTTCAGTTTGCGTGGAACCTTTAATATGTGATACATCAATTTTTCGTATTGGTAACTGGGATTTTCCTACCATTTTCTAGTGTAATATGATGTCAATGAATCTAAAGTTTGTGCATCATCTACACTACACATCCATTGTTATTAATTCGTTCGACACCTCTGTGAGTTCCTCGCCTTTTTTTTTATTTCCATCATCTGTAGAGCGCATGAGTGACTCACCTTCTCATTATGTAACATATATGAGTAATTCACCTTCTCATTCAAGAACAAATAATACATCAAATTCGGTGTTTAACAAAATACCATAAGTGTTGCTGAATGGGGTTGCGACATACATTTGCCGTTGCTAAACACCATGTACATATTTTAGCAATATTTTTATCTATGTTGCTAGTCTCGGTTTTCTATTTTTTTTATTCGAAACAGATAGACGTCGTTGCCAATTTTTTGGTTATGCTACTAATTAGACAAATTTCTGTATCTTAATTGGATATCATTGATTCTGGCACTAATTTGGAAACAGATCACTATTGTAGCTAAAACTTAGCAACGATAAAAAATGGTCAATATTCGTTGACTTAGTCAAAATCGACTTCCCCCCCAGTTTTCCAATGTTTCCTGTATTATCTTGATTCATCAAGACTTTTGAGTCCATCATATTCAACATGTTCATTGAGATACAAGTTAAGTACAATATCTTTTACTTGGCATATTTTGAACATGAGAGGGTACCAAGTACACAACCAAATTTTCATTTGACAACTTGTATGGAAAAAACCAAATACAATTGCAAGTATACCAAATTAGTGATCCTTGACAATATGTATATGGAGTTTATATCTCTGATCTTCATAATTAGAAAGTCTAGACAATGGAATCCGTGAACCTGACTATTTACAAGAATACTTGGACGATCTCAAAAATCAATATCCAAGATCAATCTAGTCGTATCCAAATATTTGAATCCAAATTCTGCCAAGTATGAAACTTGTTATATATCTTTCAAGATACGAATTCTACAAGAACGAGTCTCATAATCGATAAAAATTAATATGGACTTATCAACTGGAATTGATTACATGCTACTTGTGATATTCCTATTATAAAGATAAAACAATATAATGTGGAAAATAAAAACACACATAAGACCTGAATTTTGTTAAGGTGGAAAACTTGAAAAGGAGATGGTACCAAGTACACCGCTAACTTTTTTGTTCAGCAACCGGTATGGAAAAAACCTAATGAAATTTCTAGTAGAATAGATTAATGATCATTGATAATATGTATATAGAGTTTATATCGCTATCTCTTCTCAATCCGAAAGTTTAGACAATAGAGTCTCATAATCGATCACAATTACTATGAATGTATCTAATAATATTGAATACGTAATACTTGTTTAAATCCTATTATAAAGATAAAAAAATATAATATGGAATGGGAAAAACATAAGACACCATAAGTTTTGTTAACGAGGAAACCGCAATAGTAGAAAAACATCGAGACCTCGTCCAGATTTGAACACCAAATTGTATTAAGCCACTATAGACACTATCGTACTATCAGACTTCCACTGAAATGTAGTTGAGATCGAATCCACCTCCAAGTGATTCAGTTAGAGTCGCATTCCTTACGTTTCTTAACCTCGCAATGTCGATGCAATTGATTCCCTTTGCTGACGTCCTTTACATCCTAAGAGTTGCTTCAACCTAAGTGAATACTTTTGATACTAATCTTCTTATAACATATAAGCCTATTTGATTTTCCTTTGGATCAAAGATTAAGGCTTGGAAATCTGTCTGCAATAGACAAAGCTAGCGAACCTCATAAATCCGGAACACCTATACTTGATTAGCTGAGAAGCCTACCACCTCTCAAGAACAATCTTCAACTTATCAATTAAAAATAGTTTTCAGATATCTATCTTGAGGAATCGTAAAGTCTGAGATGAAGAGAACTTTGGGATTACTATTTATCTTGCCTGAAAGAGATTACAAAAACCTCGATAATAGAATAACAAGATCATGATACACGAACTATTAAGGTAAAATATAGTCGAATATGGCTTCATGAATCCCCAAGAGAAGTCTTTTAGTCGTAGAACTAATTATATTTCTCGGAGGAAACCTAGATCAATAGAGGACGACTGTAGCTATCAACTAGGTCAATGGTGCTGAAACGAACACATGTAGAACCATAGAAAAACTTAAAGAATAAAAAAAATTCAAGAAGACATTGAAGAACCAAGAAAATCAGGCATGATGGATTTTTGAGTTGAAAGATCGATTTATATTAAATCCGTATGTATTGATATTTTTGTCATTAAAATTGACAAAGGGTGAGATTGTTAGAGCACTGATCGGTCGAACTCACAAGTTTTTCTATCTCAAGCTTGTTGTTAATGTTAGTTGCACAAAACTATATCTTGATTTATAGTCTACGAAAGTCAAGTCTTGGACTAGGTTTAGAGATTGTTTTTTGAGTATCAGACATCACTGAATAATCCTCGAAGACTGAATATCAACGAAGACATTTGGAGAAATTCATCAACAAGAGGTATGTGAAGACTAGACCATTCTATTTACTCACATGAATTACCATTATATCTATATGAGACTATGTTGTATGACTTCTAATATATTTAATATTACAAAGGATAAATTTTGAGTCAAGCTTGTCTTGTTAAACATATCGAAATATGATTCAAACAATGGATGTTCATATGTCCTTAAAAAATCTTAGTTTGAAACCATTTATTGTTCGAGAACTATGTTTATGTCATTGGATCAATTAAAAATTTCCCAAGCAATGATATTTTATATCCATGGTATTTGGGAATGTTTCATAACATCAAAACATAGTTTCAAGAACTTATTGAAATCCATGACATTTGAGTAGTTCGTGTATCCTGGTCTTGTTCTTTCTGTTATTGAGGTTTTAGTAATCTCCTTCAGGAACGAGATAGATAGAAATCGCAAAAGTTCTCTTTACCTCAGAGTATGTGACTCATCAAGCTAGATATCCAAAACTCTTCTTAATTATTGGTTTAAAATTGTTCTTGAGAGGTGATTAATAATCTAGGCTTCTCAGCTAACCGAGTGTAATTTTTCCGGATTTATGAGGTTTGATAGCTTTGTCTATTTCAAATAGATTTCCAAGCCTTGACATATTCGATATAAAAGGAAATTAAATAGTCTTATTTGTTAGAGGTAGATTGGTATCAAAAGTATTCACTTAGGTTGAAGTAACTCTTAGACTGTAAATGGCGTCAGCTAAGGGAATCAATTTCGCAGAGCTTAGCGAGGTTCAAGAGACGTTAAGAGTACAACTACAGATGAAGTGCTTTGAGGGTGAATTCGGTCTAAACTACATTCCAATCCGAAGTCTGGTAGTAGGCTAGTGTCTGTAGCGGCTAGATACATTTCGTGTTCAAATCTAGACAACGTCCCAAGGTTTTTATGTAGTTGCAGTTTTCCTCCTTCACAAAACTTCTGGTGTCTTATGTTTTTCCCTTTACTATTATGTTTCTTATTTTTATAACGAGAACATCAGAAGTAGTACGTAATCAATTTTAATAGATAAGTCCATATTAATTGTGATCGATTACGAGACTCGTTCTTGTAGAATTTGTATCTTGAAAGATAAATAACAAGTTTCATATTTGGCAGAATTCAAATTCAATTATTTGGATACGAATAGATTGATCTTGGATATTGATTTTTGAGACCGTCTGGTTTTTTTAGTACACGTCTAACAAACAAATTGAAAATGGGAAAAAAAGAAGTTGGCATGGGTGGTCGTTCTTACTAGAGTATTACGAATAAAGTAACTGCACATTCAATATCGGGATATCAATTTTTGTTAGCAGTTTTGGAAGGATTTCATTAGTTTTTCTATTTCTAATGAATCTTCATTAAATGTCATGAAATATTTATTCTCCAATTAAATTTGAGAATCTTGCAAAAGATTCAAGATTTAATTACTTCACATTAATTTGTTTTATTACATGGCAGATTCGATTAAATGAATTAATATTCCAATTTTATGCCCATTATTATCGCTTATTACATGAGAGTTTGAAATAAGTACCTGATGAATGTTAATTCGTGTATTAGTTGGTTAGATTTACTCTATTAACCTGAGAGCTATTATGAATATGGATATTTTACTTTAGATCATATGATGCATTAACACGTCCTTATTAACGTCATTTGAATGCCTATAATTCTAGCTTGATTACATTCAAGGAAGAAAAAAGATTTAACTAAATTGTTCTAATTAACGAAAAATCTATAAATAACATTAGGAAGTGAAAGATGCACGCTTTATTCTTTTTTACTGCGCCGCCAAAATAAATCGAAAAGATCAATTTAACCTTTAGAAACCGTTATTTCAGATTTTTAATACATGATACGTATGAATGATATTCCATCCGTCCTAATTTACTTGCCAAAATTGAGTTTTTTTTTAGCAAATTTGTACCAAAAAATTTCTATATTTCCCACTAAAATTTTCTAATTATCAAGAAAGAAACAAAAACTAGGATATCAGAATTTGTATATGAAACAAGTAATTTGGAAAATTGATGGTGTACGTGGAAATAATTTGAATTTCTTTCAAGTTTTTGCAAAACCCAATTTTGGCAAGTAAACTAGGACGGAGAGAGTAGTATTTTTCGTTGTGATGAGCATAACCGTAATAACGGTAAATGATGACAATGGTAAAGAACAAATGACTTACCTATACAATTTTTTTTTATATTGTTTCGAGTACACGAATATTTTGAAAGAAATATTTACAAGCATAAGAAAGGTATCTTATTCAAATGAACAACTAAACTTACCTATGCGTATCTGTTTTGATTTCAAAAATATTTGGGAGGAATTGTTTGTTAGCATAGTAAGGATACACCCCTGACGACATGGTCAATCATATTTGACTTATCTACACACCAAATTAACAAGGATTAATTGGGGGCCTGGAAAATTTTATACCCACACCCAAAATTTTAGGGGGCTTCCAAAAAAAGGTTGAAAATACTATTCTACCCTTCTCCAAAAAATTACCCTAAAATCCTAAAAATTTATACCCACACCAAACAGCCGACTCTTCTTCTTCTCCTCCTCTCCCCCTCCCTCACACTTCCTCAATTAACGACGGTGAGAAAAAAAATCATCCAATTCGTCGTTGAAATCATCGATGCGAAAACGTTAAAACCCCCTACTCTAAGTTGGGTTTTAGTTTAATTTGATGTTCTGCTGAAAATTAGGGTTTGAATCGAAGAAATATATTTCTCAGAATGGTAGTCGTTAACCACGAAGTTTGAATGTTTAACGATTTTTCATATTTGGTTAACGATATTTGATATGCATGATGTACTTTTGAGGAATCGTCAACCATGACTGTGGTGGAGAAAACGATTCCTGCTGTTTTTTTTTTTTTTTTGGTTTGAATCGGTAGCCAATTCATGTTTGTTTAACGATTCTTGACATACATGTTTAAATCGTTAACCAATTGTTAAGGATTGAACGATTCATGTGCAATGTATTTTGAACCACCACTCTGTTGGAATTATTGGAAAAGTCGTCCACATAATAGCCACTGGTTAACGACCTTTGTGGATCTTGAAATTATGTGTGTCTTTCATTTGTTGCCTACTGACTGCTGTCTGGCTGAATTATCTTGCTAAAATATGTCCATGTTATTGTCATTAATTTGATCTTAATTAATGTTGGATAAGATAACCACTCTCAGATTTGTCACATGATCAGCATATGACTACTCTCAGCCAGGTGAGTCATAAATTTTGTGACATATCTATGTTTGAAAAACACTCTCCTGTAAGTAGGTCGACAAAAACACAAGACAGCTATGGTGCCAATATTATGTCAACTTGGTCATATGTGATTTTGATGTTTTTCTTAAATTTTAGGTCGGGTGCTTATGTATGGAAGAAAATCTACATTCTTAAACAATATGTCTACTCATGGATGTCATTTTAGAGTTTTATCATTTTTTATTTCTAAAAATAGATAAGCAACTTCTCAAGTTGTGTCCAGAGTCAAAACACCCCAAATTATTAATGCAAAGTTTTCGTTCTTAGGCCATTGCAGAGGGTTTGTGCTCGAACTACACACAACCCAACAAAATGAACTCACCTGACCCAACAGCCATTTTATATGAACAGAAAAGAGGCAAGTTGTATGTTAATCTTGGAAATGTGTGATATGGGTGAATATACTCAAGAGTGACGACGAATTATATTAGTGGACGACTCCACTCTCTTCACTATTCACTTATAGTTGTTCTGTTTCAAAATTAGGAAGAGTCGTCAATATTAGAGACGTACGTAACAACGACTCTCATTCAAAATAAAAGGGTCGTGCGTTTATGGTACTGTTACACTAACGACCCTTAGAGTGATAGCTACAGAGAGTAAAATGTATATGAGTCGTTGGGTTTTAAATATATTGAGTAAACGACTCTAGATGACCTAAAAAAAAAGAGTCGTCAATATTTTCAAAGTTGTTTGACGATTTTTCATAGTGGCATCTGAGAGTCATCAGTTTGTTCGAACATGAATGACGATTTTTCATACAGAAAATTAGAGTCTTTCATAAATGTCATAAATACCTAACGACTCTTTAGGGTCGTTAGTTTATTTTACTCCCGACCGAACGACCCTCACTCTGAGTAGTTGCATGGTGTCCATGAATCGACCACTTGGAGCACCATTCTTGCAATTTGAAGAGTATAGGAAGTTTACCTGATTGTTTTGAGCTTCGGGTTCTTCATATGGAGGATTGGTTCCTTCATTTTGAGCAATAAGATCTTCATTTGCATCATTTATCAAACCTTCCTCTATTAACATCTCTTCACCAAACATCCAATCCATAGGATTAGATGAGACAATCTCACCATCAACACAATCATTTATGTTGGTTGAATCTTCACTTAACTCATTTCCTCCACTACAATCACTCATTTCAAATAACCTAAAATTTCCAAAAAACTCACTCTTTTCCTCTCTATTCAACCAAATTTTTTTTCTTCCTATAAACTCAAATTTTACCCAAAATCTGATTTTATCTAATTTAAAAGATTAACAACTAATCTAACTTAATCTACTCAATTAACATTAATTATTTTAGGGGTAGTTTAGGCATTTTGAAAAATTAGGATAAGGGGTAGCACCAAAGTGCTATTGGGAGACCAACTATTCAGGCCCCCAATTAATACTCCTGGCCCCCAATTAATCCTTGCAAATTAACTACGCCCTAATCCTTGTTTCACATCCACCTATGCTTTCTTATGCTAGCCTTTATAAATATGTATTTTCCCCTCATTTCTTCTCCATTCTTTGCCATTTCTTCTTCTTTCTCATTTGCAGTTTAGACAAGAGAGTAGTCTAATTCCTTGGTGAAAAAAATCTTAAATCTGCTCCTTTATTACTAGAAATGTCTCGTACAGGTGTTAGCCAATCATCATCTCCAAATGAGGTTCATCACATTTGCTATTTTTTATTTATTTATTTGTCTCTATGTTGTGATCTCTTGTTTGGGTTTTCCTCTTTTTTTTTGTCTAGTTTTAGTATATGGGAATTTGCTTTATCAATTCCTATTACTTTTATGTAATCGTTTTGAACAACCATCACTTTTTTTAAGCTTTTTAGTGTCTTTTCTAGCCTCCTCCATAATATTCGATAGGGATTTTCAAATTATCATGTTTTGGCTCCAAGCCTTTTGCGTGTCATATAGCTTGGGTGCGAGTTGTAGGACCATATAAAATCATACATCCTAATCCTATGCGGGATTTCTGTTAAACGCCTCCAAGTGGTTTACGAATCGGGGAAAAGCCTTTTCCGTGGCATCCTCCTGTAACACAGTGGTCAAAAAATCAGGAGGATTAAACAACCATTCATTACATGACGATTCATTCGCTTAAGTTTTTGTTTCTTCTTGTTTTGAAGCATAAAATTCATTCGCTGAAGTGGTTTATGTTATTTTGTTTTCTTGTCATTATTAATAAAGTAATTAAAAAGAAATTAAAAAATATATGTAGTGAACCATCCTTCCCGATTGATAATCTCCCGTCTCGAAAAGAAACCCATCCGAAAAAATAATAATCTCACGTCTCGAAGTATAGTCATTACATGACGATTCATTCGCTGGAGTTTTTTTCTCTTTTTTTTTGAAGCATAAAATTCATTCGCTGAAGTGGTTTATATTATTGTGTTTCCTTGTTATTATTAATAAAGTAATTAAAAAGAAATTAAAAAAAAATATATGTAGTTAGCCATCCTTCCCTATTGATAATATCCCGTCTCGAAAAGAAACCCATCAAAAAAAAAAATTCTCCCGTCTCGAAGTACAGTAATTATTTACGACTTAGATGGAAAAGAAATGTGTTGAACTAATAGGCTATAGACTAATAAAGAAAATTTGGCCAAGTCTTTTTTTCATTCTGAAATTGCTTGGCAAAATCTTAGCCCTATTTATTTCTTATCATAAATGAGAATCCTAATAGGCAGAAGTTTAGTCCACTTCATTTTTTATGGTGGTGTTGCTTTGGGGTGACTAGTGTGTTTTTACTTAGGCAAATAATAACATTGCCGAATTATAATTATTATCTTTTCCACCACTTTACTCATGAATAATTTTCCCGTTGATAAATTGATCTTTTCCTTTTATTTTATTTTCTCAGAGTTTCCAAGAAAACACTCCTCCTCCATCACCTCAGGTGATTTATAGCTGCTCAAGGATGAGAGCTATAAACGATCCATCGGTGATAAGGGAACAGAAGCAGGCAAAGAAAGCAAAAAAGATAACTAAAAGAAAATCACTAGCCCAAAAGGCTAGGGACACCAGCCAAGGAAACACTACTCCTCCACCACCTTGTGTGGGTAAGAGGTGCATGAGAATAAGGGCTTCAAACGACCCTGCCGTGATAATGGAACAGAGGGTGGAGAAAATGAGGAAGACAATTGTAAGAAAATCACTAGCCCAAACGGTTAGGGCCACCAATTCCTCCCAAGCTACAATAAGAAGAAACAATAACAACAATAATGACAATGAAATTCGTTGTGCTACCAATACCATTGCCCAGAACAACACCATTGATGATGTTGTATTCACTTCCTAGGTAGCATACATACCAAAGGAGTGACACACATTATGTGAAGAAGAAATACAAGGCGTTGAGGATTAGACCCAACAATTCGCATGATGTGAGTCATCACTAGTTGTTTTTTTTTGGGATTGTCTGTAATGTCATTTAATTGTTATTCTTTAACTTTGTTGTTATTTTGTTGGCGTCGGTGGAATGTCCGATTGTGATATGGTTTCAAATAATATAGAGTTGTTTTAACTCTATAAGATGTCTCTTTTATATCTTAATTTCTAAGTACAAAGGCCAGTTTACCAAACCCTTGTTATGTTTTATCTCGGTTTTTTTCTATTATTTTACTGAGTCGGTTTACATTGGTATACCCATGAATAATATGTTTCTTCTTTTGTTTTATTTTACAAACATAATAATGTTTCACTTTTTGGTTAAACCATAACCTGGTCAGAAACAAGCGTTTTAAAGGAAATGATGTAAGAGTTTTAAATCATGTGTGTTTGTTAAAAGTTTAATTCTATGCTTTTTAGGTTTGAAGAGTGTTTTGAAAATGTGAAAGAAAACTTTAGTCGCTCATACATGTATTCACCTCGTTCGGTTTAAGTCAGTTTATGGAGTAGGCTTGGGGTTCATCAAGAATCATTTGTTGAAACTATTTTCTTGTGTTTTCCAAATAATTAATGCCCTTTCCTCTCCATGAAAGAAATAGTTATATCAAAATCAATTACATTAAAGATTCAAAATTTGTGATTTAATTCGTTTGTTTGTTACCTTGTTTGACTCCTTTGAACTAAATAACAATGATTGTGTAAACATTCAGGCTCTGTGAAGAATTTTCTCGAAACACAAAATTGGTTGAGTAATCTTAAATTTTTACTTCTGGGTCTAGTAAACATATATAAAAGATACTATTCTAATATCCTAGAATCTAAAAGATACTGCTTTGATAATCTAAAAGATACTATTCTAAAATATACCTTTGTAATTACCATTTTTTTCCTTTAATATATCATTTTTCCTCAAAAAAAAAAAAAAAAATCCTAATTGGGCATTTAATCCAAAATACCAAAACTTATTTTACTTGGACTGACTAAAATACCCCTTTTCACGAATAATTCGGTTTTCTGATCCTTTATCACCTTCGATCTTTTTTTAGTAATCTTTATCTCCGCCATGGTCGCCACCGCACACCACCCTCCCAAGTTTATGCAATTCTTCTCCTCCATTGTCATTATTCTAAAGAGAATTACATGGTGATGATAAATCAAAACAGATTAATATGAACCGAGCAAGGTTGAAATAATATGGATCTGATTGAAAGGAATGAACCAAAGAAGATTTAAGAGATGGATTTTCGTTTTTATTGATAGTGCTAATAACCAGATTGTACAATTTATTTACCAATTTCTTCACTTTCCCATTTTGGTTCATGTATTGTTCATTCATGTTTGTTACAAATCCTTTGTCAAATGGATTTTGAAACGAACAAAACGGAAGTTCTTAAATTTGGGTGAATTTTTCCATTCTTAAATTTGGTGGTGGAATTATTTCATTTTGTTTAAAATATAAAATTAAATGAAAAAAATATCAATAAAACTCAATTAGAGATTTATATGATTAGCTTATACACTCCCTCCATCCCAAATTAATTGAGTTATTTATAGTTTGCACAATTATTAAGGCAAGGAGAAACGTGAAGTATGTTTAAGTATTTTTTATAATTATACCCTTATTCTAGTAAAACTTAGAAATGATTTATCTCTTAAACTATACCACGTTTTTTGTAAACTTTATACCATTGAAAAGCATTTTAAAACACATATGGAACGAATATAAACATGACTATCAAATTATATATATTTCTTATAGTATCACTAATCAATTAAAAGGGTAGTTTTAGAAATATCCCCTTGATTAGTGAGTTAGCTCAATTATTTGTGGGACAAAATTTAGAACCAATTAGCTCAATTAATTTGGTATGGAGGGAGTATGTATTTGTTGTGTTATACGGAATTTAACTGTACGGGTTCGTAATTGGCGGATGATGCATGCTTAGCTTAGGGATCTTGATGTTCCATGCTTGAGATTAACAACTAATATTTTAAAAATCTACTATTGGCAATACTTTAGTATCACAAATTTTTTTTTTTGGAGCTTTATTGTCTAGAATTGCATGATCATTATTAATGTTGAATCACATAAAAAATTGGAAAATAGTGGAATCTTAGCCCCAGTGTTCTCAATTCTCTTGATATCAACTTTTGATTAAATATGCTACTTTTCATTTTAGAAGTTAAATCTAGAACCGAATCTTTATAAGTCTGAGAATCGAATTCTTATTTACCACTTCAAATCTGTATCATCTCACTTGAAGATTTTGGTTGGACAATATTTTTAGGCTTGAAATACTTTACTTCTTTACAAGTACTAGGAGCATCTATTCCTTTATATCTAAGACCTCATGTATCACGATAATTTTATAATAAATATGAATTAACGGTTTATTGCTAAAAAAAAAAAGTACTTACATAGATGAATTTATAATAAAACAGAGATTTGCAATGCTTTTCAGGCGTTGTAAATACGCTGTTACAAAGAATAGTTGAAAAAATGACTTTCAGTCGCTGAAGGTCTTTTGCAAGCACAACCAATATCAACTGCTTTTGCAACAGACTATTCTTCTATGCGGGTGACTTGAACATGTCTTTGTTATTGATGTTATTCTTCACCAGTATAACAGGGAACTTTCCTGTAGCTCCTCCAATTCTTCTCTGCAACTCTCCGTGACCGCCCAAACCTCTTGATGTTACCTATTGTGACTCCCTCAACTCTATATATACACGACAAGGCCATACAATATTCACAAAATCTTTTATTCTCCTCTCTTGCGAGTTACATAACTTCCTTTTATTTTCCCACACGACTACTTGATGTCAAACTTCTCTCATTAAACCAAAAATAATTGTAAATAGACACACTTAATTTTAGAGATGATATTCTTTCCAATTAAACGAAATATCCTCCCTGTTTTCAACATTAAATCCAGAGAATATTGTTTTACCTTGTTTATCAAAAATCAATTCAAAACTCCCTTTTATACAATTATGAGTCACATAACCTTCCTGTTTTATCCCCACAAGTTTATCCCAATCAAGTTCCAACCAAAACTCCGATTAACTCTCGCTCAAAATTGATCAAGGAAATCTAGCTGTAAACTGATTTTTCAAATTAGGTTTTCCCGCCAAAAATATGGGGAAGGAGAAGACTGCCCTTATCCAAATATCGGAATGTCGATAGTAATTTGGGTGCCTCTTATCCACTGCTGAGGTTCGAATAGTAGGTGGGTGCCCCTTATCAATTGAAGTGCCCTTATCCAAAGTGGGGGTCCCTTTAGCAGTTGTCCTCTGGGTGCCTTTAGTGATTTTTTGGGTGCCAAAAACATTTTTTTAGGGCGTCTCAACATACTTCCGGGGTGGCTTTTGTAATTTTCTCTTAGGAACACTTTTTGAGCTAATTTCTCCGCGAAAGCTTATTTTTCCAAGAACGCCTACAAAGACATAAAATACCATAATAAGTACAAAAATGAGCACTAACAAAATAGATAATTGAGAACAAACCAGACACAAAAACGTGTCTATCATGAGACTATCAAACAAATCACTTCTGCTCATGTCAAGAAAACAACACCTGTAAACAAACATGGAAAGAACGGAACCCGTCGAGCTCCAATACAAGTGAATCCACGAAAAGGTAACATGAAGAGTTACATTCCTTATGTTACTAAGCATTGCTTTTATTTTGGAAATAATAGACACTGGCGAAGGGGATGCAAAGTTCGTATGATGCAAGATTTACTTTTGTATCAAACAAATTGGCTAAGTTTGCTCTTAAATCGCTATTTTCCAAATTTTAGGCAAAAGAATTATTATAATGATATGAGAAGCAATAGCAGCCTTAGAGGGTGTAAAGTGGGCTCTTCAGAAAGGAATCAAAGATTTGCACTTGGAAGGAGACAATCTGAATGTTATTGAGTCAATAAATGGTGTTTTAGGGAGAATTAACTGGACAACAAATAGTGTTATTCAGGAGTGTCGTAGTTTACTTAGTAGTTTTGTCAAATGGAAATGCACTCATGTTAAGCGAGATGCTAATGGTGTGGCTGATAAAATTGCAAAAAATGCAAGAACTCAGCCAATGAATGTATGGGTCTCTACTCCTCCAGATTTCATTCTAGAGAATCTGGAAAGTGACTTTGTTTCATGATCTTAATTTAATTAAAACTTTTCTTATCAAAAAAAAAATATTTCCTATCAACGTACAACAAAGTATCTCATAATCTTCACAATAATAAAAATACATGTAACTTTGTAAATAAAAAAGACAAGATCTAATGTTTCAAATTGGAGAAAGGTTGTTCACAAGGTATCCAAAAGGGAAACCTTTTTAATTGTATGAAGGAAAAAGCATCTATTGCGAAACCCATATGTAAATGGGTACTGAAGTATACCATTCAAGCAACAAAATAAAAACTAGAAGTCTGTTATAAGAATGACACCAAAATGTTTTTTATTGGTGACTATGATTTTGAATGTCTAGACAATAGATTCAAGAAAGATATCATGTTGCTTAGAGTCTTTGGTATAAATACATGTTGTGGTAAGTCATTCTACATTACAATTCAAGAAAGAAAACCAAGAGCAGGAAAAAGAGAAATCAAACCATGCAATAGGTCAAGAATTATGGTTATATCTTAGTCACTTGTGATGAACAAGACAAGGCTCACCTCAACACAACTTTGTTGTGTTATAAAGGTCACGGTCACCTTTGTGCTCAATCTTATGAAAGGTGAGGAAGAAAATGAAACAGAGCATGTGATCTCTCGATCATTATATGATTGTTTAACATCTTCAAGGAGATTTTTCTCTTCTTTACTCATACCTTCTCGATCCATAATTGAACATTTGATAGAAAATGTAATTATGAATTTATGATATAATTTCTACAGGTTATATATGTGTAGATCTTGTTGAGAGGTTTGAAAAGAGCCACAAATCACTCAATTTAGACATTGTATGCAAAAGTTATGCTCAAAAAAGTATTTTGTTTATGGATCAGTGCTTGGGATCTTTTCTAGGACTGGTCCTAGTAAATATACTTAGGATTAGTCCTAACAACTAGTCCTAAGTATGAAAAAAAGTATGGTCTAAACATGTTGATAGACATAGTTCTATAAATTACTTTCAAAAAGGTTATGGTGGACAGATTATTTTTCACAGTAGCACAAATTGATTGTGTTATTTTGATGCATCTTGTCTCATGTGCCAGATCAAAAGAGACAAAATTATGCACACTTCAGGCTTTAAGAATATTTTTTTTTCTTTTTAGCTTTGATGTGTTTTTGCAATGGAATTCTTTCATATCTAATTGATATTGGAAGGGACTTCCCTGTTTAGTCAATAAAAGAGGGTTATTCTTGATAATTCTACTCTCTTTAGGGTTATAAATTGTGCATGCGTGAACCCTCATGGTTAAAGGTTCCGTAACCCTACATTCTTTTTCCTTCTCCAAAACTCTTTCTATCTTACGACAACTTGTTGAGCTTAAATTTTGATTTTCTCTCACATACCTACACACGTATGGATACTCCAAGCATCATGTCTTCTGATGGAAAAGATTTTAATATGATTGTTAAGACATCAATAATGAAGGAAAAGGAGAAATCTCCGTTACCTCCAACTTTGAAAAGAAAAAGAAGGAATGTGTGGAAGCCAAGAGTTGTTCCTTTAAATTCTCAGTAGTTTTCCAGTGTTCTTGAAGAGTTAAAGGAAACAAGGAAGAAGATTCAGCAAATAAAGGCTATTGTTATGAGAACTCTTGAAATTCAGAAGGACCTGGTTTGACATCATCAGCCTAGATGGTTTGTCGGAATTGACTCCTTTCTTCACGGACCCAATGTACCTATGGCTGTTAACGACAAGGAGTTCGAGGACGATAAATAATTCTTCATAGGTCTCAATGTCTAGGAAACTTCGTATGAGAATTTATTTCTTATGTTTGTAGAAGGATTACTAAGGTTTGGAATAGCAGTTATTGTGAGTACACATAGCTATTTCCAACGTTTTCATCTTTCATGTTTTTAAATTTATTTATTTAAATTCTAAGTTTTTCGGGAGATGATTTTTGCAATTTTAATCTTTATGGTTTTATATATTGCAAATTGTTATGGGATATGTTGTTTACGTCCGTGAACCTGTAACTATCCCATACTTGTTCAAAAGTTATCTCTATCATGTCGATATGAATGTATTGATAAAAGATAGAATGAATTTTTGACATACAAAAGTTAAAGCCTTTTATGTCACTATAAAAATTTTAATGGAAGAAAGGATAAAACTTTTGTTTACAAGGATTAAGTCTATTATATGTCATTTTGCAAACAGTGATGAAAAATAGAATGAATCCTTGTCTATTCCGCAGTATTGGTCGACCTCCGATCCACATTTTTGTGCATATACTGTGTTGCTCCGTAAGTTCTCTTATGTCAAGCATGGCCAATTGAATTGATCATTTTCGTGGTTGATTCAATTGATATTTTTGGATACAAATTCATGTTTTCATGTGATTTGGTTATGTCCAAAGAAATCATTTTTTTTCTTGTAAAAGCAAGGTCGCCTTTGTTGCTCTTTCTGGAATGACATTTTATGAGGGAGAGTTATTTTTAAACTTGTGCTTAATTTCCAAATCTTTGTGGGGAGTGCGGCTGTGGAATATTATAGGGATTATCTTGTATCTTTATAAACTCCTTGATGAATGCATTTAGCTTCGGCTTTATGATTGCATCTAAATAAGTTGGTATGTTATTCTCTTTTGATCATGAAGTATCTCTATGAAAATTTCATGAGAATCCCATTAGTTTTCATACCTTTGCCAATTTATATTGACAAAAAGGGGGAGAATTAATATGTAGTTTCATACTACAAATACATATGGTTTACGGATCATTATGTAAGGGGGCGTGGTTTTCATGTCGAGATGAAGTATTGACTAAAGGGGAGTGATACATATCACCATAGTATTGTTGTCAAAGTAGTGATACAATTGAACTTTGATGCTGTGTAATAATATTATGACAATGTATAACAATGATCGAGAGCATTTGTTTTCTCATTTTTATCGCTACGGAGACTCAACAACTATGATGCGGAGTTGAACACATTCAGAATCATGGAGCACTTGGAAGTGACGAAGATTTCGAGTCGTGTTGAAGATTCCAAGGAGATCAAGCATTTGGATGAGAAGCTACAAAGTTTTATTTATTTGTAATCCATATGTATTGATTGTTTTGTCACTAAAATTGACAAAGGGGGAGATTTTTAGATCACTGCTCGGTCGAACTCTCATGCGTTGCTATCTCAAGCATGTTTGTCAATGTTAGTGATCAAAATTATAAGTCTTAATTTCTAGCCTATTTATAAATGTCTCGGACTAGGACATAGATTGTGTAGTTGAGCTTAAGATTCACGGCGTTCATCATTTGAATACGAAGAAATACTAAGGGGTGCTTGTGGAACTTCATCGACAAAAGGTATGTGGATACTGAAACTCAACTATCACTTGGGAAGTCTATTTCTACTCTATTTCCTATATTGATACAAAAGTTGTATTATGTATAGTTTTCTACATACACATTTGAGATTTCGAACTAAGTTTATCTCGCTTACATATTTCTCGAAATATGTGTTGGCAAACTTTCGCTTCGACCAAGTTCATCTTATATCATGAGAAAATTTCTGAGTAATATCTTACATAGTTTGTGTGATACAATCATTTGGTGTAATCTTGGAATGTTTCGTTATGATTATTTCAATATCTTGAAAATTGCTTTGATGCTAATAGTGTGTAAAAACGGCTATTGGCATCCTCTAAGAAAGTTTCAATGATTGAAATAAATAGCTTAGAATCATGTAACCATGTTTGGATATAAACATAGTGTGTTCTCACATTTATATGTAAGTCCAAAAACGGGAACCTGAAGTATGCATACTGGCGGTTGTTGGATGTATGGGCAAGTATTGTACCCGTACGCATACTGGTGGAAGTCTCATGTCCGTGAATTTCTGCTGGAGTTTGGAAGTGTGAATTGGTATGCGCACCCATACGCGTACTGGCGTTACCCAAACTCGGTCCGGATACTTAAGTATGCGTACCCGTTTACATACTTAAGTTGGTTAATTTCTATAATCGGTTGTACATGAACTTAAACAATTATAAATTAAGGAATGCAATCTTTGCAAAACGTGACTATAATGTTCATGAACTGATTCGAGTGAATCAAACCGATTTTGCTTCAATTGTGTTCTTGTATTCTTCTATGTGAATATGGCAATTGAACGGATCTTTAAGTAGTTTCATTTGAGTCATTTGAACTAGTTATGGTTAAGATGAATAAGGTTGATATGAGAGTAATAATATGGCTAACTTCGGTTAACTATTATTGAGCCAACATGGTGTACACATTTGGGTACGGTTACAAAAACCTAAATGAGGGTACATTTTATTTGTGTGTAACAAGCTAAGTTCGATCTAACGGTTGAAAGATATTAGCTTAGTTGAATCAGGTTTTTCATCTAACGGTGAATATTGAATGCTTTGTTACCAATGTAACTTGGATTGAAAACCCTGATTTTAAAACTATATAAAAGAAAACTCTAGCAACTTGGAAACCTAATCCCCACACCTCATGTGTGATACTAGTTGCGACTAGAGTTGATTATCCTTTAACCTTAGGTTTTTCACGAAACTCTGTAGGTTAACGATTTGAATACTTCACTGGGATTGTGAAGCCAAACCCAACTATTTTATTTATAGTTACGTGTTCTGATCTTGCCTGATTCTATTGTTTGGGTACTATCTTCTCTAAGATTTGCTCGAGATTTAATCTTCGATATGCAAGATAAAAAGTAATCACAAACACCTTCGTCTCATCATTTGTGATTCGAAAATATCTAGTTTTGCCATCATACGATTTAGATTATTGTGAGGTGATTGATAATACTAGGTTGTTCTTCGGGAATATAAGCCCCATTTATCAATTGGTTCCTGTTCACCTTGATTTATCAAAAGACGGAACAAAAACTCTTGGGTATTTCTATGAGAGGCGGATTTATTAAATCTATAGACTTTTCTATGTGAGATAGATTTGTTTATCAAGTTTTCGACTTTGGGTCGTAGCAAATCTTGGTTGTGGGTGAGATCAGCTAATGGAATCAAGTGCATAATATCCTGCTGGGATCATAGATGTAAGGAACGCAATTGTACCTTGAATCAGTGTGATATTTGAAAAAAGCAAGGGTCTAACAACCACACCCAATATTTCGATTAACAATCTGTATGGGCAACTCCGAGTTACTTTCTAGGGAATCAACTAGACAATCAGACTCAATCAATAGAAAATATCTCAAGGAGTTATTATCTCAATCTCTCAATTTGATATTTACTCAAGAAAATACAATATGCGAGTCTTTATAAAAGAGAGATAACTTGGATGGTACCAAAGACCAATATCCAAGTGTCAATCAATTTAAATCAACAACCATAGAGGTCAGATATTCTAATTTATTGAACAACACACGACCTGTATTATTTTAATTATATAACAAAATATAATGCGGAAAAGAAATAACACAGACACCAGAATTTTGTTAACGAGGAAACCGCAAGTGCAGAAAAACCCTGGGACCTAGTCCAGATTAAACATATACTGTATTAAGCCACTACAGACACTAGCCTACTCCAAGCTAACTTCGGTATGAACTATAGTTGAACACCAAGCAATATCACACTGATCTAAGGTACAATTATGATTCTACGCCTCTTATCCTAGCAGGATACTGCCGAACTTGATTCCCTTAGTTGATCTCACCCACAACAAAGAGTTGCTATGACGCAAAGTCGAAGACTTAAATCAATAAATCTATATCACACAGAAAAGTCTAAAAGGATAGATAAATTCGTCTCCCACGAATAAACCTATGAGCTTTGTTCCGTATTTTGATAAATCAAGGTGAACAAGAACCAATTTATAAAACCAGACTTATATTCCCGAAGAAAAGCTCAGCTTTATCAATCAACTCACAATAAACTCAATAGATGCAGCGAAGAAGATTACTGAGGAATCACAAACGATGAGACGAAGTGTTTGTGACTACTTTTATATCTTGCCTATCGGAGATAGAAATCTCAAGCCAATTATTACAATTGTACTTGTATGATAGAAGATGCAAGATTAGATCACACAACTACGATAAAAGTAGTATCGGTCTGGCTTCACAATCCCAATGAAGTATTTAAGTCGTTAACCTGGTTTTAGAAGAAGAAAACCAAAGGTTAAAGGAGAATCCACTCAAGCTTAGCAAACTAGTATCACACAGAATGTGTGGGGATTAGGTTTGCCAGTTGCTATAATTCTCCCTTATATAGTCTCTCAAATCAGATTTTGCAATCAATGTTATCTTAGTAACAAAGCATTTAATATTCACCATTAGATAAAAACCTGATTAGATTCAAGATAATATTTATCAACCGTTAGATCGAAAACATAGCTTGTTACACACACATGAAATGCACGTTTGTAGGCTTGTGAAAACTGTACCCAAACTTGTACATTAGTTAGTTCAACAATAGTTAACCAAATGGTTAGCCATATGATAACTTTCATATCAATCATATTCTTCTTCACCATACCTAGTCCAAATGACTCAAATGAACTAGTTAGAGAGTTGTTCAATTGCTTAGATATTTATGTACTACATAAGACACAATTGAAGCAAAAACGATGTGATTCACTCTAATCGATTCATGAACTATAAAGCCACAGTTTGTAATAACATTCCTTAGTTTATTAAGATAAGTTCACAAACATCATTTTTAGACATAACCTACTCAAGTTCGCGGACTTAAGTTCCCGGATGGAGTTCTCCAGCAGAAATTCTCGGGTTCGAGAACTTACGCCAGTTCACGGACTAGGTTCGCGGACTGAGTTTGAATGCTGAGCTCGCGGACTGAGCTAATGCACTACTCCGATTTCACTTGATCAACAAAGTTCGCAAACTTCGGTTCAAGCAATAAGAACTTATACATATATGTGTTGCCACAATAATGCTTATATCCTCCAATGGTTATAATGTCTAAACTCTCATTTCAATCATTGAAACATTCTCAGAGGGCGTTATATAGTTGTTATTCACAAACTATTTTTTGTCAGAGCGATTTTCAAAATGATTGAAACATAACATGACTTTCGTCACTAGGTAAATATGAACTTGGCTAAATCGAAAGCTTTACCAACACATATTTCAAGAAATATATAAGCGAGATATACTCAGGTCGAAATACCACATGTGTATAATCTAAGTCTATATAGTAATGCAACTTTTGTCTCAAGATAGGAGATATAGTAGATAGACTTTTAAGTGATAGATAAGTTCAAGTCTCCACATACCTTTTAGTCGATGAAGCTCCACTGGTTCCTTGAGTAGTCCTTCGTCTTGTATGATGATTGCCATGGAGTTCTTGAGCTCAACTACACTTTCTATCCTAGTCCGATACCTTAGCTATAGTAGACTAGAAATCAAGATTTTATAGTTTTGATCACTAACATTGACAAACATGCTTGAGATAGCAACGCATGCGAGTTCGACCGAGCAGTGCTCTAACAATCTTCCCCTTTTTCAATTTTAGTGATAAAACTATTAATACACATGGAATACAAAAAATATATAAATAAAATTTGTATCTCATATTACACATGTCTAATCTTCAACATTACTCTAAATCTTCGTCACTTCCAAGTAGTCCAATGATCCCAAAGGTTGTAAGTTTAGCATCATCATTGATGAAAATCCATAGCTATAAAAACGAGAAAACAAAAGTTCTCAATCATTTTTATACAATGTCATAGTATCATTTCATAGCGTCAAAGTCTAATTGCATCACAACTTTATCAACAATACTATGGTGATACTTCACTCCCCCTTAGTCAATACTCCATCTCACATGGAAACCACTCCCCCTTACATAATGATTTGAAAACCATATGTATTTGTAGTATGAACTACATATTAATTCTCCCCCTTTTTGTCAATAAAATTGGCAAAGGTACAAGAACGGGATCCTAATGAAATTTCTATAAGAGACATTTCATGACCAAAGGTAAATGTATATCATCTTGTTTAGATGCAAACATAAAGCCGAAGCTAAATGCATTCATCAAGGAGTCTATAAAGATACAAGATAACCCCTATAATATTCCACAACCGCACTCCCCACAAAGATTTGGCAATTAAGCACAAGTTCAAAAAGAACTCTCCCCATAAAATGTCATTCCCAAGGGAACAACAAGAGTGACCTTTAATTTCAAAAGAAAGAAGGATTTCTTTGAACTCAACAAATCACATACAAGTATGAATTTGGAATTCAAAAAGAAATATTCAATCATATTAACCAAAGCAAACCAAGATTAATTTGACTAAATATGCTCGACACAAGTAAACTTATGGAGACTTAAGAAATCAGTTAGATTAATCACAAGAAAACTCGAAAATAATCTAATTGTCATTCTCAACCAAACTAATTACAAAAGTAATAAATTTAATTGGCCACACTCGACATAAGAAAATCTATTGAGCAATGACTAAGTTAATCTTGAATAACCAACCCAGTCGATGAAATGCTCAAACATAAGAAAACTTATGGAGTGATAACTAAATAACCACACAAGATGATTAATTTAGTTCAACATGTTCAACATAAAGTACCTTACGGAACAACAACTAATCTAATCACAAAAGCAATCAACTTTTGTTGTTTTAGTGCTCAACATAAGACACTTCATGGAACAAAAAATTACTTACACAAAAATTGTAGATCGGAGATCGACCTTATACCGTGGAATAAGCAAGGATTAATTCTATGTTTCCATCACTATTTGCACAATGACACACAATAGACATAATCCTTGAATCACAAAAGATTTTAACCTATCTTACATCAATAATTGACAATATAGGCTTAACTTTTGTGTTTGTCAAAAGTCTATTTATTCTTTTATCAATACTTTCATATCAATTCACGAACGACTTTACTTTTGACAAAGTATGGGACAACAAGTTAACAGACGTAAACGCATATATCCGATAACAATATTGCAATATATAAACATTACTACTGCAAACATCATCTTGCAAACAAGTTTAGAATTTAAACAAATAAAATCTAAAAACAAAAAGATGAAAACTTTGGACATAGCTATGTGTAATCACAATAATACCTATTCCAAAACACTGGTTATTCTTCTAATCAAAACAAGAAAAATAGAAAATATACTAGAAATAAGAACTCAAGTTACTAGAAACCATTCATGAGCTAAAGTTCACGTTTGCCAGTGTCACAGGTTTCGAGATTTTTGAGCTTGTGATTCATGTCATCAATTGCGTCTTCGGAGAAGATATCCTTATTGAGAAGTTCTCTAATATGTGACTTCATGAGACCAAGGTCAGTAGTAACCTTTTTCAACTCACTTTTAACCACATCAAGATCCTTCATTGTATCAACAAGTTGCAATTTTGCTTTCTCAAAGTATTTCAGAAAGTCATGAACCACTTCAGCAGATACCATATCCTCATTCTCAACATCTTGATGTGAGTATGCATAGATGCATGAGGCATTAGGTGTTCCATATTACACAAGAGTTCTTTTCTTTTTTCCTTTTGATTCAAGACCAAAACCTTTTTTTTTTAGAAATCCCTTTGCAAAACCACCATAAAGAGATGAAGAAGAGGGCATCCTTGATAACCCAAAATAACCTAGAGTATACGTACGTGACTTATGTAACTCAATAGGTCGGCTATTTAAAGGTTTTGTTTAGAGGGAAGATTTTTAGGGTTTCCAAGATGTAAACTCGAGATGGTAACCCATGTACACAATCGAACACAGTGCACCCCACAAGGAAAAACACAAGACAATTTAAACAGAAAAAACAGTAAAAGACATTGCAAATAATTTTAGGCAATATTGTTTGCTGGCACTAGTTTAGCTATAAAAGATAAGAGAATAGCTCAACTAGGCAAAATGAAAATTGCCAAAGTACACCTAACTTTTACACAACTTGCTCAACAGGATTTTTATGAGCAAGTTCCTAACCTTGTGATTAATTAACACAAGTATGAGCCATTGGCTCATTAAATGAACAAGGCTTTTGGTTATCCTTTTCTTTATAAAACGGTTGAGGAAAACCAATATGATGTGAAAGGTGACAATATGAGAAATGATTCTTACCTGACGGAAATTGGCTTCTTCTTGATACTCTGTTCACATCAAATGTATTATTAACTTCCATTTTAAAGATGTAAGGATATGGATCTCCTCTTAGATTGTTAAGACATCTATTCTGAGTCAAAACTTTTGAGGAACTCCTGGTAAAATACATAGGGTAAGTACTAAAACCAATTGGTTTAGTCATATGAACGTCAGTTATTCCTTTGAATATTACATCAAAGGTGGGTTGTATATGAACAAGGGAATTGTTACTCAACCTAAAGTTTCTCATTTGTCTGATCTGACCTATTGAATTACAAAAGGAACATACTTTCTGAACGTTAGAAATCACTATCTTAACATTCTGTGGAGATTTCCTTCCTTCATGTAATGTGCACCATCTCTGACAGGAGGGTATTGGCACATTTTTATGAGAAAGAAACATTAACTCTTCTTATGGTTTAGAGGACCTCTTAAAACATCCTTGAATTGAGAGTTTATTCAAGCGATGTTTGATTTCCAATATATCTCTTTCAAGATGCCTTCAGAAGGAGCAAAGCTTCATAGTTTTTGGAGTTGTAGTCTCTTATATCCCCAAGAAGAATTTTGACATGTTGTTTTAACCGATTAGCTTAAACTTTGACAAAACTTGTCATCAGTTCACTCTCTTCATCTATTTCCCGTTCATTTAGAAAGAAGCATTCTTTTGAAGGGTAGTCGGGATAGCACATGTCAGAACCTATATGTATAATTTGAACACAAGGTTCGTCTATGTTTGTGATTGAAGAATCTTTCTCTTTAATAGAATTAGATGAGACAAAATTTTTATTTCTGGTGACGCGTTTATCAGAGATACTACTCTTTTCCATAGAGTCAGATCGCTACAAACACAGAGTTGTAAGGTCTTAAACGTGTTTGCCTGCTCTGATACCAATTAAAAAAGCTGGGGTCTAACAACCATACCCAATATTTCAATTAGCAATCTGTATGGACAACTCCGAATTACTTTCTACAGAATCAACTAGACAGTCAGACTCAATCAATAGAAAAAATCTCAAGGATTTATTATCTCTATCTCTCAATTTGATATTTACTCAAGCAAATACAATATGCGACTCTTTATAAAAGAGAAATAACTTGGATGGTACCAAAGACCAATATCCAAGTGTCAATCAATTTAAATCAACAACCAAAGAGATCGGATATTCTAATTGATTGAACAACGCACAACCTGTATTATTTCAATTATATAAAAAAATATAATGCGGAAAAGAAATAACACAGACACCAGAATTTTGTTAACGAGGAAACCGCAAGTGCAGGAAAAAACCCAGGACCTAGTCCAGATTAAACATACATTGTATTAAGCCGCTACAGACACTAGCCTACCCTAATCTAACTTCAGTATGTACTGTAGTTGAACCCCAACTAATCTCACAATGATCCAAGGCACAGTTATGCTCCTACGCCTATGATCTCAGCAGGATACTGCCACACTTGATTCCCTTAGATGATGTCACCCACAACCAAGAGTTGCTACGACCCAAAGTCGAAGACTTTAATTAACAAATTTGTATCACATAGAAAAGTCTACAAGGATAGATAAATTTGTCTCCCACGAATAAACCTACGAGTTTTGTTCCGTCTTTTGATAAATCAAGGTGAACATGAACCAATTGATAAACCCAGACTGATATTCCTGAAGAACAACTCAGCTTTATCAATCACCTCACAAAAAACTTAATCGACGCAACGAAGAAGATTATTGAGGAATCACAAATGATGAGATGAAGTGTTTGTGACTACTTTTATATGTTGCCTATCGGAGATAGAAATCTCAAGCCAATTATTACAATTGTACTCGTACGATAGAAGATGCAAGACTATATCACACAACTACGATAAAATTAGTATCGGTCTGGCTTCATAATCCCAATAAAGTCTTTAAGTCGTTAACCTGGTTTTAGAAAAAGAAAACTAAAGGTTAAAGGAGAATCGACTTTAGATTAGAAAACTAATATCCCACATAATATGTGGGGATTAGGTTTCCCAGTTGCTAGAGTTCTCCCTTATATAGTCTCTCAAATCAGGGTTTGCAATCAATGTTATATTAGTAACAAAGCATTCAATATTCATCGTTAGATGAAAACCTGATTAGATTCAAGCTAATATTTATCAACCGTTAGATCGAAAACATAGCTTGTTACACACACATGAAATACACGTTTGTAGGCTTGTGAAAACCGTACCCAAACTTGTACATTAGTTGGTTTAACAATAGTTAACCAAATGGTTAGACATATGATAACTTTCATATCAACCATATTCTTCTTCACCATAACTAGTCCAAATTACTCAAATGAACTAGTTAGAAAGTTGTTCAATTGCTTAGATCTTTATGTACTACACAAGACACAATTGAAGCAAAAACTATGTGATTAACTCGAATCGATTCATGAACTATAAAGCCACGATTTGCAATAGCATTCCTTAGTTTGTTAATATAAGTTCATAAACATCATTTTTAGACATAACCTACTCAAGTTCGCAGACTGGGTTCGCGGACTTAAGTTCGCGGATGGAGTTCACAAACTCCAGCAGAAATTCTCAAGTTCGAGAACTTACACAAGTTCGCGGACTGGGTTCGCGGACTGAGTTTGTATGCTGAGTTCACGGACTGAGCTCATGCACTACTCCGTTTTCACTTGATCAACAAAGTTAGCAAACTTCGGTTCAAGCAATAAGGACTTATACATATATGTCTTTCCACAACAATGCTTATATCCTCCAATGGTTATAATGTTTAAACTCTCATTTCAATCATTGAAACATTCTCAGAGGGCGTTATATAATTGTATTCACAAACTATTTTTTGTCAGAGCGATTTACAAAATGATTGAAACATAACATGACTTTCGTCACTAGGTAAAGATAAACTTGGCTAAAGCGAAAGATTTACCAACAAATATTTCAAGAAATAGATAAGCGAGATATACTCAGTTCGAAATATCACATGTGTATAATCTTAGTCTATATAGTAATACAACTTTTTTCTCAAGATAGGAGATAGAGTAGATAGACTTTTGTGTGATAGATAAGTTCAAGTCTCCACATACCTTTTAGTTGATGAAGATCCACTGGTTCCTTGAGTAGTCTTTCGTCTTGTATGATGATTGCCATGTAGTTCTTGAGCTCAAGTACACTTTCTATCCTAGTCCGAGACCTTAGCTATAGTAGACTAGAAATCAAGATTTTATAGTTTTGATCACTAACATTGACAAATATGCTTGAGATAGAAATGCATGCGAGTTCGACCAAGCAGTGCTCTAACAAGATTGATTAGGGTTCAAATACAGTCCAGTCTGATGTTCATTAGTAGTAGGATAGTTTCTGTAGCAGTTTAATACAATATTGTGTTCTATCTGGACTAGGTCCCAGGGTTTTTCTGCATTTGCGGTTTCCTCGTTAATAAAACTTATGGTGTATGTGTTATTTCTTTTCCGCATTATATTCGGTTTTCCTTGTTTACTTCATGGGGTGGTTGAGATGCCAACAACATATTCATTGTTTTGTGTTTTCTTTTTGAGGATATTTAGGAAAAAAGTGATTGCATGTGCATATGTTGATAGAGCAAAGCCGCCAAATGATGTTGATTATGGCTGCAAGACGATCATATATGGAGTACTTCGAGATGTTTGAAGAGGTGATATGATTAAATGGCCAAAAGCTAGTATAACTCAAGTAGGAGATCAACCAATTAGAGTTGCAAGGTGATAGTAGATTGAATTCTGTGATTTCTGGTAGTTAGAAATTATTTTTAAAATTGTACCAGAGATTCTACTTCTTTGAATGCTATTTTGGATAATTAATAAAAAAATATTTTCTACCATTGTTTTAGAATTTTGTTTGATTTTCATATTATTTTTTTCACGTCCTGATTCAGTTGAACCAATATAATAACTTAAGATTCACAAAATCTGAATAAGTGGCCATATATTATGATTTATGACATATATTAATTATTACGCTATTTTTTAACATACAATAACCGTGGTACTAAACGTCTCCTTTATGATGGATATCAACCGTTACTTTATTTGACATACAATAGCCGTGGTACTAAATAATAGATTTTGTATGTGACTTTAAATCACAAATTTTATTCGTCATACTTTATAACGCTATTTATTCGTTATTTATAAAGAGTCACACCAAATAAATAACGGTTCGAATAGCATATGGAAACCGTGATAAATCATGTTTTATAATAGAGTTCATTCATCATTTATAACCCCTTCTGGACTAGTGTCCGTTAACTCTAACTTAGAAAAGAAGGAATGTGAGTGTTGATGGTGGTTTTTAGCTTATGTTTGAAATCGTAAAACCTTACATCTGATGTGACGTCACTCTGTAAGGAAACGGTGCCGTGAGTGCTAACTTCTCCACCAACATATTTATTGAGCCATTCAATATACTTACATGAAATTTATCCAGACCGGCGAATGTAACAATCATCCAATATGTTCTGTAAATTTCGGCGCCTCGCCTATATTCACTTAATATAAGTTCTTTTGAATGCCTTCTATGCTATGTTTTCCGGCTGAACCCTTAATGTTGATATGGCATGAAGATTTGTGTTCACTCGCAGCAGAGTAGCACGAATTCAATCAATTGCCCTGATTAACTTGCGTAAGTTAGGGTTTTGCGCCTCACGCAGTATATCAAACCTTGTTTGTTGAAATTAAACTTTGTCAATCTAGGTAAGTAATCCGTCGTGGATTAGCAGGTGCAAAACCTTGCTCATAATCAGGGAACAGTGAGCCGCAGCAGCAAGGGGAGGCGTGGCCATCCCTTAGGACAACTGGCGCCACTTTCCATTGGCCACACCCCTTCCTAAACCGACCATATTTCTATCGACCAATCGTGTCGCCTCAAATTAGCCACACACACATAAGTTGTAGCTGGACCCATACTTGCCGGCCCCACTTCCCATCGACCAATCAGGTCATTCTAAAGCCGCCACGCTCTCACAAGAAGTGTAGCCACGCATTATGTTTGTCCGGCCCCTTTCCTTGGCCAAAAGTCACTCTAAACTTGCCATCATACATTAAAAGCCAAATGTGCCTTACCACAATAACATATTGATCGACATGACAACATGCCACTCTGCCGCGTAGCATGCCACTTTAGCCTTGGCCACACCGCCAAGCCCTAATTCTTACTACGACGCCAAATCCTAGCCTTGGCCACGCCGCCAAGCCCTAATTTTACCACGATGCCAAATCCAAGCCTTGGCCATGCTGCCAAGCCCTAATTCTTACCACGATGCCAAATCCTAGCCTTGGACACTCCTCCAAGCCCTAATTCTTACCACGATGCCAAATCCTAGCCTTGGCCATGCTGTCAAGCCCTAATTTTACCACGGCGCCAAATCCAAGCCTTGGCCATGCCGCCAAGCCCTAATTCTTACCACGAGCCCAAATCATAGACTTGGCCACGCCGCCAAGCCCTAATTCTTACCACGGATCCAAATCCTAGCCTTGGACATGCCGCCAAGCCCTAATTCTTACCATGGTGCCAAAACCTAGCTTTGGCCACGCCGCTAAGCCCTAATTTTGGCCACGATGCCAAATTATAACCTTGGACACGCCACCAACCCCTAACTTTGGCCACAACGCCAAATTCTAGCCTTGGCCATGTTACAACGCCATAAGGCCATGCCACAATACCACTGGCATGCCGCTATGCCATGTCAACGCCATGCACCACTATTCCAATGGCGCCACTTTGGTATACAATGAGATATGGCCATAATAAATGGCCATGCTTCCTCATGAGATGCAATATCAACCATCCAAGTTCACCACCGAACTGACAGACTTGTGGCAAGTTTTAGGCGACCAGCCGCCAAAATCTAGTGGCCATAGCTACGTCAGGTGCCACTTGCACCACCGTGCCACTGGCATGCATGAGCCATGCCAGCCATACTACATTACCACTAGCGTACACCAAAATTCCCTGCGCCATTATCAGGCGCCAACACAAGGTAGCCATAATCAACGGCTACCCTACCTCATGAGATGCAACCTCAGCCATCCAAGTTCGCCACTGAACTAACGGACTTGCGACAATCCCCAGGAAACCCGATACACTAGGCGCCACTATGCTAATGGCGCCACTTTGCTAGACAACAAATATGTGTCCATAATCAATGGCTACCTTTCCTCATGAGATGTAATCTCAGCGAATCAAGTTCGCCACCAAATTGACAGACTTGTGGAAATTTTTAGGCGGCCGACCAAGGAAAGCCTAATAGCATCACATGATATTTTTCTATGGAAAAGTGTCTTGAATTTGACTTGCTACACATAGCAACCTGCTACATGTTTTCCACGAAAACACTCGAGACATCAAACATGTCACAAACTGGGGGATACTCATCAGGGTATTGGTCTGAGGTTTACAATGTGCGGCGTGCAATACGCCCATTATAATAAAGTGTCATGAAATAGGACAATTAGTGGTGGTGAAAAGTAACGGTGTAAACAATTCATTACCTTCATCATGGAAGCGTAATGACTGACGGTTACACGAATTCACTTCCCTCATCATGGAAGCATAACGTCTAACGATTACACGTTACTTTATTCCTCCACCAATTAATTGTTTCCACTTCCTATAAGACCATAGTACATTTCAATATGACTTGTATAAATAGGCATCACCTATTTTCACCAAACAACAAGCTTTGGTCGCTAACAATGACTTGTATAAATAGGCATCACCTATTTTCACCAAACAACAAGCTTTGGTCACTAACAATATTTAGTTTCCATAACACCCAAAATCAAAATAAGCGAAACCTACCCACAAAAGAGACAAGAGTTGTTCCTTCAAATTCTCAAAGATAGCTTCTCATTTGTAAGAAATTTTGCTTTCTGAATTGGACTTCTTTTCCGTACCTATTCATAAAACAAGCCACATCTTTTCATCTTTCATGTTTTAGATTTAACCATTGTTATGGGATATGTTGTTTGAACCGTGGTCCCAACTTTTGACACACACAAAGTTAAAGCCTTTTATGTCTCTTTAAGTCTTCCCTCCCTAAAACTAACCCTTTTCCTTTACTTGTGATTTTTGGATGTTTTTCATGTGATATGGTTATGTCCAAAGAAATCATTTTTTCTCGCAAATGAAATTTTATGGGGGAGAGTTATTTTGAACTTGTGGAATGATCAAATCTTGGTTTTAGCTTCGGCTTTAGATTACATCTAAATAAGCTCTTTTGTTCATGAACTATCTCTATGAAAAATCATGAGGATTTAGTTTCGTAATTTTTATTGACAGATTGATTTTTACGGATCATTATGAATTAAAAAGTACTCACCATAGTATTGTTTTCAAAGTTGTGATATAATTGAACTTTGATGTATTGTTTAGGATCGGTTTGTTTTCTCATTTTTATCGATCTTTAACTTGAACTCATCCACAAGTGACAAAGATTTCCTGAGTTGTCTTGAAGATTCCAAGAGATCAAGCATTTGGATGAGAAGCTAAAATTTATTTTGTAATCCAAAATATAGTTTTATTAAAATATGAAAAGGATTTTTATCCCATCTCTCAAGCATGTTTGTCAATGTTAGTGATTAGAACTATAAGTCTTGATTTCCCTATTTATAGATATTTTGATTAGGACATAGATTGTGTAGTTGAGCAGAAATTTGAAGACTAAGAACTACTAAGAGGAGATTGTGGAACTTCATTGATAAAGTCTATTTCTACTTAATCCTCCTATATTGAGACATAAAATGTTTCGGCATCACCTAACTCAAGTATGCTTACATGTACGCGTTTTCACCAAACAACAACTAGTTATGGTTAAGATGAATAAGGTTGATATGAGAGTAATCATATGGCTAACTTCGATTAACTATTGCTTGTGCACGCTTTGGGCTAAACCTAATCCCCACACCTCATGTGTGTTAATTAGGTTTCTATTGACCTCGAGGTTAATAGACTTCATTAGGATTGTGAAACCAGACCCAACTATTTTCTTTGTAGTTGCGTGTTATGATCATTCCCGATTATATCGTTTGAATACTATCTTCACTAAGATTTTCTCGAGATTTAATCTCCAATGGGCAAGATAAAAGGTAATCACAAACACCTTCGTCTCATCATTTGTGATTCCACAATATCTAGTTTCGCCAAATCACCTAGATATTTGTTTAATCAATAGACTTTTTATGTGAGACAGATTTGTTTATCAAGATAGCTTCTCACTTTGTAAGCGAATTCTCACCGTGAGATTGATTAGGTTCTGATATAAGTCATAAAACAAGCCACATCTTCAGAATTAACCATTCTGGTCCCAACACTCTCTTCGCTTCCCTCCCTAAAACTAACCCTTTTCCTTTACTTTGTTTCTTTGAAAACTATAAGTACTGGTTGAAGTAGATGGAAAGACAGAGGTTCGGGGTCCGTACTCTAGAGAAATATTATAGTTTTAGGATTTTTATTTTCTTTATGCTTTGAATGATCAAATCTTGGTTTAGGCAAGAGGATTTTCACTATTTTTCTATAACAATTCAATTTGTCCTTGTTTCTCGTTTTGTAATGATTTATCGAATTAAAAAGAACATCACTTTAAGTGAAGATAAATTATTAGTATTTTGAGAACTTCCGCATACAAAGTGATGTAAATATTCGTGTGTCCTAAATCGGTATTGTTTAGGGTTTAGATTCGTTTCTCATCCACACACCCAAAATTACCAAAATAAGCAGAAACAATTTTTACCCACAAACAATTTTTACCCTAAATTTTTTTTCAAAACTTTAATCATGATTCGACAATAGCTCTTTAGGAAATCTCTTCTAATCTGATGCATCAATTATTTTCTTAGCCTTTTCATATGTTTTTACTGTTTTAAATGATTTTAGGGTATATGAAATTTTCTGTTCGATAATTTTATAATCTAGGTTTTCTTCTTCTTCCTTTTACATGTTCCTCATTGTGTTCTTCTTATAAAACAACATTGAGATTCTTCATTCTAATGATTTACTAATTTCTCTTTTGAAGGGGTTCCCCCATTCATCATCATGAAAGGCATTTAGTATTGGACCTTGGTATTCAATGTTCTCCTTCTAATAACTTTATTTACAATTGCAAAAAGTATTGTCATCTCATTCAACAATATTGCAAATCATCAGCAAGAAGATGGTTTCTAACAGTATGTTCCAGTATTATTTTCATTATTATCATATATATATATGATATTATGGGTATGTGTAAATATTATCACTTTATTGCTCAAGAACCGATTCTGTCGATTCCAATTTTGAATTTTCAAAATCATTATTCTCCCATATATATAATCAAGAATATGGTCATTATTAGGGTTACCTGTCAACAAGTTTTCACTCAATTAACTATTTACCAATTCAATACAGTTTATTTCTTTCCAAAATTATCTGATATTCATTTACCCAAAATATCTTATTCGCAATATTTTTGGTCAAGAAAAAACGACATAAATATCTCGATCCCTTTCTATTATAATTCACAGTCTTTCTTCCTAGAAAAGTGCAGAACTTCTTTATTTAATAAATTTAAAACAATCATAATGGCTTCTTCCTCTAACAACCAGATCACCAAAATCACGAGTCAGATAAAGAATGCAACTATCCGTGATATCTGTGCAAGACAGATGAGAAGAGCAGTTGGGTTGAAAAAGATATTGTAGCATCTTCTGAAGATTGGGGTAAAACTTTGATAGGAAAGCCTTTTCAAAAGATCCTTTAGAAACTGATGTTGTGAGGAAAAAAGCGGTCTCTTTATGGAAAAGATTGAGACTTAAGGAAGTAAGGGGTATGAACAAGAATATTTTTCTTTTCAAGTTTTACTCAAAGGATACAATGACTGCAGTTATTAAAAGAGGTCTTAAAAAATATCATCTCAATCTCAAAGAGTATGACCCATCAATCCCAATCAAACATTGTACTTTTACATATCAAGAATGGAATGTTCAGTTTCAACATCTGTTATTGGAACATCATTCTAAAGATATAGTCACTGATGCTATAAAGGAGTTGGGAGAAAATATTTGGAGTGAACCTGAAAATTTCAATCCAGGATATGGGAGTACAATCACATCAAGGGTTAAAATAAATTTATACAAGCCTCTCTACAGAGGTGGTTGATGGAATAATAAGGAAGGTGGAGTAGCTTGGGTTAGATACCACTTGGAAAGGAAATCTCATAACTTGTGCCGTGAATGCTTTATTATAGACCACAATGATGATGAATGTGAAAATGTTGTGGATGATCTCAAAATCAGAGGCTACACTAATGAACAATATATGGAATAATGTCATGAGATGGCTAGGGCATATGGAGTGGAGATTACATAAGATCTTGATTTGATGCTGCAAAAAATATGTGAGGCAAGTATAAAATTAAATAATCATGATGCAATTGAAGATACACGGATGAATTGATTGAAGCAAAAAATTCAAAAGCTTTAGTGGTCCATGCAGTATAAACCCATGATGTACACAAAAACATCATTGAAAATAATACTGGAAAATATCATCTTCTACTGATGCTGACGCTATGGAGCATGACTTGATTGAGGAACAAGAAAAGGCTAAAAAGGAGTACTTTCAGGATGTGAATGGAGCCTCTGCTAATTTGGTAATAATATCTCTACACCTTTATCCTTTTAATCAATTTTGGTATGATACTTTTCCCTTTAATAAATTTACATACTCACCTGTTAGAGCACTACTCGGTCGAACTCGCATGCGTTTCTATCTCAAGTATGTTTTTCAATGTTAGTGATCAAAACTATAAAGTCTTGATTTCTAGTCTACTATAGCTAAGGTCTCGGACTAGGATAGAAAGTGTAGTTGAGCTCAATAATTCCATGACAATAATCATACAAGACGAGGGACTACTCAAGGAACCAGTGGATATTCATCGACTAAAAGGTATGTGGAGACTTGAACTTATCTATCACTTAAAAGTCTATCTACTCTATCTCCTATCTTGAGACAAAAGTCGTATTACTATATAGACTAAGATTATACACATGTGATATTTCGAGCTGAGTATATCTCACTTATTTATTTCTCGAAATATGTGTTGGTAAAGCTTTCGCTTTAGCCAAGTTCATCTTTACCTAGTGACGAAAGTCATGTTATGTTTCAATCATTTTGGAAATCGCTTGGACAAAAAATAATTTGTGAATAAAAACTATATAACGCCCTTTGAGAATGTTTCAATGATTGAAATAAGAGTTTAGATATAATAACCATTGGAGGATATAAGCATTGTTGTGGCAACACATATATGTATCAGTATTTATTGGTTGAACCGAAGTTTGCGAACTTTGTTGATCAAGTGAAACCGGAGTAGTGTGTGATCTCAGTCCGCGAACTCATCATATAAACTTAGTCCGCGAACCCAGTCCGTGAACTGGCGTAAGTTCTCGAACCCAAGAATTTCTACTGGCGTTTGTGAATTCTGTCCGGGAACTGAAGTCCATGAACCATCCGCTAACATGAGTAGGTTATGTCTAAAAACGATGTTTGTGAACTTATCTTAATAAACTAAGGAATGCTATTGCAAACAGTGGATTTATATTTCATGAATCAATTCGAGTGAATCACATCGTTTTTGCTTCAATTGTGTCTTATGTAGTACATAAAGATATAAGAAATTGAACAACTCTCTAATTAGATCAATTAAGTCATTTGGACTAGTTATGATGAAGAATAATATGGTTGATATGAAAGTTATCATATGGCTAACCATTTGGTTAACTATTGTTGAACCAACTAATGTACAAGTTTGGGTACGGTTTTCACATGCCTATAAACATGCATTTCACGTGTGTGTAACAAGCTATGTTTTCGATCTAACGGTTGATAAATATTATCTTGAATCTAATCAGGTTTTCATCTAACAGTGAATATTAAATACTTTGTTACTAAGCTAAAATTGATGGCAAACCCTGATTTGAGAGACTATATAAGGGAGAACTCTAGCAATTGGGAAACCTAATCCCCACACATTATGTGTGATACTAGTTTGCTAAGCTAGAGTCGATTCCTTTAACCTTTGGTTTTCTTCTTCTAAAACCAGGTTAATGACTTTAAAACTTCATTGGGATTGTGAAGCCAGAACGATACTAATTTTATCGTAGTTGTGTGATCTTATCTTGCATCTTCTATCGTACGAGTGCAATTGTAATAATTGTCTTGAGATTTCTATCTCCGATAGGCAAGATATAAAAGTAGTAACAAACACTTCGTGTCATCGTTTGTGATTCCTCAATAATCTTCTTCTCTGCGTCGATTAAGTTTATTGTGAGGTGATTGATAAAGCTGAGCTGTTCTTCGGGAATATAAGTTTGGTTTTACCAATTGGTTCATGTTCACCTTTATTTATCAAAAGACGGAACAAAACTCATAGGTTTATTCGTGGGAGACGAATTTATCTATCCTTGTATACTTTTCTGTGTGATGCAGATTTATTGATTAATGTCTTCGAATTTGGGTCGTAGCAACTCTTGGTTGTGGGTGAGATCAACTAAGGGAATCAAGTGCGTAGTATCCTGCTGGGATCATAGGCGTAGGAGTATAACTGTACCTTGGATCAGTGTGAGATTGGTTGGGGTTCAACTACAGTCCAGGAAGAAGTTAGCTTGGAGTAGGCTAGTGTCTGTAGCGGATTAATACATTGTATGTTTAATCTGGACTATGTCTCGAGGGTTTTCTGCATTTCGGTTTCCTTGTTAACAAAATTCTGGTGTCTGTGTTATTTCTTTTCCGCATTATATTTTGTTATATAATTGAAATAATACAGGTTGTGCATTGTTCAATAAATTAGAATATCCGACCTCTTTGGTTGTTGATTTAAATTGATTGACACTTGGATATTAGTCTTTGGTACTATCCAAGTTATATCTCTTTGATAAAGACTCACATATTGTATTTGCTTGAGTAAATATCAAATTGAGAGATAGAGATAATAAACTCCTTGAGATATTTTCTATTTGATTGAGTCTAGTTGATTCTCTAGAAAGTAACTCGGAGTTGTCCATACAGATTGCTAATCGAAATATTGGGTGTGGTTGTTAGACCCTCGCCTTTTCAATTGGTATCAGATCAATCAAACACGTTTAAGACCTTACAAGTCTGTGTTTATGGCAATATAAGTTTGAAGACAAAATCTTATTGACGCCTACCAAGATATCTTCTAAAGCCTTTGATCACACCTAGTGTTTTGGAAATACCTCAAAGGATTGTTCCTTAGTTGATTCTTCTGAATCCCGAGGTAGAAATATTGTTCAATCTAATATTGACATATCTTACTCTCATGAAGCATGTGACACTCTGGCAAAAGCTGAAAAGAATCTCACCCTAATTTCAAAAAATATAGCTGAGACTATTGATTTTAATAATCATGATCATCTTATTGATGAATTTGAAAAGTCTCTTGATAAAGAACGTGATCTATATAACATCATTAAGTCCTTCTCTAAAAATATTGAGAAACTTCTCTAAGAAACTTTTCTACAACATGAAAAGATTAGTTCTCTGGAGGATATTGTTAAGGAAGACTCAATTACAAAAAAATGTTTGCTTGAGACTCATTCATCAGATCTCAACAGACTTCGTGTCGAAAAAGAGAAACTAAGTGCATCTCTTACTCTAGCCCATGAACAGTGCAAATACTTGGAAAAGGAAAACTCTGTCTTAAGGAGAAAAAAATCTATACAAAATAACTCTCGTGATGTTTTGTGCAAGACAAAATGTTCTCCAGAAGAAGATTGTGACACGAAAGGTTTTCATAACTTACAATCTTCTCATATGGCTATGAAGCTAAGACAGGTGCCAATTATTGCTTCTCCTCCACGAACCTGTACCTTTTGTGGGAAAAATAATAACTATGTTATCCATTGTTTTGCAAGAAGGAAACAAATTTCTAAGCTTCATAATTTGCTTCTCTTCAATGTCAATGTAACAAATAGTCAGTCGATTAATGCAGTGAATCGTACGCCCACAAGAAACCAGAAACCTTATAAAAATGATATCTATTCTAGAAATCATCACAGGGCTCAAGTGTATTCTGGCATAAATTCTTGTGTTGCTAAAGAAATCATCCCCTGTACTTATAAGAATGTTTCTGGTAAATCTAAGTCTAGAAAATGGATTCCTATCTATTCCAATCCTCTTGAACCAGTTGCAAGAGGTCCTGGATTTAGTCCTCAGAGAAAGCCATATGATGGATATGTTAAGTACGCCAAGTCTTATCCTTCAGGGATGAAAGTCAACCGAAGAAAGGTGAAGAAAACAAAAATCAAACAGTCAGATGATATATACAACTCCTTTCTCGATGATTATAGTGGGACTAATTTCCACTATACTACCTGACTATAGGTATTCGTTTCCTTGTTTCTAACTTGAGAGATGCAAGGAAAATGATTGGGAAATACTCAAGTATGTTGTATATTATTTATGTTTGAGTCCTTTTGTTGGTGGTCCACAAACGTCCGCGTCCTCCACTTGTGAGTTTCTAGGGTTTTCAAAACCAGAGTTTTTTTTTTACTCTTGTTGACAAACGCATATATACTTGTTCTATATTGCGTTCTCCCTTCCCTAAAATTTTATGGAGAACTCTGCAAGATATCAAGAGATTGTACATCTTGATATGGAGGAAGACAATCAGGAACGTAAGACAATTCAGGAGTTGGTTCTAAAGAAGATGCTTGAAAGAAAGGATCACAACTCCTGGATTGATGATTCTGTTAAGGATTTAATTCGTTTTTAGAATGATTCAAAGGTAGAGTTTGCAAATCTTCAATTGCAAATAAACCAACTTCTAGATGGTCAGGCCAGAATACTTGATAATCATAACATTCTGATACGGAATAAAAAGAAGCTTATCATTGATTGTGCCAAAGCCAGACAACTTGCTCGAGTGGTTGATCACAAAGTTAGTGTTCTAACTCACGAACATGGTGGGTCTATGATGGTATTTATCAATGGAGTTGTAGTAAAGAGTTCGTTGAGATTTGTGAAGGCAAAGGATTTTAGATTACTAAAACTTAAAAGTAAATAAAACTTAAATGAAAATTGATTTCAAGATATGAGAAAATAACCAAGACGTTGATTCCACTGTTACACATGAATGAAATATAGTAAACAACCCAAAACTCTAATTATCTTTTAAATCCCTTGTTTCTTAATTCACAAATAATCAGGCAAATTCTCAATAATTAATTGTATCCATTAAGCATAGTTTATCTTAATACAAAGCATAACCTATCTAATTGAATCACAATTAATGACAAAAATTATGCGAACAATTAAAAACTCTGCCAAAGCAGTTATTGGGTGAATTATAAAATATAAATTAGAGAAAATAAATTAATTACCAGTTATTCATACATAAATAGCTTCCTCATTGCCTTGGTTGTGGGATAATTAGCCGCTCATCATGTTGGTAACACACTCAAAATTCATTATTATTGCTCAGAAATGGTTTACAAATGATGAAAAGAGTGAAAAAGTGGTGAAAATCAGGTTTGTAACAGTTATAAGTGTTACAAAATGAGCTGTTACAAAGAACGATACAAGCTCTCTGTCACTAACATTGTTTGTTTGTTCATCCTTTTATACGACCCACAATCGTGAGTCGTTTACACTGTAGCGTAAACGACGGTTTTCGGGAGTCTGTTCTTCACGATCTTCAGTTTGCAGCAGTAGAGAGTATTTTTTCGCAACTTGATTTCGATTGCTCTATTGTCTCCCAAACTCTCCCAATCTCTCCGTCCCTTTAGTTGTACCCCTGGACCCTTTATATACTCGACAGTGCAACAAAATATCTCGCAGTAACTCCAAAAATCTTCTCTTTATTATTTTTATTCTCACGGAAATATTTTCCAAATATTTGATCTTCCACGCGTCTACAACTGCTAAATTTTCCTTATTTATCTCCTACATGCTCCTGGTTGTTTGCTAGAGTCATCATGCACGTAAAAATCACGTTCAAATCTCATACAAACTCGTGAACTGTCCTCCCATGCACGTGCTCCCCTGTTTTATTCCATCCGACGATGCATCCAATTTTAACCGAAACGATCAACCATACCACTCTTGTTAAGCTTAAACAGGCCTTCCCACGAAATTCCAGCCATTGAATCTCACGGGAACAGCTTCAAAATCGCAACCCTAGTTTTGCCATTAGTGAACTAGCTTTTCCCGCCAATTCTCAAAATTCAAAACGGTGAAGATGGGTGCGATGGATAAGGGCTATATATAGCCGTGGGTGCTGAAAATGAATTTGGGATATACATATCCTGGGTGCCCCTTAGCCAAATCTGGGTTCCGTATAGAGAGTGTCCTCCAGGGGTGCTCCGAGCAACTTTTCGATCCGAATTTTCCAACAATATTTATTTCCAAAAAAATACCTACAAACACACAAAACACCATAATAAGGATAAATACGAGTACTAACAATACGAAACATTGAGGACAAATTAGACACATAAATGCGTCTATCAAATACCCCCAAACTTATTATTTGCTAGTCCCGAGCAAATCTAATCTAGAAAATAAAATTGTTACACTTAGCACGTGCAGCAAGCCGTTAAACCGCTAGGTGTCCCTAGTGGCAGAGTGTCGTCTCCGTAGGGTTTACCAGAGGTGTACCCACAAAACCTTTACTCCAGACCCTAGCTATCTACGCAGAACCTTGGAAGGCACTAAAGAATCTCCTTGGTTGGCATACTTATTGACTACAGGAGGAAGTACCCTGATGCGAATTCCAATTGATATACACGAGTTTGCACTCAAGCATACTAAAATTCATATAAAGTGACAGAGCTCTACTCAGATAGTTTTTGGACATCATAAACCGGAGTCAACCAATCACATAGATTAAGAAAAGGAAAACGTGAATGATGTTGGCTAGGGTGAACCTATCCTAACGGACTGAGATACTGGTCTTGGACTAATATCAACATATTGGCATATACAAGGGGACCAGTGGTCGATAATCCTAACTCTAGGTCAACTCAGCTGGCATATACAAGGGTACCAGTGATCGACTTTATTGTATTTATTCCGTTTGGTTTAGTGGTCTGGTCTCAATTTTTTTTTAATTTTTTGGTATCTCAGCCACTCTATTTCACCCTAGCAATGGTAAAAAGAAAAATAAAAGAAGTGATCAGGATTATTTCGATGTTTCCATCACGAGGATATGGCGAAACTACCATGTTTTCTAACACCTGAGCTCTGTGCTTTTATGAATAGACTTTTTAGATGTTTCCATCTAATCAGATTGGTTCCTCAACTCCTACAACCAAAATGCTTCCATCCACTTATATTGGTTAGTGCCATCCTTAATAAACATAAATTTCTAGGCTCTGGAGTTTATTTATTGCAACTAAAAGCTAACAAAAAGTTTCTTCCCCACCCCCAAACTTAAATCTAACATTGTCCTCAATGTTTCTAATGAAAGAGCAATACCAAAAAGTAAAGTAACATGAGGAATTAGCAAAGACAGAAGTTGGAAAGATAGTACCTGGGTGAAGAGAGAAATCAAAAACTAATATACAACATACAATCGCCTCGATGGTCAATCAAGGGTAAACAAGGTCCTCCAGAGGGACCTCCTCAACATCACCTGTAGGAAAGGGCTCTAAAAAGGGTTTCAATCTCTGACCGTTAACCTTCGAAGAACTACTACCATCCGGTGTCTCGATCTCAACATCTCCATGAGGAAAAACAGTGCGAACAATAAAAGGACCTGTCCATCGAGAATGTAACTTCCCAGGGAAAAGATGCAAGCGGGTATCATATAGAAGAACTTTTTGACCTGGAGAAAATGACTTCCGTAAAATATTTCTATCATGCACAAGTTTCATTTTGTTCTTATACTCCTTCGCACTATCGTAAGCATCCATACGAATCTCTTCCAACTCATTGAGTTGGAGTTTCCTCTGGGCTCCTGCCTTGTCAAGTGAAAAATTTAGCTGCTTAACAGCCCAATAAGCTCTATGTTCTAACTCAACAGGTAAATGACATTCCTTTCCATAAACAATCCGATAAGGCGACATTCCAATGGGGGTCTTAAATGCAGTACGGTAAGCCCATAAGGCATCGATAAGCCTAGACGACCAGTCTTTCCGATTAGGATTAACTGTTTTCTCTAATATACGTTTTATCTCCCTATTGAAAACCTCTACCTGACCACTAGTATGTGGATGATACGGGGTAGCTACCTTATGTGTAATACCATATTTTTTCATTAAAATCTTAAAAGGTCCATTACAAAAGTGCGACCCTCCATCACTAATTATAGCTCGCGGTATACCAAAACGTGCAAGTATATTATTTTTCAAGAACTCAATCACAACCCTATGGTCATTGGTTTTACACGCAACCGCCTCAATCCACTTAGAGACATAGTCTACGGTAACAAGGATGTATATGTTGCCAAAAGAATTAGGAAACGGACCCATAAAGTCAATACCCCACACATCAAAGACCTCAACAACTAAAATAGGGTTCAAGGGCATCATGTTCCTACGGGAAATGGTTCCTAATTTCTGACAACGCTCACAAGTAACACAATAACTGTGAGAGTCTTTAAACAACAAAGGCCAATAGAATCCACATTGCAATATCTTAGCAGCAGTCTTCTTAGCACTAAAGTGACCCCCACAAGCATGATCATGACAAAAGGAAATAATACTGGACTGGTCACTCTCAGGTATACATCTCCTAATAATCTGGTCTGGACAATACTTAAACAAATAAGGATCATCCCAAAAGAAGTGCTTAACCTCGGCTAAAAACCTAGAACGATCTTTTTTACCCTAATGTTGGGGTATTCGACCAGTAACAAGATAATTCACTATATTTGCATACCAAGGTGATTGGGAAACAGAGAACAATTGTTCATCTGGAAAGCTATCCCATATATAAAGGGAATCATCAGGGGAACTAACAGTTAGCCTAGACAAGTATTCTGCTACTACATTTTCAGCACCCTTTTTGTCTCTAATGTCTGGACAAAATTCTTTTAATAAAAGGATCCACCTAATTAATCTAGGTTTGGTATCCTTCTTAGACAAAAGGTATTTCAAAGCAGCATGATCAGTATAGATTACGATCTTAGAACCTAAGAGATAGGATCTAAACTTGTCTAAGGCAAACACAATAGCTAACAGTTCCTTCTCGGTAGTGGTATAGTTCATCTGGGCATCATTCAGAGTTTTTCTAGCATAGTAAATCACATGAAGTAACTTATTTTCTCGCTGACCTAGCACAACACCAATAGCATAATCTGAAGCATCACACATGATCTCAAAGGGTAGGTTCCAGTTGGGTGCCTGGACTATAGGGGCGGTAGTGAGTAAAATTTTAAGCTTCTCAAAAGCCTCTAAACAAGCATCATCAAAGACAAACTTATCATCTTTTGCAAGCAAATTGCAAAGAGGTCTAGAAATCAAGCTAAAATCCTTAATGAATCGACGATAAAAACCAGCATGCCCTAAGAATGACCTAATATCTCTTACGGTTTTTGGGACCGGTAAAGTTTTAATAAGGTCAACTTTGGATCTATCTACCTCTGTACCCTTCGAAGATACGATATGCCCTAGAACGATTCCTGAACGAACCATGAAATGACATTTCTCCCAATTAAGCACTAAATTCTTTTCCTTACACCTAGTCAAAACTAATGACAAATGATGCAAGCACTCATCGAAAGACGAACCAAACACTGAAAAATCATCCATAAATACCTCTAAGAACCTTTCTACCATGTCAGAAAATATGCTCAACATACAACGATGAAAGGTCGCAGGGGCATTACATAGCCCGAAAGGCATGCGTCTATACGCAAAGGTACCAAAGGGACAGGTAAAAGTGGTTTTCTCTTGGTCTTCTGGGGCAATAGGAACCTGACTATAAATCGACTATAGCGACTAAAAAGTAAAAATGGGTACGTCCAACTAATCTTTCTATAATTTATTACACCTATTAAAAGAACATTTGGTCGATTATACAATTGAAGGGAAGGGAAAGTGGTCCTTCCTAGTAACCTTTGTAAATCGATTTTCTTGTAGTTGCGAAATAATCTACAACTACACCTCAATAGAATTAGTAAAAACTCAAGAAGTTCTTGATGGTGAATGATAATATTCTTATTAATTCTCTTAGTTGATTACATAGAAATTATCAAAATGGAGAAAGAATAGTTACAACATTTTCTATTCTCTTTCTAAGATAATTTCTTACACTAAAAGAAATTAAAAGAACCCATTCATTTGAACTCCTATTTATAGTAAAACTTATACAAACAGTATATGAATTGCGCAATTCATCCTCGCAAAATTATTTCATCCTCGCAAAACTTCATATTTCCCCGCTTACTTCTATTATCGTATCATTTTATAACTCTTTCCTCCTTTATTTATTACGATACTCGTGAACTATCCGGAAAGTATTCCAAAGATATCGTCCTTCCTAGTAACCTTGTTCAATTCTTCAGGCTTTCAAAATATCTGATTTATTAGTTAGTTGAGCACAATCTACAACTACACCTAATCTTCCAAATAGACGATTAGTAAAACTCAAGAAGTGTCTTGGATGGTGAATGATATGGTTTTTTTCGTAAACAATATATCCACATTTTGCTAAGATATTAATTTAGTTGATTACATAGAATTATCAGCAACATTTTCATTCTCTTTCCTAAGATAATTTACACTCATTGAAAAATGTAAACTTATAACCTTTCTAAGTCGATATCATTTTATAACTCTTTCCTCCTTTTATTTATTACGATAACCCATCGTGAACTATGTTTTCTTCGTAACCTTGTTCAATTTTCTTGTCGCCTCCCAGTTGTCGAGGATAATCTACAACTACCCTCATTATAGCCGCATAATCCATCTAAAAAGTAAAAATGGGTACGTCCAACTAATCTTTCTAGCATTTGGTCGATGAAGGGAAGGGGAAAGTGGTCCTTCCTAGTAACCTTGTTCAATTTTCTTGTAGTTGCAGAATAATCTACAACTACACCCTCAATAGAATTAGTAAAAACTCAAGAAGTTCTTGATGGTGAATGATAATATTCTTATTAATTCTCTTAGTTGATTACATAGAATTATCAAAATGGAGAAAGAATAGTTACAACATTTTCTATTCTCTTTCCTAAGATAATTTCTTACACTCATTAAAAGAACCCTCTGAATTTTACATTTGAACTCCTATTTATAGTAAAACTTATATATGATATTAACTTGAGATTGTATATGAATTGCGGGTATATCGCAATTCATCCTCCTCCTAACTTATTTATTTCAATTCTTCAATTTCTAAATTTAGCAAAATTATTTCATCCTCGCAAAACTTCATATTTCCCCGCGCTACTTCTATTATCGTATCATTTTATAACTCTTTCCTCCTTTATTTATTACGATACTCGTGAACTATTATCTCGCGATATTCAGTACCTACATTTCTATAGTCAATACAGACACGCCAACTCGTGGTCATTCGGGTTGGGATTAACTCATTGTCATCATTCTGGACTACAGTAATACCGGATTTCTTGGGAACAACTTGAACGGGGCTGACCCACTTACTTTCTGAAATAGGGTAGATAATGCCTGCATCTAACAGCTTAAGAACCTCGGGTCGAACTAATTCTTTAATATTAGGGTTCAGTCGACATTGCATCTCCCTAGAAGGTTTGGTATCTTCCTCTAAATAGATCTGATGCATACAAACAGTATGACTTATACCCTTAATATCTGCTATGGTCCACCCTAAAGCTTCCTTGTTATTCTGAAGGACGGTTACTAGCCTATTTTCCTGATCACTATCCAATTCAGATGCTATAATCATAGGTAAAGTTTCATATGGGCCTAAAAACACATACTTCAAGGTATCTAGTAATGGTTTAAGGTCCAATTTAGGAGGCTTTTCCAACGAAGGAACTGGGGTAGACTCAGAAACGGGTAGAGGTTCAAACTTAGGTTTCCATCCATTACTAGTGTCTATCAAAGGGGTTGAATCTAACAAAGAATTCACTTCATTAATCACATCATCATCATCAAAATCAATCCCAAAGTGAGCTAGGCATTTCTCTAATGTATCTTCCATCAAAGTGTTTGGTAATGACTCCTCGACTAATGTTCCTATCATGTTCACCTCTTCTATGCTCGAGTCATCTAGTTCAATGGGTAGCTTACTAATATAAAAGACGTTCAGCTCAATAGTCATATTACCAAAAGACAAATTCATAATACCAGTTCGACAGTTAATGATCGCATTGGATGTAGCTAAATACGGGCGACCTAAAATTACCGGTATCTGATTCTATGGGTCAGGAAAAGTTGGGTATCTAGGATAACAAAATCCACTGGATAAATAAACTTGTCGACCTCTATAAGAACATCCTATGGGTAACTTTTAACGGACCTATCAGCTAACTGAAGAGTCATCTGGGTAGGTTTCATCTCACCAAGTCCTAACTTAAGGTACACATGGTATGGCAATAAATTCACACTAGCTCCTAAGTCAAGCAACGCTTTCTCAACACGGTATTTACCTATTGTGCAAGTAATGGTAGTGGACCCTGGGTCTTTGTACTTAGGAGTAGTAGTATTCTAAATAATAGAACTCACATGACTAGCTAGGAAGGTTTTCTTTTGAACACTAAGCTTATGCTTTCGTGTACATAAGTCCTTGAGAAACTTGGCATAAGAGGGAATCTGCTTAATCGGATCTAACAATGGTAGGTTGATAGTTACCTGCTTAAAAACCTCCAAAATATCTTTAAAGTTTGACTCGCTCTTAGCTGGAATGAGCAGCTGGGGAAATGGGGCTCTGGGAACAAAGCCGGGCTCAACATGACCCTCATTGGTCTCTTTAGAGACTCTATCAGTCTCCTTGGTTTCTGGTTCAGAAGGGTGAACTACAGCATGTTCACTTTCAGGCATGGCGACCTTATTTTCAACTTTCTTTCCACTCCTAAGGGTTGTAACAGAATTCACATGATTGAAAAGTTTCTCTCCTTTAGGGTTAGGATCAGTATGACTAGGGAACCTTCCTTCTTCTCTCTCACTAATAAACTTAGCTATCTGGCCAACTTGAAGTTCTAATTTAGCAAGAGTCTGGGAATTATTCTTCAAATTCTGCATGGTTTCTTGTTGAAAGCTAAGGTGGTTAGCTGATAACATATCACGGTTCTTTGCTAACAAAGCAAGAGTTTCTTCTAAGGTAGAGATATTTTTCTCAGAAGTGTTCTGAAACTGGGTTTGACCGGAAGGGTTCTTTGCATAACCAAAACCTGGGGGAGGCTGAGAATTGCTAGACTGACCTTGATTCTGGCTCTTAGACCAAGAAAAATTAGGATGGTTTCTCCAACCAGGGTTGTAGGTCTCTGAGTATGGGTCAAACTTCTGACGATTGTCAAACCTAGCGCTGTTATAGACATCATGGGCTTGTTCTTTACTACCAAAATGAGTTATTGGGCTTTATTACACAACTAGAGACTTGAGAGGATCTATTAGGTTCAATAAGGGACTTATTTTTAGACTGACCCATTTCCAAAGCTTCTAACCTTCTAGACAAAGCAGCAAACTTAGCATCTGACTCGAAGCTTGTATCTACCACATTAGTGCTACTTATATTGACCAAGAGTCTTTTAGGGGGTTCAACACAAGGCTCCCACTGTTGGGATTTTTTCAGCGATAGTTCCTAAGAAGGTAAAAGCATCCTCAGCAGTTATATTAGTGAACTCACCACAAGACATAGATTCAACCATGGATTTAGCTGAATAGTCTAAACCATTATAAATAATCTCCACAACTCTCATCTTATCAAATCCATGGTGAGGACACTGAGATTAGAGATCATTGAATCTTTCTAAAAACCTATAAAGAGATTCTCCCTCTTGTTGCACACTAGCACTAATTTTCTGCCTAACAGCTGCAGTTTTATGCTTAGGGTAGAATTTCATATAGAAAGCAGCAATAAGCTCCTGCCATGTTTCAATGGATTCAGACGGTAGGTTGTTAAGCTAGGTTTTGGCTTTATCTCTCAAGGAAAAGGGAAACATCTTAAGTTTCAAGACTTCATCAGTAAGGTCTTTTATTCTAACTGTCCTACAAATTTCCTCAAAGTCCCTAATATGGAAGTAAGGTTCTCATCATCTTTTCCTAAGAATATAGGGATCATCTGAAGAATACTAGGTTTTATCTCGAAATTAGCCGTATTGGCTGGCAATTTAATGCACGAAGCTCGGTTGGCCCTATTTGGGAACATGTAATCTTTCAAAGTAGTCATTGCTGGCACAGCTGACGTACTAGGGGTACTTTCCTCACAAAGAAACAGATTCTCAAAACTGAAGTTTCCAAAAATGGGGCTCTCAAAAGAAGACTCTTCGGGCTCCCCGCCTTCACAAGAAGAACTACTAGGTTTATCACTAATCAAACGACCTAGAGTGTTTCTTTTCCAAGCCCGTTCTCTAATGACCTCGGGTATACAATAGAAAAAGAAAATAAAAAGAAAAAGAAAAATCCTAAAAGGAAGGGAGGTTCTAAGAAAACACAAAGCAGGATGACTCCACCAAAGCAAACCTAGAGATTTCTAGCAAACAAAAAGCATGATGGCTCCACTTAGATTGTTTCTAGACCAACTTCTAATCCTTCGAAAGGGAATTCGTTACAATCTGAGCAAACCCCTCTGGAATCAATCCGCATTTAAGTAAGTTGAATAGAGGTGAGGGAAGCTGTTGGAGCTTTGATACCCAAGGCCTCACTGCATTACAAGGCGGCGTAGTCACGCATTCAACTCATAGAAACTTTCATGAACTTCGAAGAATTCTCAAAAGAGTAACCAATATCTTTCGAACGATTTTCCTACTAAGCTCGGTACCCTATAGGTCTCGTTCTATTCCAAATTTTAAAGCTTAGGTTCGCGTTAAGTTTCGTTTTTCTAAGGCGGGAAAGAAGGGAACGGTGATGAAATTCGAACCCTTATCTTATATGGCCAGTCCTTGCCCTTTACTAGGAATTTAAAACAGCCGTTTTCAGTTCCTCGACATATATGCAAACGAAGGAATACAGTGACTCGCTAGCATGGGATTCGCGAGTGTTTCGACAAACTTACCTCCCGTACCAGACGGGGGATGAACCGTTGTAGTCGACTCAGGCCACGACTCCTATGTCGTGTACGAACCCGAGGGGCCGAGGTGATATCGTAATCACCGTCCTTCTCTGCAAATAGTTTAATATTTAATCTACCCTTCCGTAGGGTTTAAAAAAAAATAATGTCCAAATATCCAAGTCCAAAGTCCAAAAAGTAAAGTGCGAAATAAAAAGAAAATTACAAGAATAAAGAAATCCTAATACAATCTAAAGAAATAAACTCTCTTTTTTTTTCTCTCTTTTTATAAAAAAAATCTTCTCCTTTCGCTACTTTTGCTTTGTCTTTAACTCCACACTTTAAGTATTCACCAAAAGCTTTGGAAAATTTTTCTTTCGCTCCAAATTCCAAAATCTGTAGTAAAAAGACAAAAAAAAAAACGTAAAGAAGAACAAAAAAATAAAATAAAATAAATAATAAAATAAATAAAAACAAATAAAAACCTAAAAAGAAGAAAAAGAATAAAAATCTAAAAACTCTAGCCTAAAGACAAGCTCCCCGGCAACGACGCCAAAAATTGATGGCATTTATCAATGAAGTTGTAGTAAAGAGTTCGTTGAGACTTGTGAAGGCAAAGGATTTTAGATTTACTAAAACTTAAAAGTAAAGAAAATTTAAATGAAAATTGATTTCAAGTTATGAGAAAATAACCAAGACGTTGATTCCACTATTACACATGAATGAAATATAGTAAACAACCCAAAACTCTAATTATATTTTAAATCCCTTGTTTCTTAATTCACAAATAATCAGGCAAATTCTCAACAATTAATTGTATCCCTTAAGCATAGATTATCTTAATACAAAGAATAACCTATCTAATTGAATCACAACTAATGACAAAAATTATGCGAACAATTAAAAACTCCGCAAAAGCAGTGATTGAGTGAATTATAAAATATAAAATAGAGAAAATAAATTAATTACCAGTCATTCATACATAAATATCTTCCTCATTTCCTTGGTTGTGGGAGAATTAGCCGCTCATCATGTTGGTAACACACTCATAATTCATTATTATTGCTCAGAAATGGTTTACAAATGATGAAAAGAGTGAAAAAGTGGTGAAAATCAGGTTTGTAACAGTTATAAGTGTTACAAACTGTGATGTTACAAAGAACGATACAAGCTCTCTGTCACTAACACTGGTTGTTTGCGACTGTCTCCTTTTCTACGACCCACAGATGTGAGTCTTTTACACTGTAGCGTAAACGACGGTTTTCGGGAGTCTGTTCTTCATGATCTTCAGTTTGCAGCAGCAGCATAGTATTTTTTCGCAACTTGATTTCGATTTCTCTATTGTCTCCCAAACTCTCCCAATCTCTCCGTCCCTTTACTTGTACCCCAGGACCCTTTATATACTCGACAGTGCAACAAAATATCTCGCAGTAACTCCAAAAATCTTCTCTTTATTATATTTATTCTCACGGAAATATTTTCCAAATATTTGATCTTCCACGCGTCTACAGCTGCTGAATTTTCCTTATTTATCTTCTACACGCTCCTGGTTGTTTGCTAGAGTCATCATGCACTTAAAAATCACGTTCAAATCTCATACAAACTCGTGAACTGTCCTCCCATGCACGTGCTCCCCTGTTTTCTTCCATCCGACGATGCAGCCAATTTTAACCGAAACGACCAACCATACCACTCCTGTTAAGCTTAAACAGGCCTTCCCATGAAATTCCAGCAATTGAATCTCACGGGAACAGCTTCAAAATCGCAACCCTAGTTCTGCCATTAGTGAACTAGCTTTTCCCGCCAATTCTCAAAATTCAAAACGGTGAAGATGGGTGCGATGGATAAGGGCTATATATAGCCGTGGGTGCTGAGAATGAATTTGGGCTATACATAGCCTGGGTGCCCCTTAGCCAAATCTGGGGTCCGTATAGCGAGTGTCCTCCGGGGGTGCTCCGAGCAACTTTTCAAGCCGAATTTTCCAACAATATTTATTTCCAAAAAAATACCTACAAACACACAAAACAACATAATAAGGATAAAAACGAGTACTAACAATACGACACATTGAGGAAAAATTAGACACATTAATGCGTCTATCAGTCTATGGTCAAGATAATTGTAGTTGCAGGAATTTCTACAATACATCCCTCACAAGAATTCATAATAATCAACACATCTTTAAGACCAACAATCACACTTTTTATTAATTGACTTATGAAGTTTTACAAGAAATGAAATCAAGAATACAACCACTGTTCTAGACTTTCTCTCTCCTTAAAACTTTCTCACTACTCTAAAAAGATCTCTCTCTTCCTTAAGCCTGTTCGGCTCTTTATATAGGGTATTACATTGTGGATGACAGCTAAGCTGTTATTTATTGTCGGATCTGGCTTGCGATATTCTCGCAAGCATACAAAGGTTATGTTTGCAACATTCCTAAATATCACAAGGTCCTCACATCTTTTTCGTGTTTATGCTGACGTCGTTTGTCAGGTCACTTCTGTAACCAATCTGCGATATTCGCAAGGGTATTGTTGTTGATGATTTTGTTAGGGTATTATTGTTGCGATATTATGATCCTATATCTTGCCTCTTCTTATGTCTTCTCTGCGAAGGGGAGAATATCATGAGAAATTGTACTTCAAAATGCTGCAACAGTTCATTTTTCCATATTCTTCTATACTGACACGATTCTGTATTTTACGCAGAGTTTACTGCACATATCTCTTCTTCCATCCATTTCTTGACACGTCTTTTTCAATCGCTATTTCTCAACCGTTCACGTCTGCTCTTCGCATTAAATGTGTTTATCTTCTCGGTAACTCTTCTCTCTATATATATTCTTCCCATTCTCCTCTTCCCTTCTTTTTTACTTTTCTTCTCATATTTTCTGCAACTTTACTTCACCGTTCTTCCATAAATTCCGCTTCTGTTGCTGTAAATTTTCTCATTTTTACTTCTTTCGATCTTTAATTTCTTTTTTCATTCCCATACTTACTTAAAATGCCTCCAAGCGGTCGTAAATACGAAGCTTCTTTTGAAGAAACTCAGAAGATTCTCAAAGAGAAGGGTTTTACATTATCCACCATTCCCAATCAAGGAGCTAAATCCATTCTTTCCACTAAACTTTTTTCTTATCATCATTGTGATGATAAAGAAATCATAGTTTCACTTGGTCAAATTCTCGATGGCCTTCCCATTCCTCTTTATGATCCTAATCTTCCTTTGTTTTACGAAATTCTTGCTCATGTGAACTTCTCGCGATCCATCTACCAATTAAGTGGAGACTGCATTCGTTTAATTATTGAATTCGCCAACCATGGTGCTAGTAAAGGATCTCTTTATCCAAAAGGAGTTAGGGATCCTGAATTTAAGGATTTAGAAATTCTCGCCAAAAAATATACAGTAAATAGCTTCTTTGAGAATTATGAAATAATAAACATGAAGAATGATAAAACTCGCTGGGGTGTTCGCTTGAAGAGGAAAGAAAATGTTTCCAGCGCTAAAATACTTATGCAGGATATAGATTGGCATTCTGGTAAAAATAATACCCCGCGTTATTCTAAATATGATAAATAGTGCATCTTTCCGTTGATTTTGAAGGGGCCTTATATCTCTGGTTCTCATGTTTTACCTGAGAATTTGCTGCTTATCAACCGTGGGTATTCAACTGGACCGAAAAAGAGACAGAGGTATGTCTTTAAGTCTTGCTTAACTCATAATCTTTCATATATTGTTACTCTTTTGTTTCCTAACTCTTGTAAAAAATTTAGATTGAAAATCTGAGAGCAAGCTACAACAGAACTGGGAAAGCTAGCACTTTGTTAGCTCTACGCTCAATCACAGATGAAGTAAGAAATACTTTATTTCATTATTTTTAATAATATTGTTGCCTCTGTTTCTTATCTTTATTCGTGTGCGAAGGTTGACATTGTAGTTGTTGAAAAAGTATGAACTAAGGTTGCGAAGACCAAGGGCAAAGGTAAAGGTGTTTTTCGCAAGGAGAAATCAGTTGCCTCCTCTTCAAAGAAAAGAAAAGTTCGTTCTCTCTCTCATTCAAATTATCATTCTTATGAAATCTCCAAGGATAATGATGATGATGCTGATAATTCTTTCTCATGGGGAGATCCTCCATCTGAATCTTCAATGACACAATTGTCTAGCATCTTCTCTGACTCCTTGCAAGGGATTGGATATGATCATCTTACCAACACATGCAAAGCTCTTGCGAATATCTGTGATGACCTTTTATTGGATAGTTATGATTCCCTTTGCGGAGTCTCCAGATTAGTGACCCCTAGATTTCTGAACTCGCTTGGTATTTTGGTATGCCTTCATTTCTCTATTCCTTCATAATTATGATTCAAAATTATACTCTATCTTGACAATTTTTTACCTTTTTCGCAGACTGGAAAGGATTCTTTTGTTGTTGCTTCAGATTTGGAAAAAGGACGTGAGGTTCTTGAAAAGAAGAATCTTTAACTTCGCAAGAGAAATGAAGAACTGGAGGTTGAAGTTGTTGGTCTTCGTGAATTGGAGGCTGAAGCTGTTGATCATGGATTTAACCCAAATTCTAGGTGTTACGGTCGGGTCTTGGAACTCTAGTTAATTTTCTAGAGCTTACATTTTATGCTCTCAGTTTGAAAACCAGGTTTACTAAGCATATTTTAGAGAATTATTATTATCCTAACAGATGGAAAGAACTAGGCTTAACCAAATAAAAAGGATGCCAAAATATACAGAGTAAAAATCTGGGCAGAAGTGCTGCAGAAAATAGTCCTAATAGCCTAGATTGTCGAGGCTCTCCAGACTTCGCTTGAAGTCAGAATTAAGAGTTGACCCAACTTAGAAAGAAAAAATAGCCACCTTTCAAATACACCTGAAAAATCTAGATTCGTAGTTCGAATGGTCGATCAAAAGTATGTGCAAACTAGGTCACAGAACTGCGTAGCTACAGATTTCAGTTCAGGCCAGCTATGTTTCAGGGGACAGATCTCCTAAACGATAAATCTGATTGCTAAGAACTTTTAATCATTATAGACAAGATATAGAGGAACGTTTTTCGTTAAGAAAGTGTCGTCTAAATCCCTACCTATTAGCGCCAGTTTCGTAGACAACAAGGAGCAGAAAAAACTATGTCAGAAAAATGATGGTTTCAACATTCAGTTTAAGTGTAGCTTTCAAAGACAAACACAAATCAACAAATACTTCAAATAATAAAACTTCTAGACAGTGGTTCATAAGCCTAAGTATTCCACATTTATTCTCTCAAAGTAAAACATCAAGTTACATGGATTTGAAACAAAAGCAATGCACGCTTAAAGTAACAACTTCTCACTTGCTTCGCCCTTCGATAAAATTTGCAAAATCTTCAATTGGGGTGAGATGACGGCTCAATAAGCTTACATTCCCATCCTCAAAGAGATGCGGAAAAACAAATCTCAGAAAATGTATGGAAAATATAAATAAGAAAAGACAGAACTTGAAATCTAACAACGCATTCAACAAATAAATTCTCAAAACCAATAAAATCTCCGACAAATCAATTCATTTAGATTTCGGTACATTGAGTCCACGGCACGAAAACCTTCGTTCGTACACCCACCTATCGTTTCTCGGCACGGACAGCCGCCATCGATGGTCGGTAAGCTACATTCCCATGGGGATCATTACCCATTTCTCTATATCGGGGATCATTACCCGGCGCAAGATGGAACTATGTTCCAACTAACGGAAGACATGAACTCAATAAGTTTTATTCATAAAACTTGTTTAACAATTAAAAGAATGACATTCATTCACCAGGAACACAACTGAGTTCTTAATCCAAAGCACCTATGCATATGAAGTCTACTGCCAACCAAAAATTCAACAAAGGCTCATACTTGAAATCAGCATTTGGAACAAAATTAACAAATTAAATATCATATAAAACGACGTATATAAATGATTTATTAACAATGAATTCATAATTATGCTTCCAGTTGTGTAAAGGGGTAACATGGTTTTATGTCTCAAAAACTTGGGAAAAAGAATCAAAGTTTACACAGGCATATTTACAAACATCTTGAGTTCACAAAACAAATAGTGAGAAGGAAAACCTTGAAATCATAACTTTTCCAATAGCAGTAGACAACATTCTCAATCAGTGGTTCATGATAAGAAAACCCATTCAAGTTATCAAACAAGAGGACAATTCACTTCACAATTATAAAATTCAAATTGCAATCAACCCAAAAGAGTAAGAAAATCTCCAAGATGATGAGTAGTAAACCTACCTGTAATTAGCTTGAAGCAAATTGCTTTCCTCCCAAAAGTTCATCCCATGTCTTAATTCAATCCCTCATCCTCATATATATAACCCCTACGTTACAAAACTCTTCATTTTCTTCCTAGTTCTAACACAGGAGACCATTCCATTTGTCAATTTTATTTTATTTGTCATTTGTTTTCTAAATAAAATTCTTAAGTTTATTTGCACCCAGGTAATACTAACTAGAGTAAGAGGGTGGAACCATACCATCACATTTCCAAGCCTTAGCTACACATTTCAGGCACTATGGAACTACTCTGTGCCGGTGTCGTACATCAACCATCAAAATGGGAAAATGTATAACTAGCCTAGTAGTATGCAGGAAAAACAACCAGTAAAAGATATAACCAAACATTCTATTTGGTCAAAAAAATTAGCAATCAAAATGGAGATTATCGAATACGTTTGATACCCGACCCTAAACACATATAAAATGGGTAAATGAAAATGAAGGGTATCACATCCTCCGACCCTTATAGGAATTTCATCACGAAATTAAGATGCTCATACCTTTAAAAAGATTCAGATACTTCTTTTTCACTTCGGACTCAAGCTTCCAGTTTGCTTCTTCGGAACCATGATACTTCCATAAGACTTTAACAAAGCGATTTGTATTGGATCACAGTAGTTGTTTCTTTTCATCTAGGATAAAAATAAGTGCTTCTTCGTATGTCGCACCATCTTGAACTTCCAAGCCTTTCCAGTCTATGATATGCGACTTATCTGGTTTGTACAACCGCAAAACAAAGATATGAAAAACATTATGAACTTTTACCATTTGCACCGATAACTCAAGTTCATAAGACACCTCACCAACTCGTTTTATAATCTTGAAAGGTCCAATATACCTTGGTGCTAACTTGACTTTACTACCAAAACGAATTACCCCTTTACGAGGGTTTATGCGAAGAAAAACGCTTTCACCAATGGAAACAGACAAGGGCCTTCTCCTATTATCGGCGTAACACTTTTGCCTACTTTGTGCATCTAGAAGTCTCTTTTGAATAATTTGAATTTTTTCTGTAGTCTCACGAATGTACTCAGGTCCAAAAAGGCTTTTCTCCCCAACTTCAGCCCAACAAACAGGTGATCTACAAGGACGCCCATAGAGAGCTTCAAATGTAGCCATACCGAGACTAGATTGGTAACTATTGTTATAAGAGAATTCAACCAACGGTATTTGATCGATCCAGCTCCCCTTAAAGTCTAAAGCGCAAGCACGTAACATATCTTCAAGAATCTGAATCACTCACTCAGACTGTCTGTTAGTCTATATATGGAAGGCAGTACTAAGAGTCAAATTTGTACCCATTGCCTTTTGGAAGCTTTCCCAAAACTTAGAAGTAAAATGGGGATCTCTGTCGGACATAATATACAAAGGAACTCCATAAAGTCTTACGATATCCTTTACATAAAGTTGACTCAGGGTACCAAGTGTGTATGTCTTCTTTATAGGAAGAAAATGGGCTGATTTCGTTAAACGATCAACAATAACCCATACAGTATCACGACCAGATGTAGCTTGAGTTAGCCCGGTAACAAAATCCATCATTATGTGCTCCCTCTTCCATTAAACAACTGGCAAAGGTTGTTAAATCCCCGATGGTCTGCGATGTTCTATCTTCACCTGCTGACAAGTTAAACATCGAGACACATATTCAGCGATATCCTTCTTCATACCACTCCACCAAAATTGCCTTCACAAGTCCTTATACATTTTTGATTCACCAGGATGAATTGAGTATTTAGACTTGTGTGCTTCATCCATAACCTTTCTTCTTAATTTTTCTGGTACGGCTAGCTTCCCAAAATATCTCAACCCGCCGTCAGATTGGATTTCTCATCCATCAAGTCCAGTGCCATCCACAAATTTTCTACAGATTTCATTCAATCCGTCATCATTCGTTTGGGCCTCCACTATTTCTTGTGTAAGGACAGGTTGTATCATTACATTGCATACATAAACCTTAGTTTATTTCTCCTCCAGACTTAATCCTTCAACTGCCTCATATAGCTTCCATGCATAAAAACCCAAACCGGAAAAATGCCCCTTGATTTCCTACTCAAAGCTTCAGCCACATCATTTTCTTTACCTGGATGGTATTGCAAATTAAACTCATAATATTTGATAAACTCCATCCAACGTCTTTGCCTTAGGTTCAGATCCCTTTGAGTGAAGATATATCGCAAGCTTTTGTGGTCAGAAAAGATCTCGAACTTCTCATCGTAAAGATAATGTCTCCAAATCTTCAAAGCAAAGATAATGGGCGCCAGTTCCAAATCGTGAGTTGGATAATTCTGCTCATGATACTTCAACTGTCCAGAAGCATATGCCACTACTTTTCCACGCTGCATTAGTACGCACCCAAGTCCTTTAAAAGACGCGTCGCTGAAAATGACATAACCCACTCCACTTTCTGGTGTAACTAGGACTGGTGTTGATGTTAACTTCTCCTTCAAAGTCTGAAACGAAGTATCACATTCTGTATCCCTAACAAATTTCACACATTTCCTTGTCAACTTTGTTAACGCTACTGCGAGACTTGAGAAACCTTCCACGAATCTTCTGTAATAACCAGCTAAGCCGAGGAAGCTTCGAATTTCAAACATGTTCTTTGGTTTCTCCCATTGGAGTACAACTTCAATTTTGGCTGGATCCACACATATTCCATCTTTAGTAACTACATGACCCAAAAATTGCACCTCTTGAATCCAAAATTCACACTTGATAAATTTGGCATACAACTGGTGATTCCTTAAAGTTTCCATAGTAATACGTAGATGTTCAACATGTTTCTCTTTGGTCTTGGAGTAAATAAATATATGAATACCACAATGAATTTATCCAAGAAGGGTCGAAATACACGATGCATCAAATCCATGAAAGCAGTTGGAGCATTAGTAAGTCCAAAGGGCATGACACGAAATTCAAATTGTCCATATCGTGTCCGGAAGGAAGTCTTAGGTATATCTTCATATCGAATCATAAGTTGGTGATAACCAGATCATAAATCAATCTTCAAGAAGAATTTTGCTCCCTTAAGTTGATCAAACAAGTCATCTATTCTTCACAGTAACATCATTTAACTTGTGGTAATCAATACACAAATGAAAATATCCATCTTTCTTCTTTACAAAGAGAACAGGTGCGCCCCATGGAGAAGTACTAGTTTGGATAAAACCCTTCTCTTGTAATTATGACAGTAGCTTGTCGAGTTCCTTAAGTTCTTCCGACAAATCAATTCATTTAGATTTCGGTACATTGAGTCCACATCACGAAAACCTTGGTTCGTACACCCACCTATCGTTTCTCGGCACTGACAGCCGCCATCGATGGTCGGGAAGCTACGTTCCCATTGGGATCATTACCCATTTCTCTATGTCGGGGATCATTACCCGTCTCAAGATGGAACTATGTTCCAACTAACAGAAGACATGAACTCAATAAGTTATATTCATAAAACTTGTTTAACAATTAAAAGAATGACATCATTCACCAGGAACACAACTGACTTCTTAATCCAAATCACCTATGCATATGAAGTCTACTACCAACCAAAAATTCAACAAAGGCTCATACTTGAAATCAGCATTTGGTACAAAATTAACATATTAAATATCATATAAAACGGCGTATATAAATGATTTATTAACAATGAATTTAGAATTATGCTTCCAGTTGTGTAAAGGGGTAACATGGTTTTATGTCTCAAAAACTTAGGAAAAAGAATCAAAGTTTACACAGGCATATTTACAAACATCTTGAGTTCACAAAACAAATAGTGAGAAGGAAAACCTTGAAATCATAACTTTTCCAACAACAGTAGACAACATTCTCAATCAGTGGTTCATGATAAGAAAACATATTCAAGTTATCAAACAAGAGGACAATTCACTTCACAATTGTAATATTCAAATTGCAATCAACCCAAAAGAGTAAGAAAATCTCCAAGACGATGAGTAGTAAACCTACCTGTAATTAGCTTGAAGAAAATTACTTTCCTTCCCAAAGTTCTTCTCATGTCTTAATTCAATCCCTCATCCTCATATATATAACCCCTACGTTACAAAACTCTTCATTTTCTTCCTAGTTCTAACACAGGAGACCGTTCCATTTATCAATTTTATTTTATTTGTCATTTGTTTTCTAAATAAAATTCCTAAGTTTATTTGCACTCAGCTAATACTAACTAGAGTAAGAGGGTGGAACCAGACCATTACATTTCCTAGCCTTAGATACACATTTCAGGAACTACTCTGTGCCGGTGTCGTACATCAACCATCAAAATGGGAAAATGTATAACTAGCCTAGTAGTATGCAGGAAAAACAACCAGTAAAATATATAACCAAACATTCCATTTGGTCAAAAAATTTAGCAATCAAAATGGAGATTATCGAATACGGTTGATACCCGACCCTAAACACATATAAAATGGGTAAATGAAAATGAAGGGTAACACATCCTCCAGCCCTTATAGGAATTTCGTCACGAAATTAAGATGCTCATACCTTTAAAAAGATTCAGATACTTCTTTTTCACTTCGGACTCAAGCTCTCAGTTTGCTTCTTCGGAACCATGATACTTCCATAAGACTTTAACAAAGCGAGTTTTCTTGGATCGCAGTAGTTGTTCCTTTTCGTCAAGGATACGAATAGGTGCTTCTTCGTATGTCGCACCATCTTGAACTTCCAGGACTTTCCAGTCTATGATATGCGACTCATTCGGTTTGTACAACCGCAAAACAGAGATATGAAAAACATTATGAACTTTTCCCATTTGCACTGGTAACTCAAGTTCATAAGACACCTCACCAACTCGTTTTATAATATTAAAAGGTCCAATATACCTTGGTGCTAACTTGCCTTTACTACCAAAACGAATTACCCCTTTACGAGGGTTTATGCGAAGAAAAACGCTTTCACCAACAGAAACAAACAAGGGCCTTCTCCGATTATCGGCGTAACCCTTTTGCCTACTTTGTGCAGCTGGAAGTCTCTTTTGAATAATTTGAATTTTAACTGTAGTCCCACGAACGTACTCAGGTCCAAGAAGGCTTTTCTCCCCAACTTCAGCCCAACAAACAGGTGATCTACAAGGACGCCCATAGAGATCTTCAAATGGAGCCATACCGATGCTAGCTTGGTAACTATTGTTATAAGAGAATTCAATCAATGGTATTTGATTGATCCAACTTCCCTTAAAGTCTAAAGCGCAAGCACGTAACATATCTTCAAGAATCTGAATCACTCGCTCAGACTGTCCGTCAGTCTGTGGATGGAAGGCAGTACTAAGACTCAAATTTGTACCCATTGCCTTTTGGAAGCTTTCCTAAAACTTAGAAGTAAAACGGGGATCTCTGTCGGACACAATATACAAAGGAACTTCATGAAGTCTTACGATATCCTTTACATAAAGTTGACTCAAGGTACCAAATGTGCCTGTCTTCTTTATAGGAAGAAAATGGGATGATTTTGTTAAACAATCAACAATAACCCATACAGTATCACGACCAGATGTAGTTCGAGGTAGCCTGGTAACAAAATCCATCGTTATTTGCTCCCTCTTCCATTCAACAATTGGCAAAGGTTGTAAAATCCCCGATGGTCTGCGATGTTATATCTTCACCTGCTGACAAGTTAAACATCGAGACACATATTCAGCGATATCCTTCTTCATACCACTCCACCAAAATTGCCTTCACAAGTCCTTATACATTTTTGATTCACCAGGATGAATTGAGTATTTACACTTGTGTGCTTCATCCATAACCTTTCTTCTTAATTTTTCAGGTACGGATAGCCTCCCAAAGTATCTCAACCCGTCGTCAAATTGGATTTCCCATCCATCAGGTCCAGTGCCATCCACAAATTATCTACAGATTTTATTCAATCCGCCATCATTCTTTTGGGCCTCCACTATTTCTTGTATAATGACAGGTTATACCATTACATTGCATACATAAACCTTAGTTTATTTCACCTCCAGACATAATCCTTCAACCGCCTCATATAGATTCCATGCATAAAAACCCTAACCAGCTAAAGTTCCCCTTTATTTCCTACTCAGAGCGTCAGCCACATCATTCGCTATACCTGGATGGTATTGCAAATTAAACTCGTAATCTTTGATAAAATCCATCCAATGTATTTTCCTTAGGTTCAGATCCCTTTGAGTGAAGATGTATCGCAAGCTTTTATGGTTAGAAAAGATCTCGAACTTCTCGCCGTAAAGATAATGTCTCCAAATCTTCAAAGAAAAGATAATGGCCGCCAGTTCCAAATCGTGAGTCGTATAATTCTTCTGATGAGACTTCAACTGTCCAGAAGCATATGCCACTACTCGTCCATGCTGCATTAGTACACACCCAAGTTCTTTCAAAGACGCGTCGTTGAAAATGACATAACCCACTCCACTTTCTGGTGTAACTAGGACTAGTTCTGATGTTAACTTTTCCTTCAAAGTCTGAAAAGAAGTATCACATTCTGTATCCCAAACAAATTTCACCCATTTCCTTGTCAACTTTGTTAACGCTACTGCGAGACTTGAGAAACCTTCCACAAATCTTCTGTAATAACCAGCTAAGCCGAGGAAGCTTCGAATTTCAAACACGTTCTTTGGTTTCTCCCATTTGAGTACATCTTCAATTTTGGCTGAATCCACACGTATTCCATCTTTAGTAACTACATGACCCAAAAATTGCACCTCTTGAATCCAAAATTCACACTTGCTAAATTTGGCATACAACTGGTGATTCCTTAAAGTTTCCATAGTAATACGTAGATGTTCAACATATTCCTCTTTGGTCTTGGAGTAAATAAATCTATGAATACCACAATGAATTTATCCAAGAAGGGTCGAAATACACGATGCATCAAATCCATGAAAGCAGCTGGAGCATTAGTAAGTCCAAAGGGAATGACACGAAATTCAAAATATCCATATCGTGTCCGGAAGGCAGTCTTAGGTATATCTTCATATCGAATCATAAGTTGGTGATAACCAGATCTTAAATCAATCTTCGAGAAAAATCTTTCTCCCTTAAGTTGATCAAACAAGTCATCTATTATTTACAGTAACAACATTTACTTGTGGTAATCAATACACAAACGAAGATATCCATCTTTCTTCTTTACAAAGAGAACAGGTGAGCCCCCATGGAGAAGTACTAGTTTGGATAAAACCCTTCTCTTGTAATTCTGACAGTTGCTTGTCGAGTTCCTTAAGTTCTGCCGGTGCCATACGATATGGTGTAACTGAAATTGGTGTCATCCCCGGAAGAAGATCAATTGTAAACTCAACTTCACGTTTCAGCGGTATCCCCGGTAAGTCGTTAGGAAAAACATCAGCATAATCCCTAACTATTGTAATTTCCTCGTTAGTAACCCCACTAGACTTATTGCCACTACCCAAATGAGCTAAGAAGTTAATACTATGACACAACTTTTATTGTATACCACACAAAATAATACTAGTAAGGAAGTCATGAGAATGCCTTACAACATCAAAACAAAAGGATACACCATCCTTGGAAATAAAAGTGATCCTTTTCCTAAAACAATCCACCTAGGATCGATATTTTGCAAGCCAATCCATGCCTAAAATAACATCGAACGATGTCATTCCTAAAACAATAAGGTCTCCTGATAGTTCTTGGTCACCAATTTGAACTATATAAGCCCGAAAAATACGACCTAAAGTAACACTAGCAACTGGTGTTATCACATGAAATAGTTTTTCTAATGGTTCAAAACACAAATCCAAACTTAAAACAACTCAATCAGAAATAAAGGAATGTGTAGCACCCGGATCGAAAAAAACTTTTACCCAAGAATTAAACAGTAGAAGTGTACCTTCTACCACAACATTGTTGGCATCTTCCTTAGACTCAACTGTAGCAAACGCCTTTCCTTGTGGGTTAGTTGGTGGTGCCGGTATCACTTGATTAGTCATGTTGTGTTGAGCGTTGTTACCACGGTTACCATGTTGAAACCTTTGTCTGTTAAAAAGAGGACAATTCCTACGAAGATGTCCAGGCTTGTTGCATTCGTAACATTTCCTTTATTGCACATTATTACTATGAACCACTTTGTATCCTCTTTTCGGTGTATTCTATGGCCTTGGCTTCTTAGGGGGATCATTTCTGTGGTTAATGTTACTTCTCTTTCGATCCTTTCCTTCTCGAAACTCTTTGTACGCTGCCTCAATAACCAACGCCCTCTCAAATATTTCATTACGATCCGTGAGCATTTGTTGTGCAAGCTTAAAACGAATATCTGGCAGCAGCCCCTTTTGGAACTTGATTGTCTTCAAGTTTTTACCATATCATTAGCATATCGAGATAGGTCCTCGAACTTCATGTCATACTCTAAAACAAACAATCCCTCATTCTCCTGATCCAACTGTATAAACTCCAAAATTTTGACATTTTTCAAAGCCACATGAAAGAACTTTTGGAGGAAAAGTTCCTTGAATTCATTCCACGTAAGGTTTTGCATCCCTTCCTTGGTTTTAGTCACTGTCCACCAATGACCAGCAGTATCTTGAAGGTAGTACGTAGAAATTTTAACTCGAAGACGATCCTCTACCTCAAGCAATTCCATTCTCTTCTCCATTTCTAGTAACCAATTCTCGGCATCCAAAGGATTAGGTGAACCCATAAATGGTGCTGGTTTATACTTATGAAATTCATACATCACTTTAAAATCATCGCGCACCTGTGGACCTGATGTGCTTTCCTTATTTGCAATCAAACTCTCATTCATTTTCCGAATCGTTTCAGCTAACATTTGATTCCCATTCGCATCATTCTCAGCAGATTCCTTATTGGTTTCAGGAGGTACATATCCATCCATATCCTATATAGGATATAACAAACAATTCAAAGGTATACCTATATAATTAACTAACATTTCCAAATACGTCACTAAAAAAAATCATATAACATAGAGTAACAGTCAAGCTAACACTCCAAACAAACATAACAAGCAATCAATCAAGCCAATCAATTCAAATATACTTAACAAGCAATCAATCAAAGAGTTTTTATATGAGAAAAAGTGCTTAAGGTCCCATGTAAGATCTAATGCTATAATACCAACTTGTAACACCCCAAAATTTGGATCACGGATTTAACCCAAATTCTAGGTGTTATGGCCGGGTCTCGGAACTCTAGTTCATTTTCTAGAGCTTACATTTTATGCTCTCAGTTTCAAAACCAGGTTTACTAAGCATATTTTAGAGAATTATTATTATCCTAACAGATGGAAAGAACAAGGATTAACCAAATAAAAAGGATGCCAAAATATACAGAGTAAAAATCTGGGCAGAAGTGCTGCAGAAAACAGTCCTGACATCCTAGATTGTTGAGGCTCTCCAGACATCGTTAGAACTCAGAATTAAGAGTTGACCCCAACTTAGAAAGAAGAAATAACCACCTTTCAAACGCACTTGGAAAATCTAGATTCGGAGTTCGAATGGTCGATCAAAAGTAGGTGCAAACTAGGTCACAGAACTGCGTAACTACATATTTCAGTTTAGGCCAGCTATGTTTCAGGGGACAAATATCCTAAATGATAAATCTGATTGCTAAGACCTTTAAATTCATTATAGACAATACATAGAGGAACGTTTTTCATTAAGAAAGTGTCGTCTAAATCCCTACCTATCGGCGCCAGTTTCGCAGACAACAAGGATCAGAAAAAACTGTGTCAGAAAAATGATGGTTTCAACATTCAGTTTAAGTGTAGCTTTCAAAGACAAACTCAAATCAACAAATCCTTCAAATAATAAAACTTATAGACAGTGGTTCATAAGCCTAAGTATTCCACATTTATTTTCTCAAAGTAAAACATCAAGTTACATGGAAATGAAACAAAAGCAATGCACGCTTAAAGTAACAACTTCTCACTTTCTTCGCCATTCGATAAAATCTGCAAAATCATCAATTGGGGTGAGATGACGGCTCAATAAGCTTACATTCCCATCCTCAAAGAGATGCGGAAAAACAAAACTCAGAAAATGTAAGGAAAATATAAATAAGAAAAGATAGAACTTGAAATCGAACAACGCATTCAACAAATAAATTCTCAAAACCAATGAAGTCTCCGACAAATCAATTCATTTAGATTTCGGTACATTGAGTCCACAACACGAAAACCTTGGTTCGTACACCCACCTATCGTTTCTCGGCACGGACAGCCGCCATCTATGGTCGGGAATCTACGTTCCCATGGGGATCATTACCCATTTCTCTATGTCGGGGATCATTACCCGGTGCAAGATGGAACTATGTTCCAACTAACAGAAGATATGAACTCAATAAGTTTTATTCATAAAACTTGTTTAACAATTAAAAGAATGACATCATTCACCAGGAACACAACTGAGTTCTTAATCCAAAGCACCTATGCATATGAAGTCTACTGCCAACCAAAATTCAACAAAGGCTCATACTTGAAATCAGCATTTGGTACAAAATTAACAAATTAAATATCATATAAAATGGCGTATATAAATGATTTATTAATAATTAATTTAGAATTATGCTTCCAGTTGTGTAAAGGGGTAACATGGTTTTATGTCTCAAAAACTTGGGAAAAAGAATCAAAGTTTACACAGGCATATTTACAAACATCTTGAGTTCACAAAACAAATAGTGAGAAGGAAAACCTTGAAATCATAACTTTTCCAACAACAATAGACAACATTCTCAATCAGTGGTTCAAGATAAGAAAACCCATTCAAATGATCAAACAAGAGGACAATTCACTTCACAATTGTAATATTCAAATTGCAATCAACGCAAAAGAGTAAGAAAATCTCCAAGACGATGAGTAGTAAACCTACCTGTAATTAGCTTGAAGCAAATTGCTTTCCTCCCCAAAGTTCTTCTCATGTCTTAATTCAATCCCTCATCCTCATATATATAACCCCTATGTTACAAAACTCTTCATTTTCTTCCTAGTTCTAACACAGGAGACCATTCCATTTCTCAATTTTATTTTATTTGTCATTTGTTTTCTAAATAAAATTCCTAAGTTTATTTGCACCCAGCTAATACTAACTAGAGTAAGAGGGTGGAACCAGACCATTACATTTCCTAGCCTGAGCTACACATTTCAGGAACTACTCTGTGCCGGTGTCGTACATCAACCATCAAAATGGGAAAATGTATAACTAGCCTAGTAGTATGCAGGAAAAACAACCAGTAAAAGATATAACCAAACATTCCATTTGGTCAAAAAAATTAGCAATCAAAATGGAGATTATCGAATACGGTTGATACCCGACCCTAAACACATATAAAATGGGTAAATGAAAATGAAGGGTATCACATCCTCCATCCCTTATAGGAATTTCGTCACGAAATTAAGATGCTCATACCTTTAAAAATATTCAGATACTTCTTTTTCACTTCGGACTCAAGCTCCCAGTTTGCTTCTTCGGAACCATGATACTTCCATAAGACTTTAACAAAGCGAGTTGTCTTGGATCGCAGTAGTTATTCCTTTTCGTCCAGGATACGAATAGGTGATTCTTCGTGTGTTGTACCATCTTGAAATTCCAGGCCTTTCCAGTCTATGATATGCGACTTATCTGTTTTGTACAACCGCAAAACAGAGATATGAAAAACATTATGAACTTTTCCCATTTGCACCGGTAACTCAAGTTCATAAGACACCTCACCAACTCGTTTTATAATCTTGAAAGGTCCAATATACCTTGGTGCTAACTTGCCTTTACTACCAAAATGAATTACCCCTTTACGAGGGTTTATGCGAAGAAAAACGCTTTCACCAACAGAAACAGACAAGGGCCTTCTCCTATTATCGGCGTAACTCTTTTGCCTACTTTGTGCATCTAGAAGTCTCTTTTGAATAATTTGAATTTTATATGTAGTCTCACGAACGTACTCAGGTCCAGGATGTCTTTTCTCCCCAACTTCAGCCCAACAAACAGGTGATCTACAAGGACGACCATAGAGAGCTTCAAATGGAGCCATACCGATGCTAGCTTGGTAACTATTGTTATAAGAGAATTCAATAAATGGTATTTGATTGATCCAACTCCCCTTAAAGTCTAAAGCGCAAGCACGTAACATATCTTCAAGAATCTGAATCACTCGCTCAGACTGTCCGTCAGTCTGTGGATGGAAGGCAGTATTAAGACTCAAATTTGTACCAATTTCCTTTTGGAAGCTTTCCCAAAACTTAGAAGTAAAACGAGGATCTCTGTCGGACACAATATACAAAGGAAATTCATGAAGTCTTACGATCTCCTTTACATAAAGTTGACTCAGGGTACCAAATATGTCTGTCTTCTTTATTGGAAGAAAATGGGCTGATTTTGTTAAATAATCAACAATAACCCATATAGTATCACGACCAGATGTAGTTCGAGGTAGCCCGGTAACAAAATCCATCGTTATTTTCTCCCTCTTCCATTCAACAATTGGCAAAGGTTGTAAAAGCCCCGATGGTCTGCGATGTTCTATCTTCACCTGCTGACAAGTTAAACATCGAGACACATATTCAACGATATCCTTCTTCATACCACTCCACCAAAATTTCCTTCACAAGTCCTTATAAATTTTTGATTCACCAGGATGAATTGAATATTTAGACTTGTGTGCTTCATCCATGACCTTTCTTCTTAATTTTTCAGGTACGTCAAGCCTCCCAAAGTATCTCAACCCGCCGTCAGATTGGATTTCCCATCCATCAGGTCCAGTGCCATCCACAAATTTTTTACAGATTTTATTCAATCCATCATCATTCTTTTGGGCCTCCACTATTTCTTGTATAAGGACAGGTTGTATCATTACATTGCATACATAAACCTTAGTTTATTTCTCCTCCAGACTTAATCCTTCAACTGCCTCATATAGATTCCATGCATAAAAACCCAAACCAGCTAAAGTTCCCCTTGATTTCCTACTCAGAGCGTCAGCCACATCATTTGCTTTACCTGGATGGTATTGCAAATTAAACTCGTAATCTTTGATAAAATGCATCCAACGTATTAGCCTTAGGTTCAGATCCCTTTGAGTGAAGATGTATCACAAGCTTTTTTGGTCAGAAAAGATCTCGAACTTCTCGCCGTAAAAATAATGTCTCAAAATCTTCAAAGCAAAGATAATGGCCGCCAGTTCCAAATCGTGAGTCGGATAATTCTTCTCATGAGACTTCAACTGTCCAGAAGCATATGCCACTACTCGTCCACGCTGTATTAGTACGCACCCAAGTTCTTTCAAAGACGCGTCGTTGAAAATTACATAACCCACTCCACTTTCTGGTGTAACTAGGACTGGTGCTAATGTTAACTTCTCATTCAAAGTCTAAAACGAAGTATCACATCCTATATCCCAAACAAATTTCACCCATTTCCTTGTCAACTTTGTTAACGCTTCTGTGAGACTTGAGAAACCTTCCACAAATCTTCTGTAATAACCAGCTAAGCCGAGGAAGCTTCGAATTTCAAACACGTTCTTTGGTTTCTCCTATTTGAGTACATCTTCAATTTTGGCTGGATCCACACATATTCCATCTTTAGTAACTACATGACCCAAAAAATGCACCTCTTGAATCCAAAATTCACACTTGCTAAATTTGGCATACAACTGGTGATTCCTTAAAGTTTCCATAGTAATCCGTAGATGTTCAACATGTTCCTCTTTGGTCTTGGAGTAAATCAAAACGTCATCTATGAATACCACAATGAATTTATCCAATACGGGTCGAAATACATGATGCATCAAATCCATGAAAGCAACTGGAGCATTAGTAAGGCCAAAGGGCATGACACGAAATTCAAAATGTCCATATCGTGTCCGGAAGGCAGTCTTAGGTATATCTTCATATCGAATCATAAGTTGGTGATAACCAGATCTTAAATGAATCTTCGAGAAAAAAATTCCTCCCTTAAGTTGATCAAACAAGTCATCTATTATTCACAGTAACAACATTTAACTTGCGGTAGTCAATACACAAACGAAGATATCCATCTTTCTTCTTTACAAAGAGAACAGGTGCGCCCCATGGAGAAGTACTAGTTTGGATAAAACCCTTCTCTTGTAATTCTAACAGTTGCTTGTTGAGTTCCTTACGTTCTGCCGGTGCCATACGGTATGGTGTAACTGAAAGTGGTGTCGTCCCCGGAAGAAGATCAATTGTAAACTCAACTTCACGTTTCAGCGGTATCCCCGGTAAGTCGTCAGGAAAAACATCAGCATAATCCCTAACTATTGGAATTTCCTCGATAGTAACCCCACTAGACTTAATGCCACTACCCAAATGAGCTAAGAAGTTAATACCATGACACAACTTTGATTGTCCATCACACAAAATAATACTAGTAAGGAAGTCAGGAGAATACCTTACAACATCAAAACAAATGGATACACCATCCTTGGAAATAAAAGTGATCCTTTTCCTAAACAATCCACTAAGGCTCGATATTTTGCAACCCAATCCATGCCTAAAATAACAGCGAACGATGTCATTCCTAAAACAATAAGGTCTCCTGATAGTTCTTGGTCACCAATTCGAACTATACAAGCCCGACAAATACGACATAAACTAACACTAGCAACTGGTGTTATCACATGAAATTGTAGGATCAGAATATCGTCACAATAATATTCTTACGAAATTATTAACAACATTTCTGTGAGTTCTTCAACAACACTCTGCAAGCGTCGCATAATAATCCAAAGAATGACATAATAGACAACGACATCATTAAACATGAGAAAGATGTGAAGATTTTGTAGTTAGAGAGAATGCTCGTGAGCACAAGGCGGGAGCTCGCGAGAGCAAGGAAGGAAATGAATATTTTGTGGTTATAGATTAGTTTCGCGAGCACGATAGCAGATCCTGTGAGCACGATAGCAGATCTCGCGAGGAGCATAGCAGAGCCTGCAAGGAGCATAGCAAAAATCCTAAAAAATGGGAAATATGAGTTGAATATGAGCTGTCACCCACCATGAAGATACCTATATAAAGAGAAGAGCAGGAGAGAGAAGGGGAGAACATAATTTTAGGAGAGAGAAATATTTTTGCAGAGAGATTTTTAGAAAGAGAATGTGTTTTTCTTTATCATCTTCTTCCCCAAAACTAGATTTAGAATTCTATGAATGAAGATTATCAAATGTAAAATCAAATGTAAATTTTGACAATCATAGTGAAGAATCATGGATGTAGATCAAATTTATCGAACCATGTAAAAAATCTTGGTGTCCGCTTATAAAGATAGCAATTTTACTACCATTTTTATATGTAGATCTAGAAATTAATATCAAGATATGATAACGGGTGTGTTGTAGGATTTCCTGCAACTACATTTTGGCACTAGAAACAGGGACAAACTACTTGTCAAATTGAAGAAGATTCAAAGAAATTGGCTATCATTAGAATTGGATCTCACTGGATCTAAAAACTTCAAGATCAAATATGGAAGCTACAACGAAAGCTCATGATTATACAACAAATAGAGAGAAGGAGATATATTAAGAGGTAGATGAAGAAAAGACCAGCAAAATTATGTCAACAAATCATCAAAAAGGAAAAATTTCTTCTCACTTTTCTTATTCTTTGTTTCATTTTTCGGATCTGGGAATTTCAAAATAAAAACTGGAAAATAGATTTTTTATAAAACCTAAACTTTGCTTTTTGTAGAAATCTGATTTATTGAGGAAGTCTTGAATCTAAAAATGTTTTTGTTACGAATTTGTAGTAACCAAACCTCGTTTTAAAAATCTGTTTAATGGATCTCTAAAAATGTAAAATTTCGAGATTTTCTGTTGATTAGAGATTTACATTTCGTAAGAAAAAAAAAAGATTTCATTGAAAGTTTTCATTCTTCGCAGGGAGAAATCTAATGAATTTGGATCAATTAATTGTTCAAACAGGACAAATTCTTTATTATCTTATTAAATTACATGTTCATAATATAGATCTGGAAGATTTTGAATTTTAGAATATTAATCTTTGTTTTTCACAAAAATTTCTGTTTAGTTGATATTTTGAATTCAAAAGAGTTTTGATCATAAATTTACGTTCATAAACCTTGAATTCAATCATACTTTTGATCGTATAAACAACTAATGTGAACATGATTTTTGTGATTGAAGTCAAAGATGAAGGAATCAAAAGATCCAGTGAAATTTACCTTTTGCGATAAGATGCATCCACCAACCTATCAATAAACAACGTCATCAAATAAATGGATCAAACCAACACCAACAATTTAGATTCCAATGGAGAAAAAAACACAAAGGACAAAGACATCACAATGGATAAAAGAAGAAGACTAATGATTTATTCACCAAGTACTTCATCAACAATCGCGAAGAAATCAAATGAAGTTACACCATAAAATAATTCTACATGACAAAATCTCTTCTCTTTTCTAATTTCATATTCAAAAAAAAAAAAAATGTAATTTTTAAGTTATGCGATTTTAAAAATAAAAATAAAATTGATGATTATCCTTGTTTTCAATTTTATGAAGATTGATATAAAACTTGCATTACTCAAAGTGATTGCTCGCAGGGAATGAACTCTCGCAAGAAAGAAAGATAAAATGGCATGGCTAGAAAAGAGAATAGAAAGAACCAAAGAGAACTAAAAAGAATAAGTCACGAGAATCTCGCCACTCTATCACAAGTTGAAGATAGTACAGTTGGTAAAACCAGAAGCATACAAGTTTAAGGTCGCAGGATCGATTCTTCCTAACTGCGATATTTTCGCATATTTTTGATTAAATACAAAGGACAAATAAAAGAACAAGTAATAAGTTTTATGCGAAGATATTGCAAAGAAACATTAGAACATGTGGTTCAAGGTTTAAAGAACAAACAAGAGGTCGCGGGTTCGAATTCGCAGAGACTCATATTTTTCATTTTCTTCTCATTTTCATTGGCGAGTAAAAGAATAAGGAAAAAAGTTCTACGTTAGTTTCACAGAGAGGTTCTTGAACAGATGGTCTAGAGAACAGTATGGGAGATTGTAGTCATAGGTTTGAACAGTATGGGAGATTGTAGTCACAGGTTTGAACAGAGGGTGATAAAATAGACAATCTCTCAGCATTGTTTCATTATTTCGCAAGCAAGAGAACTAGCACAGTTGGTTGAGAGGCTTGAATGAAAGCAACAGATCGCAGGATCAATTCTTGCTTCTCGCAAGTTTATTTTTGTTATGTGAAATGCGCAAGTCAGCCTTTGATTATTTCGCAGATAAATTTTGCAAGAAAGAGAACAAGAACAGTTGGTTGGGAGGCATGAATGCAAGCAGCAGATCGCGGGATCAATTCTTGCTTCTCGCTAGTTTATTTTTAATATGCGAAATTTCTACATAATTGTCACTAGAACAGTTAAACTTTGATTACATCGCAAGATCTTTGATAAATTCGTAAGAGAGGGCTAGCACAGTTGGTTTGTTGCGAGAAAATCCAAGAGGCAGGTCAAGGGTTTAAGTCTCATCTCTCACTCTTCTTTTTGCTGCGAGACGTTCAGACAACTCACATAAGAGCTAAGTACCCTTTCCTAGAACATTTTACTTACCGCAAATAAAAGATTTTTGATTTAATTTACAAAAAATGACACAATCGCAAGATTTCAAAGATTATAAAAGATTACAAAAGGTGAAATCATCGCAAAATTTTTATAGATTTCAAAAAAAATTCAAAGATTACAGAAAATGAAATTATCGCAAAGATTTCTAAGATTTCAAATTTTTTTGACTTAATTTCCAAAAAAGCGATACCCTCGCAAGATTACAAAGACTTCAAAAATACAAAAAACCGAGACCCTTCAATTTATATATTTCTCTAGAAAATTTCTTTTACAGAAGATTTTTGATTTAAAAACGCTATACAATCGCAAGATTTCAAAGAATATTTCTAAGATTTCAAAAGATTTTAAAGATTATTTTCTTCAAATATGATTATGAGAATGAAAGAAGAAATGACAGAAATGAAATGAAAGAAGAAATGACAGAAATGAAATGAAAGAAGAAATGACAAAAATGAAATGAAAGAGGAAATGATAGAAATGACAGAAATGAAATGAAAGAGGAAATGACAGAAATGAAAGAATGAAGAAACGCGAGGAAAAAATGAAATGAAAGAGGAAATGATAGAAATGACAGAAATGAAAGAATGAAGAAACGCGAGGATTATCTATAATCTCGTAGTACTATTCATCAGCTCGCAGTACTATTCATGGCACTATTCACATCACTATTTCAGGAGCACTATTCATAATTTCGCGGGGTTATTCAGAAACTCGCAGACACATTCAGAAACTTGCAAACTCATTCAGCACCTCGCAGACTCTTCCAGAATTTCGCAGGAAATGTGATTATTTCGCAGAATATGATTATTTTATCGCATGAGGCAGAGGCAAGATAAGAATAAAGAAACAATTCGTTCATTTAACATTTTTCAAGGATTCTACCTTCATAGATAAAGAACAGAGGCAACTATGGATTACCAATAAAAAATTTATGTTCTTTATCTACTCGGAAAGAATCATTTCCAAAATGGACAAGAATTCTCACCAAAAATGAAGCAATAATTTCACATGAACAGAGGCAATACTTATAACTTTCATTCAAGGACGGATACTTTTTATATTTTGAGGATTGAGTACTTCTTATATTTCTTCAAGGATACTTCTTACTTCGCATACCTCTTATTTACTTAACAAAGAAATGAAACTTCACAAAAGAATAGAGGCAAGTACGTACTTTTCAAGTCCAGTATTCTTTCGCTCGCTCCTTCATCAACAAAGATCAAAGACTACTACAATAATTGATTTTTCCTTAAAGATCGCTCTTCAATAAATATTCAAGGAAAAAGAGGCAAGATGTAGGATCATAATATCGCCACAATAATATTGATGCGTGTCGTATGCGTCAAAAATAATTCACTTCCTCACTTTACTAATTATAAATATAGTATTCGATAAGAAAGAGTTCGTATCCACAGAGAGGCGATTGTTGTTATGCAATTTTCAGATTCTTATGTAACCAAATAACCCAAGTTGTGTTTTTGTTTTTATCAAAGTAATAATACTAAATAAAGCAAAGTAAAAAGTTGGAATAATCAATAAGGAGAAGATATTGGTTAAGGGATAGTATCATTCATAAACATGTATTTTCATCTATGATTAGAATTGGTATTTAATCTCTCAATTATCAAAAGTCCTAAGATATCTTGATCGCAAGAGTATCTTGTTTATTTCCTGATTTTATCACAAACAACATTAAAAGATGCTAATGTGAAATCTTCTTAAAAAGCAACCTAAAGTGTAAAAGCACAATTAGATTTAACTCCCTAAGAGCAATAAGTTCTATGAAATAAGACTAATCGATGCAAACAAACGTATGAAATCACTAATTCGTTTTAACAAAGATTATGATTCATATGCGATTAAAAAGATGTATCACTACAAGTATTAACCACAAGATGCTACTAGAAATCAGGGACAAACAACTTTTACGTATTGAAAACCCTAATATAGCTATAGAGATGAAAACAAATCCAATTGATTCCGGACTCAACCAAACTAGCATTCAAATCATATGATAATATAAATAATGAATCACAAACGATAAAATTGAGACAAAACTAATTCATAGAATCAAATAATCATGCTTGAAGAAATCAACTTTTATCCCATAACCAATTAATGTATTTAGCTACTCATATTCATGGAGTTCATCATCATAATATTCAAAGAAATAAGATGAAACATAAAAGAAAGCAAACCCTAGAAGTTATTCTCTGCAAAAGATCCAAGAATAGAATAATACGTTGTATCGTTGTTGTAGAAACTCTCTTTTTATAGCCCTTTGCTTTCCAAAAATAGGTCAAAGTCTTCAAAATCTTCAAGTCCACGTCCATCTACTAGTCCACCAAGCCCAGGTGTGAGAAATACGTCTCTGGAATTTTTGGGTCCAAAAATGGTCGCCGGAATGCTGACGTCATCACCGGAATCTGGTCACCGGAAAATTGACTCAGGCCATTTTTACTATCGGAGACTGTCACCAGCCAATTCTACACTTCCAATAGCTCAACTTTGCTTTTCTGCATTTCAACCATTTGCATAACTCATCTAAATCCAACTCTCTATCCCTTGCGAAAACGCACCCAAAAGCGCGACGCGTAGCTCCTATGTCCGGCCGCCAATTCTTGCATCCGACTCATACCCCCCTCGCGATTCACTGAAATATTTCAATTCACACTTCAAACTCCCGAAACCGGTAACCCGAGCTAGTACCACCGGCGCATCAATTATGCTCCGTTTTTGCACAGTTTCAGTCAGCACCAGCTTGCACCTTGTCCCACTTCCATTGCCAGTTTTGCACTTCTGTCCCAATTCAGCTGCATCGCATTCTGCATTTAAGCCTTCGGCTAACATTCATTCTTCTAGCTCTGAATGCTCACAAACTCCTTGGCAATCAACACCTCCCTGCAGCTTGTAATCCATTTCTCCCTGCTACAGCTCACTCATCCATAACATTCATAGTGGCGGCATCTCACTGCACTCCATGTACTCCAGGCGCAATTAGCTACAGCTGCCTTGCTACCAAACTCCCCTTGCTCTGGAATACGACTAACTGCAATCTTTTCCATCCCCTGAAATCAGTTATATCTCCACTGCCAACAACAGCTCCACCATCAATTGCTTCTTATTCTCCATCCCTGGTCATAGCCAACTCCACAACAGCGACCTCGTCAACCAATGCCACAACTGCTCTTCATCTCAGGCTCAACCACCTGAGCTTATGCCTTGCACATTCTAGGCAGCAACAAACTCCACCTGAGCTGGATCACCACTATCTTTACATTACCACCAACCGCTGCCATTTCAACAGCTACAGTTTACCATTCAAACTCAGCTCACTGCCACCATGTCTGCGAATCCGTTGCGCCAGAACCCAAGCTCAGTAAATCACCGGCCTAACTGCAAATGCATATCTGGGTTCATTCTATAACACCATAACTCAATCAGGGTCCATAGCTAACAGCAACAACTCAGCTCACAAATCCCAATTGTTCACACATAACAGCATTTCAGCGCTTCTCTACCATTCTCCATCAATTGCAGCTCAACTGCCATCTCAGGCCAGCATTTGCACCACTGCTTCATACCCATTTCAGCTCCATAACCTCCAGTCTATCATTTCTCTTCCATGGGAACTCAACATAGACCACCATCAACACCCATTTCAGACCATCTCTAATTCTGCTCTTCCCAGTTATTCACACAACAACACCACCCCTGATTGCAACGTTGTTCTCAGTGCACACCCTCTCAGGCCTTCTTATCCCCTTTCATTCTACTGCCATGCTCAACAGTAGCTACAGCCATATCCCATAGCTGAACTGCCAGCTCCTCCATTCAACAACCAGCTAGCACAAATTCTATCACCTTGTTCCGTGACTCATTCGCAGTGACTGCAGCTCCCTCTCGAGCTCCATTCGATCGACGCATTCTGATTATTCTCTGCCATCAATTCAACCACCAGCCCATGACAACTCTAGCTTCAGTTTAAGTCCACAATCCCTTTTGCACATCTTCTCAGCTTCACAGCATAACTACTCGTCCAGGCCTTTACATAGGCACCTTGTATGCAGTTTGCTGGTAACACATAACTCAGCTGATGTTGATTTTTGAAGTATTCCATCTCCTTCCCTGCTATTTTTCATACACACCCAACACATTTCGACAACAATTCTTCATCTTGGTTCATCAATCTCTGCATCAGAATTTGTTCTTCAACTGAATCCATACAAAACCCCTTTCCGACTCAAACCCAGACAGCATCGACCCCATCTTGATTTCACAGACTGCAATCCACCCATGAACCATTTACTCTAAATTTCAATATGGTTTCCAATTTATCTCATTCTCTTAACAATTTCTGGTTCATAGCAGCGCCTCTCTCTTCATCTCAATTTCTGTACTAATGATTGAAGAGAAGATACTCTTCTCGTCTTAGTTTTAGGGTATAAGGTGGGTTAATGGTACACCCCAGGGATAGGACACCACAGACTGGGTACTTAATATGGGTGGTCACTTCTGATAAGGGCTAGCCTAGTTGGCATCCCCTTATCCTCAGCTGGTCACTGTTTAATACTCCTCCACAACAAAGTTGCCCCTTAAACTCGGCTCGACTCCGGGTAGTGTTCGCCCCTGAAATGACGGCTTTGTCCTTTTCGCTCTAAATGAGTAGTTTCTCCTTCTTTTCCTCCGTGCGACTCCAAAGCACCTAATAACTCAAAAGCGAACATAAGATACATAATTTCCACGAAAAACTCGCAAAGAAAGCATAAATACTAGATATAAAATTAGGTGTTTATCACACCTATCAAATTCCCCCACACTTAGACTTTGCTAGTCCTCGAGCAAATCAAACAAAACTAAAATACAAAAACTCCGTGACGTCGAGGCTACGGTCACTTTAAGCATAAATAACAAGCCTTTAAACCCCTATGTGTCCCTAGTGGACGAGTTTTAGTCTCGTGAAGGTTTACAAGAGGTCTACCTACAAAACCTATATTTTCAAACTCCTTCTATTTGTGACAAATCAATGAACGAATCCAAAATGACTACATGAGGAGGTACCTTGCAAATTCAATTCATATATTAGTAAATAGACTCTAATTAGATAGTCAAACAAGCCACAATACTCGGAAACTAACAAACCACAATCACAATGAAAATATTAAGAAGATGGATATAGATGTAGATGTTGGCGAATGTTCACAAGTGATCGATGTTTCCCATATCTGTCTGAAGGTCACTGCCAAGATGAACCTATTCCTATTGGATTGAGCTACTTGGTATGAATTCTACATCAACTCACTAGCATATACAAGGGAACCAGGAGTGACTTTATTCAACCAAAATAATACTTTTTTTTTTCACATTTTTTTTTCTTTTTTTTTTTAGACAACATGATTGGATCAAACTGGATCCAAGCGCATGATTCTTGTCAGCAAGTACATGATAGTTGCCTTGGATCCTGCATTCCACGCTTGTTTAGGCGACGGAGACAGGGACTACGTTTCACACATACTTCTATTCCCAAGTGTCATTTTATTCCGTTTTGGTCTAATTGGTCGGTCTCTTTTTTTTTTCATATTTTTTTTTTTAGTAACTCAATCACTCTATTTCATTATAGCAGTAATAACACGTCGATGTGTAGTGACCCACCAAAGCACTAAGAACAATAGATAAATATGGAAAAAGGAAAAATAGAATGCGATATGGTGATATTCCGAGATATGGTAACAACTATCATGGTATTTATGATTATGAGCTATGTTCGTCCCGTTTAGTTAATTGGTTCCTCAACTCCTGCATTCAAAATGGTTCCATCCACTAATGGTGTCATCCTAAAGGCACAAGTTTCTAGACTTCGTAGTTCAAGAAGCACAAATCTTTTTCTTGGTTTTTCTATTTTTCTGATTTTTTTTTTTAAAAAGGCATAAAACACACTAAAACAAAGTATACAAACATATAAATGCTCCCCCACACTTAAACTTTACATTGTCCTCAATGTAAAATTGAATCGTCCAAAGAAAGTTCAAGGTGGGAAATTCCGCAAATGATATGCAAAAACAAAGAAAATAAAGATAAAAGCAAATGCATAAAATAAAAAGATAAAGGATAAAGATACAAAACCGGTGGGTTGCCTCCCACTTAGCGCTTGGTTTAAAGTCGTCAGCCCGACGTACTCCTTGTTCACTAAGACTCCTCCAGCGAGAATGCATCCACAAAGTTCACACCTTCCACAACTTCGGAAGTAAAGTACTCATAATATGGTTTCAACCGGTGTCCATTCACTTTAAACTCCTTTCCTGTATCTATGCTACGAATTTCTACTGCACCATGAGAAAACACATTAGTAACAATAAAAGGTCCGATCCAACGTGACCTTAATTTACCCGGAAATAATTGCAAGCGAGAATTAAACAAAAGCACTTTCTGCCCAACACAAAATTGTTTTCTAGAAATCATAGAATCATGAAATGCCTTAGTTTTCTCCTTGTAAATGCGCGAGCTTTCAAATGCATCATTGCGAAGCTCCTCTAGCTCTTGGAGTTGTAACTTACTTTGATTTCCAGCCCCATCCATCTCCATATTGCATTGCTTAATAGCCCAAAACGCTTTATACTCAATCTCCACGGGTAAGTGACAAGGTTTACCGTACACAAGCCTAAAAGGAGACATCCCAATAGGTGTCTTGTATGCGGTTCTATAAGCCCACAAAGCATCATTAAGTCGCATGCTCCAATCTTTCCTTGTTGGATTCACCGTCTTCTCTAGAATGGATTTCACCTCTCGGTTCGACACCTCGACTTGTCCATTGGTTTGGGGATGATAAGGTGTTTCAATCTTGTGCGACACATTGTACTTCTTCAACAATCCTTGTAAGAACTTGTTTTTGAAGTGAGAACCCCCATCGCTAATTATGGCTCTTGGAATTCCAAACCTTGCAAAAATGTTAGCTTGCACAAAATCTGAAACCACTTTAGAATCATTAGTTGGGGTGGCCTTAGCTTCCACCCATTTAGATACATAATCAACAGCAAGTAAGATATAAAAATTCCCATGGGAATTGACAAAAGGACCGATAAAATCAATACCCCATACATCAAAAACTTCAATAAATTGAATAAAAGTTTGTGGCATTTGATTTCGGTCACCTAGATTGCCTGTCCTTTGGCACCTATCACAAGTTGTGCAAAATATATGTGCATCCTTAAATAGAGTTGGCCAATAAAAACCGCTTTCAAGTACCTTGTGAGTTGTTCTTTTACTCCCAAAATGTCCTCCGCAAGCATAGGAGTGACAAAAAGACAAGATAGAGTTAAATTCCGAGTCGGGAACGCACCTTCGTATGACTTGGTCGCTGCCATGCTTCCATAAGTATGGATCATCCCATATATATTGGTTTCCTAACCTATTAAGTTTGTCCCTCTCAGCACGAGACAAGTTCTTTGGGATTTGTTTAGAGACCAAGTAGTTCACAATATCCGCATACCATGGTTCCGCAAATGCAATTGAGAATAGTTGCTCATCCGGGAAACTTTCACGCAACGGGATAGCTTCCTTGTCTACAGCAAGACGGCTTAAATGATCCGCAACGGTGTTCTCAATTCCTTTCTTGTCCTTGATTTATATATCAAACTCTTGCAAGAGTAAAATCCATCGTATGAGCCTCGGTTTTGCCTCTTTCTTTGTAAGCAAGTACCTAAGTGCTGCATGATCTGAAAATACAACAACTTTTGTACCAATTAGATAAGAGCGAAACTTTTCCAAAGCAAAAACAATAGCTAATAACTCTTTTTCAGTGGTAGTGTATTTTTGTTGGGCCTCATTTAACGTTCTAGAAGCATAATATATAGCATGAGGTATCTTCCCCACACGCTGCCCAAGCACCGCACCAACCGCATAATCACTTGCATCACACATGAGCTCAAAAGGCTTGCTCCAATCTGGTGGTTTAATGATAGGGGCTGAAATCAAAAGTTCTTTCAAACGATTGAATGCCGCCATACACTTCTCATCAAAGTTAAAAACCACATCTTTTTGCAATAAGGTACAAAGTGGTGATGCTATCTTGGAAAAATCCTTGATGAATCTACGATAGAAACCTGCATAACCAAGAAAAGAGCGTATCTCCCTCACCGTAGCGGGAGGGGTTAGAGCACGAATAAGGTCTATCTTAGATTTATCAACTTCCAAGCCTTTAGAAGATACTATATGGCCTAAAACTATGCCATGAGTTACCATGAAATGGCACTTCTCCCAATTAAGCACAAGATTTGTTTCAACACATCGTTTAAGGATTAGTGACAAATTGTTCAAACAAAGGTCAAATGAATCACCAAAGACACTAAAGTCATCCATGAACACTTCGATTATGTTTTCAACATATTCTGAAAATATACTTACCATACACCTTTGAAAAGTAGCTGAAGCATTGCACAAGACAAAAGGCATCCTTCGATAAGCAAAAGTACCAAACGGACAAGTGAAAGTGGTTTTCTCTTGATCCTCCGGCGCTATCACAATCTGATTATAACCTGAATAGCCATCAAGAAAGCAATAATAAGAGTTTCCAGCTAAACGTTCAAGCATTTGATCAATAAAAGGTAATGGAAAGTGATCTTTTCTAGTAGTGGCATTCAATTTCCTATAATCAATACAAACCCTCCAACCGGTTTGCACACGAGTTGGGACGAGTTCATTCTCCACCACGGTCACACCTGATTTCTTTGGTACAACTTGTACCGGGCTCACCCACTTGCTATCGGATATGGGGTAGATAACACCCACTTCCAAAAGCTTGAGTATCTCCTTTTTCACAACTTCCATCATATGGGGGTTCAAACGACGCTGCGCTTCCCTTGTAGGCTTTGCATCGTCCTCCAAACGAATCTTATGCATGCAAACGGCAGGGCTTATACCCTTGATATCGGCAATTGTTCATCCTATGGCCGTCTTGTGCTTCTTTAGCACCCTTAGAAGTTTTTGCTCCTGTAATTCACTAAGCTCGTTAGAAACAATCACAGGTAACTCTTCATTGTCACCCAAGTACAAGTACTTTAAGTGACTAGGAAGAGGTTTCAATTCTAACTTTGAATATTTAACAATAGAGGGTAAAAGTTTCTCATCACTGCATGGTAAAGAAATAAAAGAGATATTATGAGTTTCCGGGCATCCTTGTAGTGAGTTGAGATCACCAAGGGCTTCTTTAACCTCAATACCACACTCTACACCATTATCAATGGATGTAGTTAAAACGGTTTCCAAAGCATCTTCACCATTCAATTCAAACATTTTTTGTGCCAACATATCCATAACATCAACGGAGAAGCAAGAGTGGACATCACTAGGATATCTCATCCTCTCGAAAATATTGAAACGTATTACTTCTCCATCAAACTCCATAGTTAGCGTTCCCTTATCCACATTAATAATGGTCTTCGCCATTTTCATGAAGGGACGCCCAAGTAGCAATGGAAGAGACGAGTCCGGTGAACCTTCATCCATCTCTAACACACAAAAGTTAGCAGGAAATACTAGTTGATTAACCTGCACAAGAACATCCTCAACAATACCCATAGGGTAGACATTAGAACGATCGGCTAATTGCAACACAATTCCAGCCTTTTTGAGAGGACCTAAATCAAGTGACTTATACATATATGCAGGCATAACATTAACGGATGCACCTAAGTCTAACATTGTTTTGTTAAATATAGTGGTACCAATTGTGACGGGGATGTCAAAGCTACCCGGGTCCTTGCATTTCAGTGGGAGTTTGTGTTGTAAGATCGCCGAAGCATTCTCCCCCACACTAAGCACTTCATTACCTTTGAGCCTTTGCTTATTGGTACAAAAGTCCTTTAACACTTTGGCATACTTTGGAACTTTCTTAATAGCATCAATGAGTGGTATGTTCACATGAATCTTCTTAAGAACGTCTAAAATCTCCTTTTCTAGTGCCTCCTTCTTAGAATTTGCAAATCTGCGAGGAAAAGGTAAAGGAGGAACATAAGTAGGAATAGGAGTTTTAGAGTTAGGAATAGGTACCTCAGAAGTTTGGGGAGAATCCTCATTCTTCTCCTCCAAAACGGGTTCCTTTGGTGCTTCCACCTTGCCCGAATCAGCAACTTCGGGTGGCACAAGTTGTGTACCACTTCTCAACGTAATCGCATTCACACCCTCTTTTGGGTTAATAGGTTGAGAAGGGAGTTTCCCACTATTTTGTGCCTTCAATTGGTTCAACTTAGTAGCCATAGAACCCATTTGTGTCTGCAATTCCCTGATCGCACTCTTGGTTTCTTGTTGACTATATTTAAACATAGAAGAAATACCTTGTATCATTGTTTGAATCTTTGCATCGATATCGGAACCTTGATTTTTCATTGATTGTTGTGGTTGCTGAAATTGTTGACGCGGCTGGAATTGTTGTTGTTGAGGTTGAAATCCACCCGAATTGTTGAAAGTAGATTGTTGAACCGCTCCTTGCTTGTTCGCATAGCTAAAATTAGGGTGATATCTCCATCCCGGATTGTAAGTATTGGAATAAGGATCATACCGTCTTGGCTGATTTGGAAAAACCGCATTAGCTTGCTCATTGACGTCTTCATACCCATGAGAATTTGGTATCACTGCGGCTGAAACTTGTTGTAGCATTGATGTGATGTTTCCCATTTGTTGACGAAGTTCCTCCACCTCGCTCACTTCATTGACTCGCCGAAGAAGCACATCCGAACCACGACTCAAGAATTGTTGAGAGTTTGCTTCCATGTTTTCAATCAACTCTCTAGCTTGTGCCACCGTCTTGCTCACTAGTGCACCACCACCCGCCGCGTCGATAAGATTCCTATCACTTGATTGGAGTCCTTCATAGAAGTATTGGATGATCATGGCGTCACTAAATTGGTGATGAGGACAGCTTGCCACCAACCTCTTGTATCGTTCCCAACAATCATATAACGATTCTCCGACATTTTGCTTCATTCCGCAAATCTCCTAGTGAATTTGAGTAGCCTTAGATGCAGGAAAATATCGCTCTAGAAAGAGTTTCTTGAGCCTATTCCAAGTTGTAACACTCCCGGAAGGCAAGTAGTATAACCAATCCTTATCATTACCTTCCAATGAGAATCGAAAAACCTTCAACATAGCACCATCCGCCTCCATATTTGCTGGGAGCATAGCCATTACAATGGTGTGGAAATCCATAAGATGCTTGTTTGGATCTTCATTCACC
>JAJJWX010004789.1:0-100912 GCA_023529315.1 Papaver bracteatum | reverse complement strand
CTTAAGTAATCACCTGGGGTATGATCGGGTTGTGTATGTCTGAACTTATTACTGGGAAGAGGGGAACTGATCCTAGTAAGAGGTACAGTGCATCACAAGGGGGAACCGATCCTTATATGAGGTGCAGCAAGGTTTATGGAAGAAAGGGGAACTGATCCTATGAACATGTGCAGCAAAGTTTTGGAAAGGGGAACTGATGAGTGCCAAATATTGCATATTCATACACCTTTTCATTGGCACTTAACTCATCTTTCGCGCTTCAAAGTCATATATTATCCAAAATTCTGCATTTTTACCATTTTCAAGAATAAATATTTGTAGTAATTAATTTTGTGTTTTTAAGTACTAAATAAAGCTTGGAAGAATTGATAAGATAAAAGAGAAGAAAGTTGGAAGCGTTGCAACCTGCTCAAAGATCGCTGGCAACTTGTTTACAAATTCATGGGATTAAACAACCCATGATCCAAAACCCAAGACCCAAATCCATTTCCACCTCACCCCCATTGGATTCTTTCCAAAACATCCACCTCACCCCCATTGGATTCTTTCCAAAACATCCACCTCACCCCCATTCTCTCACTCAATCACTCCCAATTTGTTTCCCACAACCAAATATATTCCATCAATTAAGAAAACATGTTTTGTTGAGTGGATGAGTGCCAAAATTCGGATCCAAGTGCTTGAGGGAATTTTGTGTATAAATAGAGAGGGTTGTTGTGTTGAAAAACCATCCAAGAATAGCTTGTTCATGTTAGTTTATCAAATTTCAATTTTTTTGTAATGTTCTTCATGTTCTAATTTCATTTACTAGGGTTTAGATGAAGCCCTAATCTCATTGGTATGTATTCATATCTTGTATCTTGTTCTTGAAAGTTTAGAATTGTTTAAAGATATAATTTAATCCAAGTTTGTCACCATCTTGCTCTCACAATGTATGCCATGTATCCATTGTAGTTAGAATATCTCTATGTTGATTATGCTACAACTCATGCTTAACCAAATATTGATCTTTAGATTAGTTGTGCTTAATTAGACAATTAATGCTTTGGAGAAATACTTTAGTTGTGATTAAATTATCCATTGGAGAAACACCTTAGTTATACGTAGACTTGAATCTACTCTAAGGACAAGAATAATATTACAAGTTGAATGCATATCATAGGTTATTGGTGGATTTGAATACCCTAGTATCCATATTATCATTGTTTACATATCTTGCTATTTGCATATTTTACTTTTATTATTTCAGTCACTTGAAAATCATATCGTCGTATCGACAAAATCAAACCCCTTTTGGTTACTCTCTGAATCAGGATTTAGAATCAACTTCTACACTCACCAAGTCTCTCGTGGTTCGACTGTGCTTGCCCTGTGTTGCTTGTCGACACTGTGCACTTGCTGTTTATACATAGTTGTAGGTATCTTTCCGAGCCTACCAAGTTTTTGGCGCCGTTGCCGGGGATCTGGTAGCGGTGTAGTTGAAATTTCTGTCTCCTGTCACTGTTCATAAATTGTCTCCTGGAATTGTAGCATTTTACTGTAGCTAAAACATTGTACTAATGTCACTGTTACTATATCATATTCAAGAACACAAAAAAAAAAAAAAAAAAAAAAAAAAAAAAAAAGGCACGCCCAGAACAGTCACATAAAACTGTCGCACTTCAACAGCAGTAGTGCAGTGTCGTTTGTGAACAGCAGTAGTGCAATGTCGTTTGTGAACAGCAGTAGCGCAGTGTCGTTGGTGAACAGCAGTAGCGCAGTATCATTTGTGAACAACAAAAATGCAGTATCGTTTACAACAACACGAGCCTTATATCGTTTACTGCAGAATAATTGTTCCTGCAAGGTTGTAGTGGAAGTCAAGGCGGAGCGACATAAAAAAAAAAAAAAAGTGTATTTTATTTATTTATTTTTTAGATTGTATTAGGATTTCTCTATTATTGTAATTTTCTATTTCTTTTGCTTTTTTTTTTTTTTTTTTGGACTTTGGACTTGGACATTCTTTTATTATTATTATTTTTAAACCCTACGGAAGGGTAGTATTAAATATCAACTATTTGCAGAGAAGGACGGTGATTACAATATCACCTCGGCCCCTCGGGTTCGTTCATGACATAGGAGTCGTGGCCCGAGTCGACAACAACGGTTCATCCCCCGTCTGGAACGGGAGGTAAGCTTGCCTAAACACTCGTGAATCCCCTGTTAGCGAGTTACTGTATTCCTTCGGTTGCATATATGTTGAGGATTTGAATACGGCTGTTTTAATTTCCTAGTAAAGGGCAAGGACTGGCCATACAAGATAAGGGATTCGGATTTCATCACCGTTCTATTCTTGCCCGCCTTAGGAAAACGATACATACGCGAACCTAAGCTTTAAAATTTGAAGTAGAACAAGACCTATAAGGTAACGAGCTTAGTAGGACAGTCATTCGGAAAATATTGGTTACTCTTTAAGCATACTTCAAAGTTCATGATAGTTTCTGAAAATTGAATGCGTGACTACGCCGCCTTAGAATGCGGTGAGGCCTTGGGTATCAAAGCTCCAGCAGCTTCCCTCGCCTCTGTTCAATTTACTTAAACTCGGATTGATTCCAGAGGAGTTTGATCAGATTGTAACGAATTCCATTTCGAAGGAATAGAAGATGGTCTACAAAACAATCTAAGTGGAGCCATCATGCTTTTTGTTTGCTAGAAATCAGTAGGTTTACTGTGGTGGAGTCAGCCTTGTTTGTGATTGAATAGAACTTCCCTTCCTTGTTTGTGGTATTATATTTTTATTTTTTTTATTTTCTCCATTAATTTTATTATTAAAAAAAAAAGGTCTCTGTACCTCCCAATCTCTGCAACAAGCCTAGTGCTAGTTAGAGATCATGTCGATTTTGTCCGCAACTGGGAATGAATACAGACACAATGGACACCTTGCACATGTGCATGCTTCATATTTTGAGAACCCCATAGATCATGGTATTAATAACTTTAGGGAAAATTATGGACCTTTTCAAGGTCCCGAGACACAATATATAGACCCTAGTTGTTATCCACATATGTATCACTCACATCCGGGGATGCGGAGCAATTCTATACTCCCCTGAGCCCTTATATGCAATCTGTGATGGAAAATCTCAAATTGATGGAACAAAATAATGCTAGATCTGAATTGCAAGCATTGCATGATCATCCATATAGCAACATCCATGAATTTTCCTTCAATAGTGAATCTCATGCATCACCATGTACTGAATATTCATATGAAAATGAGATACCTACTATTGATGACTCTCCTTTCATTGAACAACATAATGAAATTTTAGAATTTGATCAAAACCTTGTGCAATATCAAAAGTTATCTGACCAAAGGTTTGCGAGTTTAGAACTCAAAATGAGTCAAATCCTTGATGCACTAAATGAGTAGAGGAAAGAAGTTCATGATGAGATGTTTTTTATCCCTACTGAATTAAATGTCGATAATTGTATGTCAAGTCCTACTCATGTAACTAATATTGAATATGAGCCTCACCTAGAAAAGAATGAGTTAACTGAAAACAAAGTTTTTAATAGGGATGAGTATGCATACTACTCTGATGATGATGATGATGATGATGATGTTATGTTAGAAGAACATGTTTTTACTGAAAATATTGTCGAACATTTGGGTTCAGAGACATTAGGCTTCTCTGCCTCGACCTTAATGAATTATGTTTCTTCTAATGTTCCATATACATGTGATGTGGTTACTAATCTTGAGCCTGTACAGTTATCCTGTGAAAGAGAGCATGCTACACAACTTGTTTGTGACTTAGAAAATGTTGAATCTTCTGTAGACACCAATGAAACTATGCATGGAAATAACTTTAATGTGTCTGATTCTCTGCCTAAGTCACAATGTGAAGTTTCTTGTGATATTCCTATGCATGAAACTGAAGTTCTAGGGGGTGATTGTGAACTGGGGGTGATTGTGAACTGGGGCTTATTGATTTGTTTTATGAGCATGAGGATGATGTTGTGCTTGTGTCTGACATAGGTAATTTTGAATCTCATGTCGACACTAATGATCTTATGCATCAAAATATAATTGACGTGTCTGATTCTCTACCTAGGTCACAACATTGTGATGTCTCTTTGGATTTGTATATGCATGAGAATAAAACTTTGGATGATGATGATTATGAACTAGGTCTTGATGAATTGTTCTATGAATGTGAGCATACTGTCACACTTGTAGATGACTTAGGAGATGTAAATGTAACTAATGATAAGGGTACTCTTGATCTCATCCATATGAGCAACTTAGACGTACCTACTCTCCTGCTTAAGTCACCAACTGATGGTCTTGCACTGGACCTAAATATTGTTCCTTTTAAGTGTGTTGAATCAATGTTGTTGACAATTCCAAACCTAGGGTTAGAGTTATATGCATCTCAAATTATTTTGTACTTTTTGTCCACTAAATATCCTGTTATTGAGAAGTCATATCTGGAATACCCTCATGTTTTTCTGCCCATCCCTGACAAAATCCACTTTGAACTAGATCTTGTGCATGATGAACCCCTGAAATTGTTAGATTTTGTGCTCAAAAACACATCTATTGACAAGTTCAGGTTTGGGGGTAATGTTTTCACACTTGCAGTCTTACTTGCATTGTTGTGTTATAATTGTGTAAGGCTGTTGTTGTTTTCACACTCCGTCTTTTGGGTTGATCCTCAACTTTTTAGATTGTTGGTGTATGGTGAATTTTTATTGTATATAATCCAGTAATTAATTTTTGAATCTTCTTCATATATATGTGTGCTAACCAAACTTTTTGTCTTGCGCTCATATTGTTTGCTCTCAAAGCATTCATTCAATTATGGTTAGCACCACCCTTTCTGCATCGGGTAATCTCTTTCCTTTAAATCTTCTCTACCTTGTTCTCTTGATATGTGTTCTTATCATCTTTTGAAACTTTGAGGACAATGTTAGATTTAGGTTTGGGGGTGTGTTTTGCATATAGAGTTTTTAGTCTTTTATTAAAAAAATCAAATTAATCTTTTATTAAAAAAAAAAAAAAAAATCAAAAATTTTCTGATGACCAGCTGTGTAGCGGGTCTTTTGTAGGATTTTTTTTTTTTTAGTCTTTTGCATTTTATTTGTTGTTGTTTTTAGGAGGACCAGCTGTGGAGCGGGTCTTTTGTATGTTTTGTTTTTCCTTTGTAGTCTTTTGCATTTTTTTTATGACCAACTGTGTAGCGGGTCTTTTGTAGGATTTTTTTTTGTAGTGTTTTGCATATAGATTTTTTAGTCTTTTATTAAAAAATAAATAAATCAAAAATCAATTTTTTTTATGATGACCAGCTGTGTAGCGGGTCTTGTGTTTGGTATCTGATGATCAGCTGTGTAGCGGGTCACTAAAAAAAATGATGATCAGCTGTGTAGCGGGTCACTAAAAAAAAATGATGATCATTTGTGTAGCGGGTCACTAAAAAAATATGATGATCAGCTGTGTAGCGAGTCTTAAAAAAAAATGGTTACAAATTATCAAGGTTCTACGAAATTCCGAAGTTCATCATCTACAGTTGAAGACCGAAGACAAAGACATTTCTATGGATGCTCTGATATTGGAGAAGGGTTTGTGGGTACTTCTTTGGTAGGCCCTCACGAGACTACAACTCGTCCACTAGGGACACCTAGGGGTTTAAAGGCTTAGTGAATACGCTAAATGCATTCGAGAGACCAATGCAGTGGTATAGTTAGGATTTTGGATTTGTTTTCACTTGAGGACAAGTAAAATTCAGGTTTGGGGGTATTTGATGAGTGCCAAATATTGCATATTCATACACCTTTTCATTGGCACTTAACTCATCTTTCGCGCTTCAAAGTCATATATTATCCCAAATTCTGCATTTTTACCATTTTCAAGAATAAATATTTGTATTAATTAATTTTGTGTTTTTAAGTACTAAATAAAGCTTGGAATAATTGAGAAGATAAAAGAGAAGAAAGTTGGAAGCGTTGCAACCCGCTCGCGCATCGCTGGCAACTTTGTTTACAAATTCATGGGATTAAACAACCCATGATCCAAAACCCAAGACCCAAATCCATTTCCACCTCACCCCCATTGGATTCTTTCCAAAACATCCACCTCACCCCCATTCTCTCACTCAATCACTCCCAATTTGTTTCCCACAACCAAATATATTCCATCAATTAAGAAAACATGTTTTGTTGAGTGGATGAGTGCCAAAATTCGGATCCAAGCGCTTGAGGGAATTTTGTGTATAAATAGAGAGGGTTGTTGTGTTGAAAAACCATCCAAGAATAGCTTGTTCATGTTAGTTTATCAAATTTCAATTTTGTTGTAATGTTCTTCATGTTCTAATTTCATTTACTAGGGTTTAGATGAAGCCCTAATCTCATTGGTATGTATTCATATCTTGTATCTTGTTCTTGAAAGTTTAGAATTGTTTAAAGATATAATTTAATCCAAGTTTGTCAACATCTTGCTCTCACAATGTATGCCATGTATCCATTGTAGTTAGAATATCACTATGTTGATTATGCTACAACTCATGCTTAACCAAATATTGATCTTTAGATTATTTGTGCTTAATTAGACAATTAATGCTTTGGAGAAATACTTTAGTTGTGATTAAATTATCCATTGGAGAAACACCTTAGTTATACGTAGACTTGAATCTACTATAAGGACAAGAATAATATTACAAGTTGAATGCATATCATAGGTTATTGGTGGATTTGAATACCCTAGTATCCATATTATCATTGTTTACATATCTTGCTATTTGCATATTTTACTTTTATTATTTCAGTCACTTGAAAATCATATCGTCGTATCGACAAAATCAAACCCCTTTTGGTTACTCTTTGAATCAGGATTTAGAATCAACTTCTACACTCACCAAGTCTCTGTGGTTCGACCTGTGCTTGCCCTGTGTTGCTTGTCGACACTGTGCACTTGCAGTTTATACATAGTTGGAGGTATCTTTCCGAGCCTACCAGGAACCGATCATATGAACATGTGCAACAAAGTTTTGGGAAGGGGGAACTGATCCTATGGACATATGCAGTGTATACAAGTTAGATACCATATATATATGGGGAACCGATCCTAGTACCTAGTCAGCTGTTTCTTTGGTAATCTAGTGTAACTATGCACAGTACTCACATGGACCCATGAGATGTGATTGAGTGGAACTTTATCAATCACATAGTTCTTGAAAGTCAGATGAACCAATTCTAAACTTGTTTGGAAGTGTGGTAAATCGGTTTCAAGTGAGCAAGCATGGTAAAGACTTGCAAGAGTAAGATGTCGATACTCTTTGAACACGGTGCATTAATGCTTATTCTATTTTGTTCAAAGATATTCCTTAAAGGCTAAGAAGGAAGTAAATCCCAAGATCGAATTTAAATAAGTTAAGAATCTTTTTAATTAAGGGTTTTTAATTATATATTGAAAATAAGAATTAGTAATGTGCATTTCCTAATTAGATTTTCCAAGGAGATTTCGATCACTATTTTTGGACAGTGTACTCACAGGAATTATGAAAACCGAATCTGGTGGAGTAATGAAAATATCTTGAAAATATTTTCGGTTTTGGAAATTCCTTGGTGTCCAAACTTCCTTGTCTATAAATACATTGAGTTTGTATTTCTAGCAAACTAATCCTATGTAACCTAGACTTCCTCTTTTGTCTTTGTTACTGGTGAGGCGCCTATCAGAGAGGAGAGTAGTCTAATTAGGTGAAATCTCTTACAGCCACTCAGTTCAAAGTCTTCTTTGGGATTGAGAAGCTCTAGCGCGACCCGTTAGTGGGAAACTAGATATTGCGGTTTATCTTTAGTTTTCTTGTTGATTTGATTGACTAACGGAGGTTGAATCTTGATTGCACCTAGTTTGTTTATGCTTGAGAATCTTCTCTTCTGATATAAGATTCACTCAAACTAGTTCAAGGTTTCGACAGGGATCTTTAGACTGTTTTTAGATCTAAAGACGATCTTGTGATAATCCATTGTTAACAGACTCCGTTCTGTGTGTGATTGATCACAAGAGATTCAAGTGATTGTGTACAGGTGTTTATTGAAGATCTAAGAATATTTAAAGACAAAGAAGATATTGAAGATTTCTTAGTTGGTGTTTTTATAATCTTTGGTGTGCACAATACTTGTTTGGGAAAAAGAGGATCCAGTTAATAATCGGTTTATCCTTGTGGTAGATTGGATTAATTAATTGAGGAATATCGGCATCAACACATATCACTTAGTTGAAGAGTGTTGTTGGCTTAATCTTAGGGATTACCTTTGGGTGATTTAACGTAAGATAGATCTTGGAACCTGGCAAAGGAGTTTATGTTAAGATAAACCAGGGAAACTTTGTACAACTCATATCACTTGGTTGAAGATAGTTGATACAAAACAGATTTGTTGTTCCTTTACTATTTGGAATACTATCCAAAGTAATTGGTCCAAGTACGTGACTTGTTTACAGGTTGGAGGTGTAGGAATACTGAGGGAACTAGGTGAACTATAGGTTTAGTTGCTTGGTCTCAACTATACGAAGTTGTCTTATTTTGTATAGCGGCTTAATTCTGAGAGTATTCAATTCTGGACTAGGTCCCGGGTTTTTTTTGCATTTACGGTTTCCTCGTTAACAAAATCTTGATGTGTCATTTACTTTATATTTCTGCATTATAATTGTTTTATTATAATTAAAGTAAATTGCACAAACGTTAATTCCTATTTACTTGATACGTGAATCCTATTGAGTTTGGTTAGGTCTGAACCTTTGTATCAAGTAAACACACTTTGTTGTTGTATTGTCTCGATTTAGTATCCATAGACGATCACCCAAAGTATGAACCGATTTGTTGCATTGTCTCGACTCAGTCTATAGACAATCACTTTCAGGGAAAGGACTTATAGGAAGGAAAAGTTATAGCTTGAGGTATATTTGGGGTACCCTCGCCTTTTCAGATCCTATGGACATGTGCAACACATACAAGTTAGATACCAAATATATAAAGGGAACCGATCCTATTACCTAGTCAGCCGTATCTTTGGTAAGATAGTCTGACTATGGACAATATTCACATGGAGGTATAACCAAAACTTGTTTTGGTAGAACCGTTACACCCATGGTTTGTGATTGAGTGTTACTTGATCAATCGCATAGTTCTTGAAAGTCAGATGAACCAATTCTAAACTTGTTTGGAAGTGTGGTAAATTGGTTTCAAGTGAGCAAGTATGAAAAGGACTTGCAAGAGAAAAATGTCGACACACTTTGAACACGCACATTAGTGTGTATCTTTTATTATTCAAATATATTCCTTAACAGCTAAGAAGGAAGTAAATCCCAAGATCGAATTTAAATAAGTTAAGAATCTTTTAATTAAGGTTTTTAATTATATATGGAAAATAACAATTAGTAATGTGCATTTGCTAGTTAAAGATTTTCCAAGGAGATTTCGATCATAAATTTGGACAGTGCATTCTCGGGAATTATGAAAAACGAATCTGGGTTAATATGGAAATATCTTGATAATATTTTCGGTTTAGGAAATTCCTCGGTGTCCAAACTTCCTTATCTATAAATACTTGAAGTTTGCATTTATAGCAAACTAATCCTTCGTGACAGTAAACTTCCTCTGTTGTACTGTTACTGGTGAAGCCGCCTATTCGGAGAAGAGAGTAACCTAATTAGGCGAAATCTCTTACGGCCGCTCAGTTTAAAGTCTTCTTTGGGATTGAGAAGCTCTAGTGCATACTGTTGGTGGGAACTAGATAATTGCGGTTTATCATTAGTTTTCATATTGATTTGATTGACTAACGGTGGTTGAACTTTGATTGCACCTAGTTTGTTTATCCTTAAGAATCTTCTCTTTTGATATAAGATTCACTCAAAATAGTTCAAGGTTTCGACATGGATCTTTAGACTATTGTTAGATCTAAACACGATTTTGTGATAATCCATTGTTAACAGACTCCGTTCTGTGTGTGATTGATCACAAGAGATTCAAGTAGTTGTGTGCAGGTGTTTATTGAAGATCTAAGAAGATTTGAAGACAAAGAAGAGATAGAAGATTTCAGACTTGGTTTTATAATCTTTGGTATGCACAATACTTGTTTCGGCAATTGAGGATCCAATTAATAATCGGTTTATCCTTGTGGTAGATTGGATTGATTAATTGAGAAGATCGGCATCAACACAATTCTTTGGATTAAGAGTGTTGATTGCAAAATCTTAATGATTACCTTTTGATGATTGAACATAAGATATATCTTGGAACCTGGCGAAGGATTTTATGTTAAGATAAACAGATGAGCCTTTGCACAACTCATATCACTTGGTTGAAGAGAGTTGATACCAAACATATTTGTTGTTCCTTTACTTTTTGGAATACGAACCAAAGGAATTGGTCCAAGTACGTGACTTGTTTACAGGTTGGAGGCGTGGGAATACAGACGGAACTATGTGAACTATAGGTTTAGTTGCTTGGTCTCAACTATACGAAGTTGGTTTATTTTTTATAGCGGGTTAATCCTGAGAGTATTCAATTCTGGACTAGGTCCCGGGGTTTTCTGCATTTGCGGTTTCCTCGTTAACAAAATCTTGTTGTGTCATTTACTTTATATTTCGGCATTATAATTGTTTTATTATAATTAAAGTATATTGCACAAACGTTAATTCTTATTTACTTGATACGCGAATCCCATTGAGTTTGGTTAAGTCTGAACCTTTGTATCAAGTAAACATACTTCGTTGTTGTATTGTCTCGATCTCGTATCCATAGACAATCACACGAAGTGTGAAACGATTAGTTGCATTGTCTCGACTCAGTCCATAGACAATCACTTTCGGAGAAAGGACTTATAGGAAGGAAAAGTTTTAGCTTGAGGTATATTTGGGTACCCTTGCCTTTTCAATTGGTATCAGAGCAAGCAAACATGAAAAGATCTAAAAATCTGTATTTGATGCTATTCAACCTATAAGATATGAGTCAAAGTAGAGTTAAGCGAGAGCGAAAACTAAAGAAAGACTCATTTAACGTATCGCAAGACGTTGAAAGTTTTGATTTTAAGAAATGCTTAAAAGGAGCTTCTTTATCAAGTTCTACTTGCTCTTCTGAGAATAAGTCTGAATGTTCTCTAGACAAGACTAAGTTAAGCCTTGTATTCGAAATCAATGACTCATACTCTGAAAAATGTCTTTTTGAAATGAGAATTTTTTGAGTTCTATGCTTGAGATTTCTGATGAAAGATCAAGTGTAAAAACATCTGAACTAAAAGAATTGAGCAAACAATTTCTTTTTGGTTCTAATGAACTTGTTTCAGCACTTGAAAGAGAACAAGCTTTAATCTTAAAGTTTCAAAATCTCGATGAAGAGCATAACTTGCTGAAAGAAGAATATTCACAACAATTGCTTATTTACAAAAAGGTAATTGAAGAAAATCAGGATGTTTTTAAAGCAATTAAGATTGAATGTGAAAGGATGTATCAAAATCACAAGAAGTTTAGGGAAGATATTTTTCAACAACTGCAGGGTCTTGAAGAAAAACTTGTTGAATCTGATGCAAGGATTAACTCTCAACAAAAGAGTTTTGAAGAGAAAGAAGGTGTATATCTCTCACGAGAAAAACACCTTGAGGCTGATTTAGCTGGTGCTCTTGATAAAATTAAGATGTTGGAAGAAAAAATTTTGGACCTTAAAAAGTTCAATGTTAGCTCAAACAATTTAACCTCAATGTTAGAAGCAAGTAGAAATCATCGTGATACACGAGGATTGTGTTATATAGGAATAGATGCTTCAAATATTAGCAAAGAGGTAAAATTTGTTAAAGCTACAAATTCTTCTCAATCAGAGGTTTCTACTGATGTCAAAAATGATACTATTTCATGTAAAGAAGTAAAGCCAGTCAAGCCTAAGAATTATGTTCAAGCAGCAGCAATCAAAGAGAGCACTTCTGCTAATGTCAAGAAAACAACAACGTTGAACAAGGATAAGAATAAGAAGAAGAATAAAACTCATCGAGCTCCAATGCAAGAGGATCCACAAAAATGTAACATTAAAACTCATACTTCGTATATTTATACTAAGCATTGTTATTTTTGTGGTAATAAAGGACACTTTCAATGGGGATGTAAAGTTCGTAAGATGCAAGATGCACTTTCTTTTGTATCAAACGAATTAGATAAGTTTTCTCCTTTTAAGAACTCAGATCGTTATTGTCCTAAGTTTCGGCAAAAGAATTATTATAATGATAGTTCAAATTTTGCATATCACTCAACAAGGTCATCTCATAAAATAACAAATTATAGAAAGAGAGATGATTTTTGAAATGCAAAAATAAGATCTGATGTTACAATTTGGAGGAAGGATGTTTCGCAAAGTTTTCAAAAGGAAAATGATCCTAATGGTATGAAGGAGAAAGATGCTCCTGCGAAACCCAACTCTAAATAGGTCCCTAAGTCCTCCATAGCCAACAAGGGACCAAATGTTAGTCGCAAGAATGACTCTCAGCTGTTAATTATTGGTGACAATAATTACAAAAGTCTTCTTGAAAGGCTAAAGAAATACATTATGTCTGAAATCTCTTGTACTAGTAAAGGTTGTGATAATGACACTCTTCATCACAAGTCAAAGAAGAAAAACAAGAGATGGAACAAAAGAAAACAAACCAAGCAAGAGGTCAAGAATGATTTTGTCTTAGTCACTCGTGGCGAACAAGACAAGACTGAACTTAACATAACCTAGTTGTGTTAGAATGTGCATGCTCACCTTGGTTCTCAATTTTGAGGTGAGGAATCACATGAAACTGAGCACATGATCTCTCGATTATTATATGACTAATTAACATCTTTAGGAGATTTCTTTTCTTCTGTACTCATACTTTCTCTATCTGTATTTGGGTTTTGAAAGAAACGGTAATTGTGAGTTTATGATGTTGATATCTACTAATCATATATGTGTAGCTCTTGTTTTTACGGTTACAACGAGCCAAAAATCACTGAATTCGGACATTGTATGCAAAAGTTATGTCGAAAATAATTTAATGTTGTGATTTGTCACAAGTAAATCTTGGGAACCGATCATAGTACCCTGTCATGGTGAGGTAACCGATCCTAGTACCATGTCATGGCGAGGGAACCGATCTTAGTGAGAAGTCCCTTTACAAAGAAGTGTAAAACTGTTTTGCCCAGAACTCGGAATGACCTCATTCTTTTTGTGTTGTTTTGATAATTCAATTTCCTACAAGATTGAGGTAATTGCAATACTTGATTTTATGTTGAACATTTATGGTGTATTGCAATGTGATATATGAGATGTTTGAATTCTGTTTTATTACCTTGATATTCGATCTCATAATATGTTGTGAACCCTTATGGTTTGGGTGAATTTTTGATTTAGCAGGATTAAGTTCTATCTCATGTTGGTAGGATTTATCAAAGGATCATGAGGGGTTCCTGTAGAAACAATATGTGAAAAAGTCACAATATGTTGAATCGGTTTTGGTTTAGCATAAAAGCATATGTGTTTCGACGGTTTTCAACTTTTGCTTGCAATTGTTAAAAACGATTTTCAACCTTTCTCTGGTAAAGGTTGGTTGTTGTTATTATTTTGTTTTTGCATAAGGATGACAACATAATGGTATTTCGATATCAATTCTCCTTGGAAGAAGAAGATGCAATCATATTAGAGAAGTTGGATGCGAAATTGAGGTAACAATCTTGTTAGTTAATTGTTTTCATGTTTAAGAAAAGCTTGTTTTTATTTGATATATTTATTTCTTTTGCTTCAATGAAATTGTCGGTACAATTGATGTGTTTATTCTATTATGTATGTGTGATTCAATTGGTTCCGGTTAAGTAAAACTATTGTTATCTTGCATTGTTGTGTGGTATCAATCATTTAGGATTACAAAAGTTTGGTGCAATTGCGGTGCTTTAATGTGTATGTTATTTTAATTGCTTCCAATTAAGTAAAACAATTGTTATTTTGCTTTATTGTGTAGTATCAATTGTTTAGGATTACAAAAGTTCGGTGCAATAGTGGAACTTTAATGATATATGTTGTTTCAATTGCTTCCGGTTGAGGTGAATAATTATGCAAGTTGATTTATTGGTTTGTATGAATTATTTATGGCTTAACGAATGAATATATTGACGGGATGATTTTTTTAGTCCAATTCGATTCTGGATAAGATAAACTAAGTTAATTCTGGTCTTAGTTAGACTTATCAAAGTGAAGGTTTCGGTTATTCAAGTCTAGCCGAATGCCTAAATAAGGAAATGCTAGTTAACTAACCTAGTATTTGGCTTGTTTAAAATCTAAAGGTCTAAGTTATATAGATAATTAGAACCTGATGAGAAAAATGGAGTTTATATTTGTTTTGGTCTTATCGAATGAAGCGGTTGTATTCATACAATCGGTTTAGCAAAGGAACTAAGTTGCTTAGTTGATTTTTGGTTTGCTAAACTAGTTGGGAAAATTGCTTCGGGCAATTATTTCCATGATAACATATCAAAACGTAATTACTTTGTAGTTTCGGTTTTGATATTGGTTATCAAAAATGGTATATGGAACCCTAGTGCTTGACTCAGCAGGTTGCAAGTATAATTTTTAGATTTGTAAGATCCTTTTTGTGTTGTCCTTTATTTTTTCGTTTCTTTGTCATTTTTGTGACAAAAAGGGGGAAAAATATATGGAGTAAACAGGGGATGCTGGTATCAATTTTATATTGATTGGTGTCACTAGGGAAGAGGACAATGGTGCTTGAACATTTATCAAAAGAATGAGGAAAATCACAGACTAAGGGGGAGTAACATATCATATGATTGGTATAACAAAGACGCGCGGATTGAAAATCTACCTATCTCACCTTTAGGGGGAGTATGAGCTTTGTTATTATAATGCCACTGCTTTATTTTAAGGATTAAATTAATGCAGGTTATGTGCTGTTGAATTCGGGAATCAAGCGTATGTGTAATGAATTATTGTAATTTTTTTATCCATATGATTGTAAGAGTTTTGTCACTAAAATTGACAAAGGGGGAGATTTTAAGAGCATAGCTCAGTTGAACCCACCAACCGTTGGTATGCCAAGTTTGGTTGTCATATTTTAGTGAGCCAAAACTAATTTGAGAGTCGCTTGATTTAAATGTACTAGAGTCAACTTCGTATAGGTTAGCTTGAAAGTATTAGGATGAGACATTACAAATATTGCGAAGACTTGAAGAAATGAAGAAGTACGGAGCTACAACCACAACATCATCCTTCCACTTGAGGTTAGTGATATTTGACTTGAACTGTTTCATTCCCTAACGTATCTTTCAAGTCGGGCATATTGAAAACACAAAACTACGAAGCATGAACACTCTAGATAGACATAGTATTAAGTAATACAATATGAAGTTTCTTACTTAACCATTAAACTTTGTATATAATATATCAACATAATCGTATGAATGCTATTGTGATTATGTATGGGTATGAGGTTAGCATTTCATCCTAGGGAACAATGTTTACATGTGTTCTAAGGAAGTAAGTTCATGATATGTGTTGTGAACCGAAAAGGAAATCGACAGGCTTTATTGGGACTGTTCTTCAGTGCATATCTTATGAACGACCAATATGTGTGATTAGTATAACCGCTCATGACTTGGTTGTGTTCTTGGTAAAACTATTCACATGAGGCCTGACTTATGTATTGGAGTGACTTTTATTAGTGAAACCGATCTTAAGTAATCACCTGGGGTATGATCGGGTTTTTGTGTGTCTGACCAATTTTGGTAAAGGGGAGCCGATCCTAGTAAGAGGTGCAATACATCACAATGGGGAACCGATCCTTGTATGAGGTGCAGCAATGTTTATAGAAGAAAGGGGAACCGATCCTATGAACATGTGCAACACGTTTTTAGGCAAAGGGGAAACCGATCCTATGGACATGTGCAACACATACAAGTTAGATACCAAATATATGTGGGGAACCGATCCTAGTACCTAGTCATCCGTATCTTTGGTAAGCTAGTGTGACTATGCACAATACTCACATGGAGGTAGAATCGAAACTTATTTTGGTAGAACCGTTACACTTATGGTGATTGAGTGTTACTTGATCAATCACATAGTTCTTGAAAATCAGATGAACCAATTCTAAACTTGTTTGGAAGTGTGATAAATCGGTTTCAAGTGAGCAAGTATGAAAAAGGACTTGTAAGAGAAAAATGTCGACACACTTTGAACACGCACATTAATATGTATCTTTTATTGTTCAAAGATATTCCTTAATAGCTAAGAAGGAAGTAAATCCCAAAATCAAATTTAAATAAGTTAAGAATCTTTTAGTTAAGGTTTTTAATTATATATGGAAAATAAGAATTAGTAATGTGCATTTGCTAGTTACAGATTTTCCAAGGAGATTTCGATCATAAATTTGGACAGTGCATTCTCAGGAATAATGAAAACCGAATCTGGGTTAATATGGAAATATCTTGAGAATATTTTCGGTTTTGGAAATTCCTTGGTGTCCAAACTTCTATTTATATAAATACTTTGATTTTGCATTTCTAGCAAACTAATCCTCCGTGACAGTAAACTCCCTCTGTTGTACTGTTACTGGTGAAGCCGCCTATTCGGTTTTGGTAGAACCGTTACACCCATGGTTTGTGATTGAGTGTTACTTGACCAATCAATATAAAATTTATACCAGCATCACATGTTTACTCCATATATTTCTCTCCCATTTTGTCACAAAAATGACAAAGAAACGAAAAAATAAAGGACAACACGAAAAGGATCTTATAAATCTCAAAAATTAAACTTGCAACCTGTTGAGTCAAGCACGAGGGTTCCACATACCATTTTTGATAAATAGTAGGAGGATTATTTTGAAGAAGTTGGTTGCTCCCAACTATACGAAGTTGGTTTATTTTGTATATCGGCTTAAACCTGAGAGTATTCAATTCTGGACTAGGTCCAGGGGTTTTTCTGCATTTACAGTTTCCTCGTTAACAAAATCTTTCTGTGTCATTTACTTTATATTTGCGCATTATAATTGTTTTATTATAATTAAAGTATATTTCACAAACGTTAATTCCTATTTACTTGATACGCGAATCCCATTGAGTTTGGTTAAGTCTGAACCTTTGTATCAAGTAAACATACTTCGTTGTTGTATTGTCTCGATCTTGTATCCATAGACGATCACACGAAGTGTGAACCGATTAGTTCATTGTCTCGACTCAGTCCATAGACAATCACTTTCGGAGAAAGGACTTAGAGGAATGAAAAGTTTTAGCTTGAGGTATATTTGGGTACCCTCGCCTTTTTAATCTCTAGCTCCATCTCTTTCTCCTTCTCATTCTTAGTTTTATAATCTCTAAAATTCTTTTTCCAAATCAATGTTATAAAAAATAGTAGTGTTTGTCTTTGTGATCAAAGAGTCACATAGTGAACAGGATTTACCGGGGAGGGTAGTCGGGCAGCCCCTAGCATCGGGATCGTTTTTTGGTTTCGACGGTCACGAAAGTATGGTTTTCTTACAGGTTTTTTTGTGGGTTGATTTTCTGGGATGACTGTGGACTTCCAGATATACAGAGATACTACTCCCAGTACGATCTGGAGACATGGTATTTTCTTATGTGATTACGATTTATTTCACATAAAACCTTTTACTTTTATGTTGCTACGGTTTTTCTCTCTCACGCAGGAACTCTAGAATTTTGAGAATTTATTTTTGTTTCCAAGGTATATGGATCTTGCAGTTGATGATTGTATCGTAAAAATCCCAGGAAGAAAGGTTTAATCAAAAGGACGATGCAGAGGTAATGAATAAGAAGATACACATGTTAAAACCCTAGAAATTTTTGATATGTATGTATTTATTTTTAATCCTTGATCGACGTTGGCCGATTGGTTTACTAAATAGATTATGTGGACGTCTAGATATACTGATTGGTTTACTAAACAGCTTGATGAGAGGAAGAACAAGGTAACCCTAGGAATTTTGAATCCTTATTTATTTATTTTTACCCTTATTGATTTATTGTTTTGTGTTTGCTTTATGTGCTTGATGTGGCAAATTCAAGGGAAAAAGTTTATAACATTGATTTAGGAGGCAAAGTTTAATTTTAAAAACCATGCAGAGGAAGGGAAGAACAAGGTAAACATGTGGAAACCCTGGATTTTTTAGAAATTAGATTGGGTTTTGGTGTACCCATGTTCAGATTGTGTTTTAATTTGGTGTAGGCAGATTGATTAAACTCAGGTTTGGTTTTCAGAGAATCCAAAAACTCAATCTTGCAGCACCTTAAACATGCATTTTCATTACACAGTAACAATACAATAGTTGAACAGAACACATCACGTCTTCTTAAGTTGGTAGCGATGTTCGTTCTAATAAGCGTCTATGATGAATCCAACCCTTGGTTAAGCCAAATTTGGTAGGTCAAAGAACAAATGTTTATTCTGTAACCTTAATATGGATTACCATTGAAAAATAAACACAGGAATCCTTGAAAACCAATTGTTAATATTGTTGTTATTACTTTTAATAATGTGTTCTTCACCGGATTTGTAATTCTGTATGCTCGATGCAAAGTTTTTATATACTTGTCGGGGTTTGATGGAGAACACAGTCATTAGAATTATGTAAGCTCGATGCCCGTACAGGTTTGTTTAGGATTTGAAAGATGAATGGAGGTGTTGATGCCAACAAGTTTGGGTTTAAGTACTATTTCACCAGAAAAGTCGTCGAAGTTGTTGCATCTGCTAATGCTCTAGGATAAATCCGAACTATGAGCTATTATTGGATAAATCCTGAGTTCCATATCTTATTCAGGTATAAATGATCTTTCTTTAGTAAATCGTTTGGGTTACCATGTGTTTGCAGAGTTTCTCCGACCACTCCAATGATCATGATAATCTGATGAGTCTATGTACCAAAATGAAGGGAAGGTAGAATATTCAGTTTCAATACTTTTACCAATGGTTAGCTGTTGGCTAAACTTTTTTAATGGTGATTAGAAATTGCAAGATTTTATTCATGTGTATGAAACCGTTGATGTGGTGGTTGTTTTATTTTTTGGTTAATTATTTTTACTTAAGCTGATAATTTGAACATTACAATTTTATTCATATGTTTAGTACTTCTTAAATTATTGTTTGTTGTTGGGTTGCGTCAGATAGAACTAAATGCATCAACTAAAGTGGCGAGCCACTGAAATCCTTCAAATTCTACAAGACTGCGGAGGTTCCCAGCAGTTTCTGCGACATCAAGCAGGGGGGTTTGAAGAAGATAGAAATCTCAAGACATCAATGGGAACAAACTTCTCATGCATGACCAAGATGGTATGCAAAAATTATAGACGTTTGTAGCATTTTGGGATGGTGTTTTTGTCTAAAATGCCCTCATTTATCAAAGAACACAACGCCATCTGTGAATCTATCAAGGTATGTTGTTTGTTTGATTCGAATCTTTACAAATGCAAAAATAATAAATATAATTTATGCATCCAGATCGTACCTATGATTACATTACTTAAATTTTATGATAGCATCTGTAATTTCAGAGGGAATATCACAACTTCGATAATGAAGACTTATATCGACATACTAGATTAGTGACATCAACTACTGAACTCCCCAAAAACGTACACTCTAAAAGCTAGGCCTTCTTTTCTTTGTCTTCTCGAAGATTCCTAATTAAGGTGTGAGGCTCTCTGTCGGCTTAAACTGAAGAAAGTACAAAAATAAATAAAAATAGTTAACAACATATTACTATTGTATAGTCATTCAATAAATAGCTTCTCTGCTATCCTGAAATCAGGCAACACTTCGAAACAAACCATCATTTTAATTTTTAGTCATGTTTGCTGCATTTGCAGTGAATACACATAGCTCTGGAGTATGGAATGCCTGGAAAATTTTATTAAATATGATATCCTTAGCTTCATCGACTTAATTGTAGGTCACAAGCACAACAATTTCCAATAATCAAAGTTTGTATTGGATCTTCTTAGCTAGGCGAGTACACAGAGTGCTTTTAGGGTCTGATCTATTTTCTTCTTTTCAAATGATGACCGTGAAGTGAGGAAATATGAAATGTTTGCAGGCATAGAAGGCAGTGGAAAAACAGGGCATTTCAATGGCACGGGAAAGAATTTTAGGTTCAACATATATCAGCTTCATTACTCTCCCTTTTCATTGGATAGTTCGAATGTTGGTTGATCTTAGCCACAAATCTCAGCAGCAAGCCTTTTGTTTCAAATTTTTACAAACAACTGATTTCTCCTGTTGAATTTTTAAAGTTAATTATTCCGAGGAGTAGCGTCTTTCATTTGCACCATTGCAGGAACAAACCTCAAGCAATGATATGAGAAGTACTGGCGAATTGTATAAAAGAATTGATCTACAACATAAGTAATGAAGATTGTCCTAAAAAAAATTCATTAGAAATAATAATTTTTGACATACATGTTAAGGATGTAGAAGAGCTAAATAATGGTTACAATATTGTTGGGCTTCACAGGTGAATAATAATATATATGGAATTGCAATATGCAAAACATCCTTAATTACTTTACATATACATGAACCGATGAAACGCTGGCTATGGCGCTTCTCCATTTGTGCATTCTAACATCCGAATTAAGCAGTATATCCTACTGACGGGTCAGTAGTGTATCTAGCTTGGAAACCATCTACGTCAAGGATATATAAAGGTCCAATAGTGTATTAATGTATCTATTAGTCTGTGGATCCTATAATGGTTGTTGTTAGTTACCTAACAGTACATGATGTAATCCATAGATCACTAGGTATTGTTTAGTCATCCATTTGATAACATTTAATTTAGGAATCCTTCCTCAAACTAGATAAGTATGTGTCAAATCTATGTGTTCGAAGAAAAGAAGTTTTTAGTTTCGTGGGAAAAATTTGTGTGGCCCAAAACTAGAAGTATATGTTAAAATATGGGAATTCAAAATTGTACAAAAATATAAAAAATAAAATGAGAAGTGGTGAACTAAGAAATTCCTGAGAATGGAAGTTCTGCCACTCACCATTTTGGTAGATGGAAGTTTTGTCCTTTGTTGGTAAGATGAAATTAGTTTGTCATTGATGGACTAAGTTTGTAGTTTGTAAACTGTTTTAAATTGATTTTTTTGGTACTCCCTATTCATGAAACTGTTTTTGTAGAAATATATGTTTACATATGGGAATTTGAATTGTACAAAAATTTTAAAAATAAAATGAAAACTGGTTAACTAAGAAATTCCTGAGAATGGAAGTTCTACCGCTCACCACTTAGGTAGATGGAAGTTATGTCCTTTGTTGGCTGCTGAAATTTGATGGACCAAGTTTTAGTTAGTGAACTGTTCTAAATTGATTCTTTTGGTACTCCCTAATCATGAAACTGTTTTGTAGTAAAAAAATTCGTTTTGGTGTGTGAGGTTATATTCATATTACTACTTTCAATTTATAAATGGTAAATGCTTTTCAACTCCTTTTATAAACAGGTTCAATTGCCATCTGACAAATCAGTTCTTTCTATTAGGCGTAATATGGAGGTTTATTCTATTTCTGATCACTTCTATAGTTCTGTTGCAGGTTCTTATAAATCTAGAAACATTGAATTTGTTTTTTATCCGCTTTCTTTTTATACCAGTACACCTCTTCTCCTCTCGCGGAGAAACCCTCAATATTTGATTCTCTGTTTTTATTTTTGCGGTTCTTCTTTGCTCTGTGTGGTCTAGGTTTTTATGCTTCTATATTGACATGGTTTATTGTTTTGTGATTTAAGATTTTTTATTTTGTGATTTAGGTAGAATAAGAAAGACGATACATGGGAATTGAAGAAGGTAAACATATAAAAAGCCTATAAATTTATTATTAAGTTTTTTTTACCTTTCTTATTTTTGGCTTTGTTTGATTATTGGTTCAGGTTAATGTTTTTAGTTTGATCCATTATCTCTTCCAAATTCGGTTAGAGGCACCACCACCATTACCCAGACCCATCACTGCACCTTTCCTTTTCTTTTGCAATCTGCATGATATTTCTATTACTACCAACTCTAGGTGATATTGTTTGAAATACTTGGGTTGTTAGGCCTATCAACCATTCGATGTTTGCTTGAGATTGTGCTGAAAGGATTAGTTTTTATACTTTTTTTAATTGGTGAATAGAAGCATATCCACATAAACAACTGAATAATAATCACTTTGCCTAGGCTTTTAAAACTTATTCAGGTATTGTTTTTCACCTCAGATTTAATAAATTTCATTTTTTTCTTCGGTCTCTATAAATATTTTCTTTTATTCGTATATTTGGTTTATGATGATTTACGTTTGAGTACTAAAATGGAATGATATTAGTAAATTAAAAAACATTATGTCATACTGAAATCCAAAGGATTTTGTAGACTTCTCCAATCAAGTTTCGGAGCTACACAATGTGGTTTATCACTGAACATCATCGGTAGGTACTTCCGCTGATGTTTCATGAGTAAGTTTTGTAACAATTATATGTGCTTACACCATTTGACAATTGTATCAATTGCAGATGTAGATAATACAGCCTGGGCATGGTGGAACTTTCCCATAATGATAATTTGACTTTAAGATGCGGAAATGTTCAGGTTCTAATTTATATGCATAGATTACAAGCCAGAATTTCTAAAAGGTAATAAGTATCGTGTTCGTCGTGAAATTTATAGTTTTAAGGTAGTGCTACTTGCTGTCTTAGCTCAATTGGTGGAGCAAATGGTTTACAACCATGTAGTTATGAGTTCGATTCCCGCAGATGGCACAAAATCATGTGATTAGAAATATATAATGACAAATTATGAGTTGTTTGGATAGATTTCCATTTTGAAACCAGAAGACTTTAAGTGAGAACTCATTAAGGTATGCCTCACATAAGTATGGTGTTTAATTATAACATGAATTAGTGTAGATTGGAGATGTTTCCGCGCTGATGTATTTATCACCCCACGTATATATGGTGTTTAATTATAACATGATCGCATAGTGGGTTTGCATAGTAAACTTTGGACGTGTGGGATGTGCAACGATCAACCTTCTACCTAGATTAGGCTTTGGCTCCTAGCTGATTTTATGTGGGTTTTTGGTATAGGATTTCTAGGTTTATTAGCCAACACTATTATCCCTAGTAAACATACCCCTTCAAACATATAAAGCTACTGCAACTACCTTTTAGGTCATCCAGTTACGTAGATGGAAGATCTCATTTCACCCTGTCCTTTCATATCGATAATTAATATGTAACACTCCTAATATACATAGGGCTCTTTAGTGCCATAACTCTTTTCTTACCAACAAATGCTAGCAAATGTCTTTTCTTCAAATCTTAATGCGACTAAATTTTCTCTTCCGTGGATTCTTACCGTTATTACTTATTTTAATGGGTAAGTTGCAAATCATTTATCTTTACATGTAGCATGTTTTTTAACAACTTGCACAGAGTTTTTAGGTACCGGCTTACTATACCTATAAATCCTGGCAAAATAGATAGTGTATTCTCCTGTTTGCACCAGAGGGCTTACTAGCAGCTATGCTACCGAAGAAAGACTTTCTAGATTCAACAACATATATTACTACAGATTATACAATAAGCCTCAAACTGAATTTTTCCTTCAGATTCAAACTATTATTCTATCATAATCATTAGTAGTGATGTTAGTTATCTAAGGATTGTGAGGTAGCCCCAAATATAAATTTTCAAAAGTTATGAAATTTCGGATTTTACTATTTACACAATCGGTATTTGGGACAACAATATTACTATAGACTATACAATAAACCCCCAATTGATTTTTTTTTCCCTCAAATTCAGATTTTCTTTCTTTCATATAATAATAATCGGTAGTTTAGTGAAGTTCATTATTCACCAATTGTGATAGTGGCCCCAAATTTTTTCAAAACTTATAAAATTTCGAATTATACATTCACAATCCGTAGTTTTGACGAATTAGATATCTACTATTGTGAAGGTAGCCCCAAATAATTTTTTGCAATACTTGTAAAATTTCGAATTTTTCTACTTTCACAATTGGTAGACACATATTCATGTTATCTACCTATTATGCTTAGGTTTTAATACAAAAAAAGAAAAAAAAAATGAAAATTTTAATGCAAAAATGATCGGTAGATAATAATCAATTTTACCTACCGATTATGGTTGATGTTCCTCAAAATCAATTTTGTACCTACCGATTATGTTTCTGCAATTGTAAACCATAGAAGAAATTTTGATCAATTTTTTATTTTATTTCAAGCAATTAAATTCTAAGTTTGGACACAAATATTATCATTTTTCCATTTTATTTGTTTAACCTGATTTTTTTTTTTTTATGTTCTAAGTTCCAACTTTAAGGTTAATGAATTTTGGTTTTGATTTCAAATTATTAATCCTAAAATTTGTTCGGTCGATGATATTTGGTTTTAACCAAAATGAAAAAAATAAAAATCCATAGAAATAGAGAAGGAGAAGAAGAGTATTCAAAATAATTATGAAAATAAAGATATAGGTTTAAGTTTAGTTTAAGGGTAAAAGATACTATAGACAACATTTTCTATTTTAAAGACACCCGTTCGTTGATGGACTAAATTAGTATCCCCAATTTTTTTTTTAGTAGCCCTCAAAAATGCAAGGAAAACAAACCTAAAAGACCCCCCTAGTAGAGGAGAAACTACTGCGCAGCAGATACGTCCTTTTACGCATGAATGAAGTGATGATCCTAGTGTGTCTTCTGGGACAAGGAAGCACATGCACTGAAGGTTTTAATTTCCCTAAATTTTATTTTCTTGTTCTCTTAGCATAGGCTAGAGATACTTCTGCTGAAAACTTCAAAAATGATGCAGGCAAAGCAACAATTTTAAAACTCTCTTCCGGCGACTGGATCTTCTACACCTCAAATGAAGTACCTCGTTTTGTTGGTAACTACACTATAATTCAAAACAAGACCTGTTACGAGTTAGCAGTAGAAAGGTCACGCCACATCTTTTTACCAAGTGGACCACAAACTTCAAGGTTAACTATGTACAACAGTTGGGTTCAAGTCAGTAACGACCACAACTGGGAGGAAAGATACAAAAGCTTCAAAAGAGATGAGCTTGGTTTACTCTCACCTATCTTATTCAAAATTTTCCGTTTTGTTTGATGCATAATCTAAAAACAACCTGGATGGTGGGACATGATAAATGCACTCATAAAAAAGAGTTATCTGATGTACAAGGGCTGAGGCCACCCAATTTAATTGATTTGTGCCAAGTTCAGTACGAGCCTATAGACTTTGTTTTTTCTTTAACCATGAAAATAAATTATAACAGTGAATCATTGGTGGAGGCGTATCAAAGAGAAGAAAATGACACCTCTTTATCAATACATTCTATAAACAAAACAAATAATTGAGATTCTAAATGTTTTACCATTGGTTCACAAAATTGTTCAAATGTAAAATTTCTCCGCCAAAAGAGGTAGTTTCACACACGTCATGCTCATGGTCAATATGGTGAGAAAAAGAAACCAGCTAAGTCGAGTAAAAAAAACTTAGATAAGTTGCAAGCAATCTAGACCAAAGTTTTTTGTGGGGCAGCCGAATGTTTAAGAACCAACATAACAAGCTTTTTAAGGTGGCACAAACATGTCCAAATATATGCTTCAAATAAAGAAAGTAATTGCCATAACCAAATTGCGCAGTTAAATTCTTACTTTACTAGGGAAAGCAATAGCAAAAATAGTACAACGTGTTCATAACTGCTATTTGGCAAAGCACAGTGAACACAAATTCAGGAAAATTCTACCGAACTCCATAGGAACCTTCATAGTTTCTTCTTCTGAATATATGTATGTATAATCTCTATCTATAATTTCTTCAAAGATCTACAAAATTACTCTTAAATAAGTATTTGGGTTTCACCAGTAGACATAAATAAATTAACCTATGTAGGATCGACCTTTTCACTCTCCCATGATGCTTCTTCGATTGCGATTAGCTACAAACGGAGGAGCTTCAATCAAATAGATTGAACTATAACTACTGCAAAGAGAAAAACACTACTATATTGTCCTCCCCAAGCTTCAAATCCTATTAAGAACAAATATGAAAAGAAGAAGAAAAAAAAAGTATTAATCAAAAACGAATTACATTCAAATTGTGAAGACATAATCAAAAGTGGGGAGAAAAACTTACAGGTAACTAGACTTGCAAGAACGGTCCCTCAGTTAGCACGAAATCATCAACACGAAATAAGTGAACTCCCTGAGGCAATCAAAAAAGTGAAGTTCTATTTCCAGCTAAACCCAAGTTTTTAATATTCCGTCGTATATAATACAACCACGGGCGAAAGCCTTCGAATGGATTCTTCCTCCTGCAAACTAACTCTTCTAAGAAATTACAAGGGAAAATAATCCCACTACCTATCTAATGCATTACTTATAAGGTGCTTCCATCACGCGAAAATGCAGCCATTAACTTCTCTTTTGTCAGTTGTTCCGATCCCTGAGACTTGACCACAAATGTGTGGAAAACAGTATCATTTCCTATAGAGAACTTCGACTCCAGCACAGTGACTTGTGAATCTTTGAACGCCTGAACGACTCTAGAAACAGGGTGAGTATCCAATGGACAACTAACGCGTACAACAAAATCATCATGAACAGCTTGAATGTCGATATCTGGGGATCGACTGCGATTATCTGCTGCTGAATTTGCCTCAGAATTTGCCACTTCTTTTGATGTGTTCCCAAGCTTCTCTTTCTCTGATTCCATCTCTTTGAGCTTAGCCTGAAGCTCAGTAATGTAAGTAATGGCATCTCCGAGCAAAGAAGCCTTGTCCATCTTAGAGATATTGGGAACAACAGCTCTCAATGCATAAAACCGCTGGTTAAGTTTCTCCCTACGCTGTCTTTCTGCTTCAACATGATTCAGTGGCTCTTCTCTTCCATTTGCAGGTTTCCTTCCTCGCTTTCTTGGTCTCCGTTCATCAGCTGGACCTGATTGCTCATCAGCATCTGCTGGCTCAAGTTCAACTGGTCGAGTAACCAAACTTCCCCTTGACGTAGCTCCCACAGAGAAATCAATATGTTTTGGTAGTTGCTTGTTCTGGGACTGAAGTTGATTTAACCGATGGTCCTCCATCACCAAAATACTATTACCAAGCTTCTGCTGATTATTTACTGGGGCTTGAGAACTATATGAGTTAGTTGCCGTCCCAGGTTTCATTCCCCGGAGCTGTGGCCAGTTCATACCACGAAAACCACCCTTTCTATTGTTCTGAAATGAAACCCCGTTGCCATTTTGGTACACATCCCATGGCCTCTCCTCCACCTTCTCAACAATTGGCTTGTCAATAATCTGAGACCTTCCCAGATTCAGATCCTGCCCAAAAATTTTAGGGTATTCGTCCTGTCGTCCTCTGAATGCAAAATTGGAATGAGAGCCGTTTTCATCTTTCTTCTCATTCATCATAGGCACCACTGTAATGGGTTTAACTCTGATTGCCGAATTCGATGTAAACATGCATCTTATCAGTTGCAACATTTTTGAGTTCTCAGGAATAGATCTAACTGATCCTAATTCAATCACCCCAGAATCGGTGGGAATAAGAACAGTAGTCTGAATCCCTGCAGACCTTGAGAGGAAAGACCGAACACAGTAATCGGATGGCGACTTCAATGAATCCGAGAGCCATATATGGTTTCCAGATCTCAAAGCTTTACCAGGTGCCCCTTGACCAGAAGGAAAAGAGAAGTACATGGATGCAAGGAAGAACATTTCTGTATCCGTGACTTGATCCAATCCTTGTGCATAATTATCCTCATCTGATCCACCGAAGAACCTGTGAAGCTTTTGAAGAACTGTCTTTCTCATCTTCTGTTGAGATTCACTCTCAAGACGAAGATTAAGGAATGGATTAGCTCCAGGTGCTTCACCCTCTTTTGGTTCTCTGCAATACCCATCTCCCCAACCAAGAACCAAATCACCAGATTTAGACCTAGAAATCTGCCAAAATATTGCATAATTCCAGCTGAAACTGGAGGAATTGGGATTCTCAACTAACTCCGAAAGCTTATTCTGCAGATTTTCATCTCTTCCTACAGTTGTTAACAAACCCTCAGAAGAAACAGAACTAGTTGTTAAGTATTCAAAAGCCCTAGACCCCATAACTGCTATAACCATAGCTTTATCTTCATCACTCCAAATCCCAGAACCACCAGAATCCATTTCAATTTCAGTTTTCATTCTCAACATCCCCAAAATAAAAAACCAAGAAGAAAAAATTAAGAAGAAGAAATCTCTAATACCCAAACCCCAAATGTAGTACTACTTTCAAAAGCACACCATTTTAAACATCAAACCCAGATTTTCATAACTACACAAAATTATTTGAAAAACATTAGTAACCACACATGTTTTTAATTCAAAAAAATTTCGTTTCTCCCTCAGATCTTACTAGCTTAAACCGTTTGACCTAGATTCATAAAACTTAAAAAAAAAAAAATACATACACACCTCTACAATTCAATAACCAGTAATCAAAAATCTCTCAGTAGTGACAAGTTAATTGCAAAATTTGCCAGAAAACAAGGCAAATTATTCAGTAGTTGTATCCAGAATCTATCTCCTCCGTGTTTGCTTTCAATGAGGAAACAGAAAAACAAATAGAGAAAGAAAAAGAGATATATTTTAGAGAGAGAGAAAAGAGAAAAAAACTAATTCTTCTCGTTTTTTCTATCTATCACGAGGTTTTAACTAGATCTCTTCAAACTAAATACTTGGGTTAAAAAGAAACCCAACCACGATGAAAGAGAAGAATTAAAGATAGTCTCCTTGTTAGTAAGTTCGCGAATAATACTCGTATAATTCGCGAATCCGTCCGTATCGACCGAATCCGTATGTATTGACCGTATAATTGGAACCCCGATTTAGATTCGCGAATTTCCATCTTTAAACGAATTATACGTGTATTTATGAATTACCGAATCATACGTCCCGTATAATACTTTGCCACATCATCACTAAATAATCATTATTTATTATATTTTTGACTTTTAAAATTTTACATTCACTAATCTGATTCCAATACCATCAACGTTCATGTTATTTGCTGATTGTGATACACATATCGTATGTATAGTTCATGTCAAGTATTAAACTATAATATTTTAGGAGAAATTATATTAAAAATGATTTTTTAACAGGTTAATATATGCCGAATTTTGTATGCCGAATGCATATCTCTAAAACGAATTATACACGTCACGATATGTCGCTCAGACATCGCTGCAATCACGAATCGTTGACCGGATTTTTGACCGAATTTAACTTTTACTTAATCAGATAATACTCGCATTATCCTTGCTACTTAACGATCCGTGCTCACCTAATTGCTAACTAGGGATAGTCGGCAAGGATTTTGTTTCTTGTTTTTACCAAGTTCTTCTTTCTTTTTAACTTTTTAGGGTGTTGCTAGTACACATCATAAAGTGAAAAATATCGTTTGGTACTTTTTTAGGTGGGTCCATGTCTGTTTAGTCTTTGGTCAAACGCCTTTACTGTTTGGTCCATAATTATTTAAAAATATTTAAATAGACAAAAAATACCCTTCCGTGTTAATTTTTTTTGTAGCAGTTCTTCCGTGCAAAAAAAAAACAGACTTCATTCTCAGGAATGAAGTCCATACAAAAAGCTAAAAAAAACAGACTTCATTCCCAGGAATGAAGTAAAAACCTAAAAAAAACAGACTTCATTCCCAGGAATGAAGTCCATATAAAAACCTAAAAAAACAGACTTCATTCCAGGAATGAAGTCCATATAAAAACCTAAAAAAACAGATTTCATTCCATGAATGAAATCCATACAAAAAGCTAAAAAAACAGACTTCATTCCAGAAATGAAGTCCATATAAAAACCTAAAAAAACAGACTTCATTCCAGGAATGAAGTCCATATAAAAACCTAAAAAAGATAGACTTCATTCCAGAAATGAAGTTCATCTTAAGCAACATCACCAGAAATAATCTTTTTCTTCTTCTTCGTCATACACAGCAGCAGAAAAATGTGTTTCTTCTTCTTCGTCTTTTTCTTCATCTTTTTCTTCTTCTTTGTTAACAACAGCAGCAGACGTCCTTTTCTTCTTTTTCGTCTTTTTCTTTTTCATCTTTTTCTTCTTCGTATTTTTCTTTTTTCTTCTTCACCTTCATCGCCGTCGTTTACAGCAGCAGGAACAAAAAAAAATGAAAAAAAAATGAAACCGTCATTAACAGGAGGAAAGAAGAAGAAAAAAAAAAGAGAGAAAAATTCTAGATCTGAAAAATAGAGAGAGAAAGTAAATCTGATAATGATTTATTCTCTCCTACTTTTTAACTATATATATGGTCTTTATCCAAAAGGGTATTTCTGCCACTACAGGGTGATATTTACATCATCCATGACATCAGCGTATGAACAAATGATAATTTTTAGGACCAAATAGGACCAAACAGACAATTGACTGGGTCAATTGGACTAGACTGATACTTATATTTTATTATTAGGACTATATGGTATTTCCTACCATCATAAATTGATGTGATAACATTAAACGGCTCGAGGTCTTCGCGTTCATCTTTTCTTTCTTTTTTACCATAAGTAGAAGATTTAAAAAAGGGAAAAATATCGTTTGGTCCTTTTTTAGGTGGGCCCGTGTCTGTTTAGTCCTTTGGTCAAACGCCTTTACTGTTTGGTCCATAATTATTTAAAAATATTTAAATAGACAAAAATACCCTTCCATGTTAATTTTTTTTTTTTTTGTAACAGTTCTTCCATGCTAAAAAAACAAACTTCATTCCCAGGAATGAAGTCCATACAAAAAGCTAAAAAAACAAACTTCATTCCCAGGAATGAAGTCCATACAAAAAGCTAAAAAAAACAAACTTCATTCCCAGGAATGAAGTCCATACAAAAACCTAAAAAAACAGACTTCATTCCAGGAATGAAGTCCATACAAAAACCTAAAAAAACAGACTTCATTCCAGGAATGAAGTCCATACAAAAACCTAAAAAAACAGACTTCATTCGAGGAATGAAGTCCATACAAAAAAATAGACTTCATTCCAGGAATGAAGTCCATATAAAAACCTAAAAAAACATACTTCATTCCAGAAATGAAGTCCATATAAAAACCTAAAAAAACAGACTTCATTCCAGAAATTAAGTCCATATAAAAATAGCAGCAGAAAAATGTGTTTCTTCTTCTTCGTCTTTTTCTTCTTAATCTTTTTCTTCTTCTTCGTCAACAACAGCAGCAGCAAAATATTTTTTATCTTCTTCGTCTTTTTCTTCTTCGTCTTTTTCTTCTTCATCTTTTTCTTCTTCTTACAGCAGCAGAAAGAAATCAAAAACAAAATTTTCTTCTTTTTCTTCTTCGTCTTTTTCTTCTTCATCTTTTTTTTCTTCTTACAGCAGCAGCAGAAAGAAATCAAAAACAAAATCTAAAAAAAAACGGAGTTTGATTTTCACCTCCGAATCGCCATTGTTACAGCAGCACGAAGATGAAGATGGAGATGATGAACTCACACAATCCTCTCGCCATTGTTACGGATTTAGATTTTCATCAAAAAAAAAAGAAAAAAGAAAGAAAGAGAAAGTAGATATGAATCTAGAGAGGAGAGAGAAAAGAAATCATAAAATGATTTCTTTTCTGCTAATAAATCCTATATATATTTTTCTGAAAGGGTATTCATGTCACTCCTAGATGACAATTACATCATCCATGACATCAGCGTAGGACCAAACAATAATTTTTAGGACCAAACTATAATTTATATTACCAAATAGGACCAAACAGACATTTGACTGGGTCAATTGGACTAGACCCTCTCTAATATATTATTTGTAGGACCTAATGGTATTTCCTACTTTAAAAAATCTATAAATCCCATGTGAGGGATTCTATCACACCCTTTTTGCAAGTGCACCACGTTGAGATTTGGGAGGAGAGATACAACAGAGTCAACAATACGTGAAAATAATTTGGGAGCTGGATTTTTTTTCGAAAGGAGAAGAGATACAGGGTCAAGAATACGTGAAAATAATTTTGGTAAAATAATCATTTTTTTTTACTATGAGCCGCTATTAGTATATACTTATATTTATTATTATTTTTTTGATCATAAATCTCATAAAATTTTATTCACGATAAAAACAAAGATTACATGGACTTCAAGAACATCAAGCTCAAAGATCGAAATGCAATTAAAAGGTTCTAACAATGTAATTCGTGAAGAGAAGTAACGAACTACCAACAAGAGTACCAAGCAATCTGAAGATTCAAAGAATGGTTTTGGGATGAAATCACAAAAATATGAGAGTAATATTCCCAAAGTCTTGAATCTTGATCACCACACTTGAACTTCCACCCAATATCTCCACTGAAATCACACAAAAAAATGCCATGAGAGCTCATAGAGAATCTCCATAAAGGAGAAGACATTAACAAAAAGGTCAAAACACCCACAAGAACACCATAGAAATCTCCTAAAAACAAAGGAGATTGAAACAAAAACTTAACCACATTACCTAAATAAAATCTCATAGCCACCTGATTTACTCCCAAGTCCCAAATCTCTATCCAATCATGCATGATTCTCATGATAATGAATATTGCGTCCAATTACTCACACAGTTCCTAAAGAGTTATCCCCCCACCCCCACCCCTCCCGAAACATGAGATTTATTAAACTACTAGAATTGTATTGGAGTATGTGATACCCATGTAGTTATCAATTACAACTGGATTGGTATGTTAGGATCTTCAGCAACATGATAGTGGAACATAGTGTGAAAAGCAGTCTCCGGATCAGAATTGCATCAGGGGTAGCTGTTGAAATTGGTGAGGTGGATATGGGTTAGGTTGTCAAGGGTCATTAGACATCCAAATCCATAATAAAAGTTATACTTTTGATGGACACGGCAGTGCTCATAGGAACTTGGTCGTTGGTAATGGGTTCCGATGCAATTGATCCAAGGTACTAGTCAGGCATTTGAATCCATATGTTGAAGTGTTTTACCCGAACGATACTTGTATATCTCCTTTTTTTTTCCTGCTTGATCCATAGTGAGTCCTTTAACTTGATTCTTTAGTTGGATGATTACCATTTGCATCTCAATTATGCCAAGAATCTTCAGTAATGTGATGGTAGATAACTACTTGCGGGCTTCCTGTCTTTTAGGTTGAGGGAGTAATAGTCTTCTTGCATGAGTTGAGCTTCATCTAGGAGACAGTGAAGTATTAAAGTCTTCAAAAGAAGACAAGAGTAACCAAATGGGCGGAAATACTGGTTAAACTTAACTAACTAGTCTAAAAAAAAAACTAAATGCATTGTGCTTTATAAGGATAACACTTACCGTTATTTTTACAATTAAAATGAAAACCGGCTACTAATGGTTAAGCTAGAATAAATAAAAAGGGTGAGAATACAACGTCTAAAGATAACATAATTAGAGATCAATTTGTCGGCTTATAAAAACACATCGATTAAGCTTCATTTGCTAGATATTACTGATAGAAAGTTGTAATCCATGTGATCTAATATTGTTGTTGTGTGTGTGATGTTGAGAGATTTATATGGTTGTTTCAATTCTGGTTGACGTTCAGGTTTTCAAGTTCTATTCTTTCTTCTTCTAAGCGCATTGAAAACCCAGACATAAGTCCTAAATGATGAAGAATGTTGCTGAGGTTGAAGCATCTTGATGAACAATCACTACCACTGTCTTGCAAAAATTCCACAAAGTTCTCCCTTCTCTGCATTAGTCCGTGACATGAAGGAGGAAAAAGATAGGGTATTCATGCAACCCGAACGAATGGTAATTGAAGTTTCCCTTTCCATTGTTTGTATGCAAACCAAAATTCAAATCCAAAAGAAATCCTAGAATAATACCAAGTCGAAGATACCAATCCATTAGTTTCTTGGATGGAGAATTAAATCATAAGTTGCAATTTCTTCTAACCGAGTCATAAAATTTTGGATGGCATCAAACTGAACTAGACGTGTTGTGTTCAATTCCCGAATTGTTAAGTTCATGGCCACTGAATTAGGCACAGTTCACCAAAAACTGTCATGGATTCCATAACCCCATTAAGATGGTCTCTCCAAACATAATTCAAAATTTATGGCAAAGAAAACAAACTAAACAATAATAAATCCTAAACCTGATTGAGAAATAAACAAAACCAGATTTGAAAACCATCTTGAATCTTCCGTACAAAAAACCAAGGCACGCTAAAAAAGAATTACCATCATCTTCATTCAATTTATTTAACTGTAATTTGGGTCTGAAGGTAAGTCGAAATAATACAAACGCCTTTCAGAACTTAGACTCATGGAACATTCAAGGAAGCAGGATAAAAAAAATAACAAAACTATTTCTAAAAGAGGAAATGGTGCAAAATGAATAACATGTCTAAATCAAACCCAGAGACTTCAAAGAATCATGAAGCAGTCCCAATATAAATAAACACACCGGTAAAAGAAACTTGGTAAATGATGGGTTTATATTTGTGTGATTGGGTTTACAGGGTTGAGAAACATCATTTTTATTTGAAATGGTATCAAACTCAAAGGTTTTATATGGGAAAGCAATAAAAGAGAAATGGAAATACATATTGGTATAATAAAGCGCCAAAGGTTATGAATTGAAAGGGGTTAAAGGCGTGAAGGCCCCAAATCATGGAAAGGGTAATACAAATCTTCAAGCAATACACGACAGTTCTGGAAATACAAGGAATAAAAAAGGTAATATGAAATATAAATGAGTAATAAATAATAATCAATAAGGCTGAAACTAGCATCATGATTACCTAATTGCAAATAATACCTTAAACTAGAAACGCAATAGAACCAGGTAGAGGAGACGATGGGTCGATGAAGCAATAACAATCAATAGACAGTGTGTCTCTGATTTTTCTCAACTTTCTCCATGACACAACACATCAACGATATTAATGATGAAATCCCATGACATAACGATAGAGAGGAATAAATCTAGTAATTAAAGCATTAACCAAGTATGGTTAGGCCGGTAAACCAAGAAAATTAGCCGAGAAACGATGGATCATATATGATAAGATTTAGGGTTTTGAAAAGGATAGAAAGTGAACCGGTTTACAAAGGGAAAACGACTTTTGTCGATCCCCTCCTATTGAGTAGTGCATACATGTCTTGAATTTCCAAGATTAGCAGTGACATGAAAGGTACAAAATAACACTAATATCAAACCTAACACACAACTATTTCATTATTAAACATATATTCTTTTTCCCTTATAATTTTGCTCTTATATGTTCTCTTTTCATTCAATTTATTGAACTGGAATTTGGGTCTTTTTTATTCATCTAGATTGGTATAGTTCACATTTATAGGCAATAAATTCTTTTTCAGCCCTTGTGTAGACCAACCATCCGCCAGAAATCTTGGTCGATGAAGTGTGCTCAGAAACTGCGACAAAAATTTACCTCAATCCTCAAAATTCATTTTAAATCCTTCCAGGAGATTTCCCTGTCCATTTATTTTATTGATTTGGGCCACCTGAGTGTTTCTTAAGTATTGGTATTTACAATTATATTGACAATTTTTTTGTGAAAGATTAAAATAGGAAAAACAAGGGAAAATTATTGAAACTAAGTATTTTATTAAAATGTGAGAAACGTTAATTCCTCTTATATATTGTGGACGGAGGGAGTACCAAATAAGATAAATCACCCATAAACACATATGTAAGACTTTATAAGGACCGAAATATCGAGAAGAAATTTTGAAATTATTTATGAAATGGCGAGGGTACCGAGTACACCACAATCTTTTCAATATCAACCTATACATGCACACCTTATATAATCTTACAGAAACAATAACTGACAAAAGATTATTTCAACAAGGTATAACTTGGTAAATAAACAAAGTTTGAAACCGAACTAACTATGGGATTGTTACCAAGTGGATTAACATACAAGTGTATGTACTTTAATTATATAGATAAACAATTTAATGTGTAAGTAAAGTAAATCACGCAACACACAAGATTTTGTTAACGAGAAAAACCATGAAACCCAGTCAAGTTTTGAATACTCTCATAATGAAGCCGTTATATAAATTGACTACCGCAACTTTGTATAGTTGAGACCAAGTAAACACTCCTTCAATACTCAGTTCTTTCAGTATACTTGTTTACAACCAATCTGGTCTACGTACATGAATACCATGACAGAGCCCACTATCTTGAGTTGCTTCATTGTTATGAAGACTTCCGTTCTCAAATTCTTTGGATTGTAACCTGAATCCCGAAACAATAAAGGACTAAATTTGTTACTTAACCAACCACTTATTAATTTCCCAAATCAATCTTTTGATCAAAGATAAAGTGAAATAAAGGATCTTTCGTTAATTAATATAAAGTCATTTGGTCAAATATCAAACCAAGAAAATGATTATCAAAATAATCAATCTCAGTGAACAAGATCTATCCAAACAACTTAGCAAGAAAAAGAAACTAGATAGTTTGTTCGATCTTTATATAAGTCTTATGTCTATCAAGATAAACTGCTTGTTTGCCATAAAATCAAGTGTGTAAGAAGAATCATAAAGATTGGAAACCAAAAAGAAAAGTCTTTAAGTCATCAATTTTCAATTTTAAAATTAACCGGTACAAACAACTTGGCTCCACTATTGATCAAATCACACATAACAAAGTATGTTAACGCTGTCTGGTCAACAGTTCTATCCACAAATTTTGAATAACGGGATCTGTAATTGTTTCCTCAAACAAACTTAAGTGGACTTATATCAGAAGTGAAGGTTCATAAAATAAACAATTTTGATCTATCAAGGATAACTATACCATTAGTTATTAACAAGTCAATTAATGAAAAATTAATATGACAACACGATTTAGTTTCTCACCGACAGTGCTAATAAAAGATTCTTGATCCTAAATAAAACTTTAAACGAAGACAACACAAGATGTTTCACCTAATTAGATTACTCTTATTTCTTAACAAGTTGGATTCCCACACGATGAAGTAAGATGTATGTTAAGGAATGAGTTTGTAATAATACAGGTCCCACCATTTATAGTGTTATGACAAAGGCTTGATTGTGAGACAAGGTATTATCAATTTCGAAAATCCTTAAGATATGCAATATAGATTTATTTCCAAAATTAAAAAATACCAACTATTTTCCAACTATTAAACCAATACCTCTCATACATGACAACAAATATTATCTAGGACACATCCATGTGTTGTATTAATATAGTAACTAGAGATATGCAAACCTCTAGGATATGGTAAGCATATAATTTTGATATTTAAAAATATTGGAAAATCGGTTTGAAGATCATGCCTTGAGTATCAAAGGAAAATACTTGAACGTTAAGATATTAGAGTTTAACATATGTTTAAATCATTATGTCGATATTGATAAACAGTCCCAGTCTAACCCATGTACACCTAAATGCCTGCAGAAACCCAAAGATAACATACAAATTGAAAGTGCAAAGTTTGGTCAAACTTATTAGGATAGGTTCGAAATTAAATTCTTGCTAAGGATCGGTCATGAATTAGAACCTTGGTAAAAAGAGAGAGGGTACCAATTATACCACCAACAATTTTGTTCGGAAACCTGTTGTTTATAGGTGAAAATAGTTTTTGCTAATTTCGGTAATTGCGGGTGTGAAGGTGAGAAACAGTTTAAACCCTAAACAATGTACTACAAGGGAGTACTTTAGATCCGAGAGATCAATCTGTACAAGTCCGGCCTAAACCAAGAAATGGCCGTTCCAGACTTGCTTCGGTCACAAAGTGGAGGAGAATGAGTTGGTTTTGGGGAGGGAAGCAAGGAAAGTGGTGAGACCAGAATAGTTGATTCTGGAAGAGTAGTTGGGTTACTACGACCTGTTATCAGAAAAGTAAGAGAGCTCACGAGGAGAGCTAACAAGTAAATATTTCTGAATGTTGTCTTGTCCGAATGAACTTGTTGTCCAAATGGAAATAGGTAAGACCTATTTATACAAGTCAAAGTAAAAACATACCCTGGTCTCATTAAGGAGTGGGGAAGTAAATAGGAGGAGGTGGTAGCCGTATGCATGGACTTGATGTTCCATAAAGTGGTTAACGCATGAAACTGTTAACATTATGGAATTGATGTTCCATAAAGTTGTTAACGCACAGCTTTATGTCCCATGAACGTTTCCCACATAACTTCCCGTATTTACTAGCCACCTCACCCTTATGACACTTCCTTATGAAGGTCGTAGTGTACGCCGCACGCTGTAAACCACCAAACCAATACCCAAAAAGGATCCCAAGTTTGTGTTGATGTCTCTAATGTTTTTGTAAAACATGTAGCATGTTGTTGTGGCTTGGAAAGTCAGGCTCGGGAAACTTGCTATATTGGTGACCTTTGACGGTCGATATTTTGTATCTTGAGAGGAGGGGCAACCGTTGATCATTGCACGCCTTCGTTTTGGTAGTGAGGGCAAATGTGGTGGCGCGACTAGGTTGGCATGCCGTTGGCATGGCAAGGTTTGGCGTGGCCAAACTTAGGTTTTCGGGCCAAAAGTCATGAGGTGACTTTAGACCGCCAGGATTTGCTCCTGGGGTTGAAGGGTAGCCGTTGATGGCCGCACGCCTTTGTTTTAGAAACCCTAATTATCTCCCTTTAATAGAATCGTTGTAGAATTCTAGTACGGACTCGGATTTTGATGGTCCTCCCCTCAAATCAACCGGAAAAGAATTTCCTATCTCTCTACGCGAGGATATTTAGGTTATGTACTCATTCGGGAGGATAAAATAGCCTAAAAGAAAAACTCATGAAGAATTCAGGAGGGATGGCAGCATGGCCAGGCAAACATGGCATGCCTTGGCGCAATTAGGTTGGCATGGCATGCCTTGGCATGGTTTGGGCACGTGGGGCCAAGGATTTTCCATGGGTGCATGGCGTGTCTAGGGAAAAGGCAAGGGTGTCTGGCTTGGCATGGTGTGACTAGCATAGCTAGGGCCAAGGCAGGACGCGTTTGGCATGACGCGGCTAACTTGGGCTAGGTTTGGTTTAGCTTGGAGTGTGGGGCCAAGGGTTTTCCATGAGCGTATGGCATGGATAGATTGGGATAGGTACGTGACCAAGCTAGGGTTTTGAGCCAAAGTCGTGAGGAGACCGTAGGCGGACATGATTTGCTCATGGGATTGAAGGGCAACCGTTGATTGTTGCACGCCTTCATTTTAGTAGCCGCGAGGGGAAGGCCAGCATGGTGGTGCAGCATGAGGGGCCATGGCGAGATGTTCTTGGCATGGCGTGGATAGCTTGGCTAGGTACGTGACCAAGCTAGGGTTTTGGGCCAAAGGCCGTGAGGAGACCTTAGGCGGCCAGGATTTTCTCCAGGGATTGAAGGGAGACCGTTGATTGTTGCACGCCTTCACTTTGGTAGCCGCGAGGGGAAGGCCAGTATGGTGGTGCGGCATGAGGGGCCATGGAGAGTTATATTTGGCATGGCGCGACTAGCTTGGCTAGGTGCGTGACCAAGCTAGGGTTTTGGGCCAAAGGCCGTGAGGAGACCTTAGGCGGCTAGGATTTTCTCCTGGGATTGAAGAGAAACCGTTGATTGTTGCACGCCTTCACTTTGGTAGCCGCGAGGGGAAGGCCAGTATGGTGGCGCGGCATGGGCGGCCATGGAGAGATGTGTTCGGCATGGCGCGGTCGGTGTGGCTGGCATGATTTTCCATTGGCACAGAGGTGCGGCTAGCATGGTTGGCATGCCTTGGCGCGGTTGGTGTGGCTGGCATGATTTTCCATTGGCACAGAGGTGCGGCTAGCATGGTTGGCATGCCTTGGCGCGGTTGGTGTGGCTGACATGCTTTGCCATTGGCACAGAGGTGCGGCTAGCATGGTTGGCATGCCTTGGCGTGGTTGGTGTATCTGGCATGATTTTCCATTGGCACAGAGGTGCGGCTATCATGGTTGGAATGCTTTGGCGCGGTTGGCATGCTTTGGCGCGGTTGGTGTGGCTGGCATGATTTGCCATTGGCACAGAGGTGCAGCTAGCATGGTTGGCATGCCTTGGCGCGGTTGGTGTGGCTGGCATGATTTTCCATTGGTACAGAGGTGCGGCTAGAATGGTTGGCATGCCTTGGTGCGGTTGGTGTGGCTGTCATGATTTTCCATTGGCACAGAGGTGCGGCTAGCATGGTTGGCATTCCTTGTCGCGGTTGGTGTGGCTGGCATGATTTTCCATTGGAACAGAGGTGCGGATAGAATGGTTGGCATGCCTTGGCGCGGTTGGTGTGGCTGGCATGATTTTCCATTGGCACAGAGGTACGGCTAGCATGGTTGGCATGCTTTGTCACGGTTGGTGTGGCTAGCATGATTTGCCATTAGCACAGAGGTACGGCTAGCATGGTTGGCATGCCTTGGCGTGGTTGGAGTGGATGGCATGATTTTCCATTGGCACAGAGGTGCGGCTAGCATGGTTGGCATGCCTTGGCGCGGTTGGTGTGGCTGGCATGATTTTCCATTTGCACACGTGGGAATTACGGTTTGGCTTGTCGTAACCCTAATTTGAAAAAATACCCAGGTAATTATTTAGAGACACATTAAAGGCTTTTCAATAAATGTGCCTAGTAAATGCTTTATCACTTAAATGTTGTGACGTCACTGTCTGATAGGGTTTAGTGTTTTACGATTTTAACCCTAAGCTAAAAACCACCATCAACACCTGTATAGATAAATTTGTCATAATCAGTAGTACAAATCAACAATAAAAATTCAATACATGATATGTAGACGAGTTTACTTAGACGGTCTAAAAAATAAATATCCAAGAATCAACCTAGTATGTAACGAACTGTATCTGAACAGAATCCAACAAAAACAAACCTTGTAATCTATATTTGAAGATACCTATTCTGAAGATTAAATCTTTTAGGTTCAACATAGTCTTTTAGGCTTAAAAACTGTGTAGTTTGGTTAACGTACTACTTTTGATATTTTTACTATAGAGATAAAAAAATATAATATGGAAACCAAATAACACAAGACGTTGGAAAATTATGCAGAAAAATCTTGGGAAATAACAACCGATGCGTAGATGAGATAAAGCATCATCAAACAACTAAGCCATAGACACAGGCTAAAACCTGAATATATGTCCGAAATCCAAAGTAAAGATTTGAGAACCCCAAATAAAACCAGAGCTCAACTTCAGACCAAAGAAAATTTAAATCGCCAGATATGTGAACTTAGTTAATTAATTCCTCAGTACCAAACTGTGAAATTCTTTTAAGGAATTCAAAAAAGGGAGGAAAAGATAAAAATAGTGCAAATGTGACAAAATAACAGCATTCAAAAGCATATATTCCTTCATTACGTTCATGTATTTACAAGAAAGGAAAAAGGACCATATGAGTAAATTTTCACCAAGAAAAAACAAAATGAGGTAGATGGGGCAGACTCCAAATCTTCTTCAGGAGCATCAGAGTCAGATAAATAACCACTATCTCTGATGTCAATATAATCTCTGATCACAAGAGAAGAGTTAGAAGAAGGCTGAGCTGCTACACCACTAGAATCATCGCCATCCCTGACCCTAGTAGGAGGGACTAGTGGGGGTTGCATTGAGTCTAAAGAAAGCTCAAGATCTGAAACTTTATACCGTTCATCCGCAAGCTTTTCTTGGAGATTCGTTATGGTCCGACTATCATATAACGACGAGACGAGCTGAGATGCTCGGGAGATACTGATCCTCAGATCAGCAATGGGAAGAGAAATATACTTGAAATCATCTCTCAAACCTGCAATTGTCTCATCCTTTTCATCAAGCTCTCATTTTCATCAAGCTCTCGTTTATGCTTTAGCTTAAGAGAATCGCAACAAGCTTGAGCAGCAATAAGAGTACTTTCAAGATCAGTCACAGCTTGGCCCATAACTAACTCAGACCACAAGATAAGTAATCTGGTGTTGTCATCTTGCACTTGATCCTTGTTAGAATCTAGAATCTTACAACGAGCAATCTAACTAACGAGCTCGGTGGTCAGCTGATACAATAAGGACGTATCAGAAGAGGTTCTCTAATAAAAAGGGAGAAAAGAATGATTGTGTTAGATATTCGGGTTGGACCCGAATATGGTCTCCCATATTGTATGTGGCAAGCCCGGTAGGGTTCCATATTCCTTAAGGTTTGGAACCTATATAAACATATCTAACATATGTGTAAAGTGTTACGTGATTCCACCATATATCACACATAGGTTTACCATTAGGAGAAAAAATTTTTAAGTTCTTAGCCTGTGAATCAATTTTGTGCTCATCCTATAAGATTGTAGTACCTGCTGATCGTCGTGTTGAAACATTGTTGTCGCTGCTGCTGCTGTTTTTTCTTACTAATCGGAGATCAAGTTCAAGGTACGAACCGATACCCGCTTCCTCTTAATCGTATAATCTCTGATAGATTGAATGGTTACCTGGGCGACCAAGTTGTAGATACGAGTCTCGAAAATCACCAGGTCCAACCTATTAACCTCAATAAGATCGCCAATTCTTAGAAAATTAGACACATCGTAAGAAAAATCCCAAGAACCGTCCCCAAACAAAGATTACAGCTGAACGAATTGAGCAAAATAGGCACTTTGAGAAGATTAATGCTAACTTGGGACATATCTACCATAATCCCCTAGCCTAAAAAGGGTATAAAACCAGCCCAGAAGAATTAGGCAGAAAATAAACCGAGCCACCTAGATGAGCTTGGCCACATGACTCGGAAAAAAACTTGGAGGGACCTTGAAAACCTCCAAAATTAAGGCCAGGTTGGTTACCCTACGGGAATCAACTCTAGGTCTCTTATTCGAGGGATGAAGATAGTCCTCTAAAATAGCATGACCTTTTACCAGGGAATCAGCGTTGGAGGGAAGAACAAATGGTGCCGAGGTGGTCAAGTCACCAACTAGGTGACCACTGTCATATGGAAAAGTAACTGGCACAGAAGTTGGAAGCTCGACTAAGAAGTTACCACCATATATCCTAAATGGCCTTGAAGAAAGTGCATCGACGCCTACGGGCTCAACGCTTGAGGAACCAGTACCCAAGATAACACCTGCACCACCTGATCTAGACGAGTTAGGAAAGGGAGCAACATTAAGGCCCAAAGAGAGATGATCTTTTTTTCTTTTCTTTTTTTGGAAAGGAGAGGGGGTTAAGGAGACCCCAACCTTACAAAGGAAAAAAGAAGAAGAAAAGGAACAAAAAGAAACAAAACAACGACTAACAAAACTGAAGGTCAGGAGACCTGAAAACCACCTAAGATCTTATGTATAATTTCCCAGAAGCATCTTCTTCAATGATATGTTTCAGCTGCTCATCAAAATTGCTGATGTTAATGATAATGAAATCGCCAGGTGGTTTTAAGCTAGTTAAGGAATTAGATGCTTTATTTGTTTCTCTGTAGGTATGTAGAATAGTCACTTCATCTAATAGAGCCCTGTAGCGCTGGATAGATTCCCAGACATGATGGCAGTGCCAAGGGGGCTTGGGGTTTGGGCTCAGTAAGTAGGAGTCCATGGTCAAAGAGTCAGTTCTAAGAGATACCTTAGGATGGTTTTTTAGGACATCCAATTTGAGTCCCGCTTCCACTCCCTGCAATTCATGTTGAGTGATAGTTGATGGAGAGGAGCTACCTGCAACTGCATCCAGATGGGAACCATTATGGTCTCTGATGATGGCTCCATAACCTGCATCTGAATCTGTTAAAGAGCCATTAGTGTTAATTGCAACTATATCTTCTGCAGGTTTCAGCCAAGAGACTTCAATGTGAGCGGTAGTAATGTATCTAGTGTCGCATCTCCAGTTGGTAGACAAGGTTCTGCTTTCCATATTGTCTGGCATGGCAATGGCATATATTTTCAGCTTCCTCAACGATATTGTCATAAATCAGCTCATGGGGGAGATTTTTTTGGGTGAAGATTTTCCTATTCCTTTCACACCATATGTGTTAGAAGAAAGCATTGAGGGTGAGTTTCCTGATAGTTCCAACATCCTTAGCTCCTTTAATATTCTGCACACACCAGCTGATCTGCTGGTCCCAGTCTATGTGTTTAATACCTCTCAGCTCCAAGCGCCTAAGTAATCTGTTCCAGATTGTAGTGGAGTACCTACATTTTAAGAAAAGGTGGTAATCATCCTCCATCATCAAGTTACAAAGGGGACAAGTAGGATCTACTTCCATACCCCAATCCATTAGCTTGTATCTGGTCTTCAAGGCCCTGTGCATAGCCATCCAAGTGATGAAGCAATATCTGGGGATGCAGTTGGGGAACCAGACTAAAGGGCTCCAGTTCACTACATCTTGCTGTGCTCTAAGGCCATTGTAGGTGTATTTTAGGGTATAGTTACCATTCTTGATGGCAGTCCAAACAACTCTGTCTTCCAACAGAGGATCAGTCTTTACTCTGTGTATTGCTTCAACAAAACTGGTTAGAGCATTTGAGAGATTTGTATTTAAGTCCCATTGTCCATTTTCAAGGAAGCTACTCATAGTGGCATCTAAGTGATGATTTGAGTCATAAGAAAAATGAGGATGGAAATGGCTGAAAAGACTACCATTTGGAAGCCATCTATCCTTCCATAGTTTGGTTTTTTCCCCATTTCCAATTAAGTGAAGGATGAACTGACAGGCTATCTCCCTATGATCCAATATCATTCTCCAGCACCAATAGCAGCCTGAGGGGGTCTTGAGAATCCAGAAGTCTCTGTTCTTGATGAGATTTTTGCTAACCCATTCAACCCATATTGTAGCCTTATTGCTGACTATATCCCATATATGCCCGAGGTTTGCTGCTGTGTTTGTGGTAGCAATGCATCTGATTCCTAGACCACCCTCCTTGTATGGGAGGAATATGAGGGTCCACTTGACTGCAGGTTGTTTGTAGATTAGATATACCCCTGCCCAAAGAAAGTTTCTGAAGATGGTGTTAAGAACTTTAATGGTCTTCTTTGGCAGGACAAAACAAGCAGTCCAAAACACCAGCATGCTACTCAACACTGCTTTAATCATAAGGATCCTTCCAGCATAAGATAAAGCTATGGATTTCCAAGACTTAATCCTTGATATCACATGGTACACAAAGGGAGCACAATCAGCATGATACAGTTTTGTTGACAGCAGGGGCAAACCAAGATACCTTTCTGGGAGGGAGCCAGCTTCAATACCTAGAACAGTCTTAATTCCAAAATCAGTGACACTATCCACTGAAGATGAGAAGATGTTGCTCTTTTTGTTGTTGACAACTAAGCTAGTTCTGGTAGAGAAGGTGGTCAGAGCTGTAGCCAGAGATCTAGCAGACTGCAAATTACCTTGCATAAAAACCAGTAGGTCATGAGCGAAGCAGAGATGTGTGATTAAAGGGTATTTGCATTTGGGGTGGAGGGAGAAAAGACTTAAGTGAACTTTCTGGAGCATAATGGAATTGAATAGCTCCATGAGCATGACAAAAAGGTGAGGATATAGGGGGCAGCCTTGCTTGATTCCCTTTTTTGCTTTTGAAATAACCATAAGCCGAACCATTGACCATGATGGAGAAATTAGGAGATGTAAAGCACATGCTCACCCAGCTAATAAACTTTGGAGGAAAGTGGAACTTCTATAGAACCATGAGCAAAGCATCTCATCTGATGCAGTCAAAGGCTTTCTTCAGGTCAATCTTGAGAGTGCATCTTGGAGAACCATTGTCTCTGTGATAGTTTCTGAGCAGCTCATGGGACAGCATGATGTTGTCTTGGATAGACCTTCCTGAGATGAAGGCAAATTGGCAGGGGCTGGCCAAATACTTTATTACATGCTTAAGTCTGATAGACATGATCTTTGAGATACACTTATACATGACATTGTAGCGAGCAATAGATCTAAAGTCATTTAGAGAAGAGGCTTGGGGGGGTTTTGGGAATAAGAGCCAGTAAGGTTGCATTTACCTCTCCCAGCAATTTAGCACTAGAGAAGCTGCTCTTGACAGCCTTGATGAAGTTTGCTCCAATAATTCTCCAACATCTTTTGAAGAAATGGGAAGAGAACCCGTCTGGCCCAGGGGCTTTGTCAGAGTCAATGGTAGAAAGGGCAAAAACAATCTCATCAGTAGTGACATCTTGGTCTATCTTTGTTGCATCCTCTTCTGTGACAGTCTGATGGAGATTAATCTGGTCCCAAGAAGTGGCATCAATAGTGGTGTTATCTTGTAGTCCAAACATAGAGGAGTAGTAATGGACACACTCACTAGCTATCTCAGTATCAGAGGTAAGACGGTTGCCATTTTGATCATACAGAACTAGGATTCTGTTTCATGACCTTCTCTCTAGGATAGACTTGTGGAAGAAAGGGTATTACTGTCTCCTAGCTTGAGCCATTAGACCCTAGATTTCTGCTTCCTCATGGATTCTTCTTGTCTGGCCTTAGTGGCAAAAACTTTCACAGCATATCTCTCAACTGATATGGCGGTTGGGCATAAAGGGTTAGCCTGAAGGGCTTTTTGAGTGTTAGTCATGGTGAGTTTGGCAGCAGAGACTTGAGAACTGAATTGAGTGAATCTGCTCTTTCTCTAAGCTATAAGATGCCTCTTAACATTCTTAAGTTTAGTGACAAATCTGTACATGGGAGTACCTTGGACATATATGTTCCAAGCTGCACTAACAACCTCCATGAAATCTGGTTCATCTGCCCAGGTGTTGAAGTATCTGAAATCTTTTGGGCCAGTGCCTCTATCAGCAAAGGTATTGATGATCATATGAGAGTGATCAGAGATGCCGCGGTTGAGAAATTCTGCGATAGAATCATTGAAGCACTCCAGCCAGGCCATATTGACTAGCACTCTATCCAGTTTACCATAGATTCTAGTTGGAGGGTCTTGATTATTGGACCAAGTAAATAAGTTGGCAATGTAAGGGAAATCAAACAACTCAGAAGCTTGTAAGCATCCATGGAAATTTGAAAGAGAGGATATGTCAGCAGGGGCTCCTCCTTCTTTTCCATGGGAATAAAGGTAGGTGTTAAAGTCTCCCAGCAGGACCCAAGGAAGAGTGTTGTGAGAGGAAAAGTATTTAATGCTGCTCCATAAGGCTTCTCTTTGGTTCTCACTGTTATTCCCATAAATAATAGTGATCACAAATGGGGGGCCATTCATGATGGAAGCTTTAGCATATATTACTTGATCTGAACTGGTGATGATGTCAACTGTAGCTAAATTGGAATCCCACATTAACCAAATCTGGCCCAAATCATGGTGAGCATAGTTATCCAAATAGGACCAACCAGGAAGAATATTATTCCTAATTCTGTCTTTGTTGCTAGCATGAACTCTAGTTTCAACTAAACCGCAAAATTTTAAACCACTATTTCTTATAAAATTCCTTAGCTCCACTTGTTTTAGGGGATCATTCAGGCCCCTGGTGTTCCAGCCTCCTATGTTATTCATTTGAAACAAGCTTGTAAGGATCTTGTCTAACTCGACCCAATTTTTTGAGGTCTGATCCTTTGATACTCAAATGAGAAGGAGAGGGCTTTATGCTTGGCTTGGGGTCCCCCTTTAAACTCACATTCTGTGCTATCATCAGTTTAGGAGGCAGAGTAGGAGCTGCATCCATTGAAGAATGTGTAATAACCTCAGTCAGTGGAGGTACTAAAGAGACTTCCATATTCTCCAACACCTCAACATTATCAGGCTGATCTAGAATAGAAAAGGAGTTTTGTATTGTAGGAAGTTGGGTGGGTAAGCTATTACATGGTTGCAATCTATCAGGTTCAAAACCTGGTGGATATTGAGGAGTGACTAAAACATCAGGGTTAGGGGCTTCGGTATACAAAGCTTTTCTTTTGTTTTTGACTGGTTTCCAGCCTAAATCATCCTTTGGTAAATTGTCTCTGCAATATGATGGGGAACTGAGCCACTGGGAGAAATAACATTGGTTTTGGGAACATAGATAGATGTAGGAGGAATGATCTGTTCCATAACTTTATTTGGGTAGCGAGCTTCACTGTGGCAAAAGGTCGAGCAGGTTGGGCACTGAGCAGGCTTCCACGCATATTCAACATCAACAGTGCATTTGATACCATCATCAAACACTACAGAGATTTCCTTTTTAAGAACTGACTTGGGTGTGATTTCAACACATACTCGAGCAAATGACATTCGAGTTCTTGCCGCTGTTGGACCATCTAGCAAAAGAGGCTTACCTACTACATATGCTATGAAACTTAGCCCTACTGGATTGAAGACGTGCACATGAACTTTTCTGATGGTCATCCAAACTGGAATAGCTTGAATATTCGCCAAAGTTTGCTCAATAAAAGGTTCCCAGCTTCTTACAATAAAAAGGGTATGGGAAATGAACACATGACCATGTTCTAGAGACGTAACTCTATCGTCCTCTAAAGAGAACTTAAGAATAAAAGCTTTTCCTCCATGTACTGTCATCATTAATTCACCTTTAAGATTCCACACTTTCTTTATCGCCTTATTGACTTGGATGTAAGGTAGACTATGGCCTACAAAACCGCCTACTACAAGCTTTTCGCACTCAGTAATATGATTTTCCAAAGCTGGAGAAGGGATTCTAGCAATAAATTCGCCATCAATCAAAACTGGTGGACGATAGCATAAACCAGTCGAAGAACTAGGGAAAATGGTTTTCGATCTACCAACCGCACCATTCCAATTCGATTTAGGGTTTTGAGTATTCCCCATAAGATGGGGTTTAGGGGAGGAAGATGAAGGGTTTGGAAGAGGAGGGAAGGATGAATCTAGAGCTGTAATTCCAGGATCTGGAGGAGGAAACGCCATGGATGAAGAAAAAAATCTAGAAACCTAATCGCCTTAACCTGGTCAAAATCGCACGGCCAGAGTCAATCTTTTCTAGACATGCCTGTTTTGCCCAAAGAGAGATGATCTCTAACTTCTTCGTACCTATAAGGATGAAAATGCTCATCCCATTCGAACCCATCTGTGTGGATCATCGCATGAAGCTCATCACCATCAGTCCCACACAATGCTTTGTAAAAGGTATAAATCGACTGAAAAATATCGTCGGGAATTTTGTACCTCCCTGAACAAAGGAAAAGGGGGTCAAGAAAAAAGGATTAAGAAGAAGACATCCACTTACAGTTGATGCGGTAAGGACCCACATTGAAATAAGAACGCAACCTCTAGTCAGTTTCTAACAGTTCTCTAATATATTCCCAATTCCGAAAGATGGTGATTGGGTTAATATCGTTTTCATCATTTTAGGAAGGGTCGGAACCAAAGTGGTCGGACCCTTAAAACTATCTAATCCCAAAGAAAGCTGGTCAGATTTCCGGTGAATGTATTTTAACATAGACGAACCTGGAACATAAATATCATCATATCTCTAAAAAATATCCAGGGAATCAATTCTACAATGATAATATTTACATGAATTATTGTGTCTAATGTCCGTAGCTATAAACACATAAAACCTGCCGGTTATCTTACCAGGGGCACAGTCTATAAGCATATGATACTCATGAATCAGTGGATCAAGAGGAAGAGTTATCACTGTAAGATGAGACTCTAAAAATAAAAGCTCACCAACCCTAAAGTTAGAAACTCGTGAAACCTTACCAGAAGGTGGATCCGGTGACGGCCGGCGAATCCTAAATCTTTGCAGGTAGGGATAAAGGAAACGTAATTCCTTAATACTGATGATAGACATTCCAATTGAATAGTTGGAAAGTAATAATGGTAAAAAAAAAAAACTGAGAATCGGAATTGAAAAAGACAATTTTACAGGATTTTCTTATTATACCAAGTAAAAAGTAGGAAAGGCGAAAGGTTTTGTTGATGGTGGATTTTCTACAAAGGCTAAAATTGTAAAATCATGATACTGCATGTTTCTGGCCCGGCTTCAGGAATGTATGTGAGAATTCATATTTTATGATCCATGAACCATTTCATGATCTCTGGCTGAGCGAACTTCCTCTCAAATTTATGATGAATATGTTTCTTGAAAGGCCTCTCAGCTGAGCTTTCGATGCTTCACGCATTTCATCATCACCTCTACATAAAATAAAAATGATTGGGCGGCTCCTAGACATATTGCATGCTAGTATAGAGCCTAATGCCTTCAGGACGTCATGCTATTCATTGTTCCCTAACTATACACCCCCTCGGAATGAATATGATGCTTCAATTATCTCATATCTCAATTCTGAAAATAAGTTAATTGTAGTGTGTCATACATCAATTGAATTCCTAGAAGATAATCTATTTATCTCATTACTCCGTTCCATGGCTGATCCTCTGCTAGATTCCATGGATTAGTAATAGATAACCATTTTATCTCATTACTCTGTTCCACGGGTGATCCTTAGTTGGATTCCATGGATTAGTAATAGATAATCGTTTTATTTTATTACTCAGTTTCATGGCTGATTCTCAGCTGAATTCCATGAATTAGTAATAAATATTCGATGATCGGGCATATGGGCCGCCACCGATTAAGCCCCGAGAAAATGGTGCGAGTGAACTTAGCGATAATGCACAAACAAGCACCCGAATGCACGAACGAGCATTCAAAAATATGGACGAACGAGGAAACCTATGTAAAATAGGAGAGAAAAAATAATATTAATAAAATAATAAAAGAGGCGCCTAGGGAACCAGGCTTACCATCCGGCCGATCATGCCGATGTGGCCGGCCACATGCCATTCCCATTACTTTACCATTATTTTATTATTTTTCCTAATCTCATGAAAACTCATTTATTTGAGCAAATTTCCTTGTTTGAGCAAAACTCTTGGTTTCTCCATATTTTCCTTCAAACGATAAAAAAAAAAAAAAAAAATAGGGAAGGGAGTCATGGGACCGGGCCACCTAGCCGACCGTCCATGCCCTAGCCTTGCTTGATCCCACACCCTATTATCTCATATTTTATTATTATTATTTTTTTCATCTCATGAAACTCCTTCGTTTGAGCAAAAAACCTAGTTTTGCATATTTTCTCAAATGAAACTAAGCGAGGATCCAAAGAAAGAACTATATAAATAATTACGAGAACACAGGAAGACACTCAGCTATGCCGGCTACGGGCCAATCACCTGGAAGCATGGGAGGCGTATATAGGGGGAAGACCCAGGAAAAGAAGATGGCGATTAATGAAAGAAAAGCACCCCTTAGTGGTGTTGATCCACAGCCGTGCGAGCGGTACCACCACTTGACGCAGGTGCTAGAGTCAGTGTAGATGGCTACTAACCTAAGGGCTCTGAGAGTAAAGTTTGAAACCGTTTTCAAAGCAGTGTAAATAAGGCCTTCTCGGGAAACCTCAGAGGAGAAGTTTCATCCAAATTTTTAAATAAATCTTCGCCAAGGTAGAAAAGATAGCATAATTATGCTCTAGCCCTTCATTGTCATATTCATGTAGTCTACAATCTTCGGTTGTTGCACATCTTCGGTTTCTAGCTCTCCATGTGGGGGCATCTGGATCCTTTCATCCTATTTATCCCGTTGCTGTAGTTTCTGCTGTGAGTCTTCTTTCGTCAAAAATGAGATCTACTTGGCAGCAGGTCCTATAGGTCTTTAACGAAGTCTATGTATCTTTCGACGAATTGGGAAAATCATAAGGCCAAAATGTCAAATGGTCGCATGACTGACTAGGATATTCACGACAAATATTAAAATATCATTATTTTAATATTCTTCAAATATTGGTCGCACGAGCAAAGTTTTACTTGCTCATTCGAGCAAAATCGAGAGTTTCAGTCAAGATCAAACTCTTCTGAAAATCCAAAATATTGCGCAAACGCGCACCAGAAAATATCAAAATTCCCAGGACTGGGACACGGACAATATGGTGACACGGTCATGCCACCTTGACCGACCAAGGTCGTCCCTTAGGCTTGCAAGGAGCCGGTCCCACACTCTTTCACAATTTTGGCCTAATTAGTTTTCAACAATTCATATTGGGTTCAAACTCTTTCCAACCAACTTGGAATTTGCTCAATCGACCACCACATGGTCCCACAACCACCAAGGGATGGTTTCACACCCCTTGGCTGGTCCTTCATCTCTCCATAATTAGGTTTTATTACCTAACGCTCAGACGAGCACTATATTTTTAATAAATTATTAAACAAGCATTTAATCGTCCTTTCAACAACTGGTCAACAAAGGACTTTGGTGCATGCTCACTTGAATACCTAGGAGCTAAATGGTCAGCCATCATCCCTTATAGCCGGTCCCTCCTTCACTCAGTGATTGATTTTCAGTAAATCATCAATTGATCAGCAATTGATCAAAATTAGGGTTTCGAACTGAATGCTCTGCAAATCATAATTCTGAGCAAGTTTAAACGCTAACAATTTTATGTTGATCCAGCAATCAACATCTTAAATTAATTACATAATATTCGGTCCAACTACCAATATTTTAATTAATAATTTATTTGGTCATGCTACCTATAATTCATCAAATGAGCAATATTTGCTCAGAGGAAGAATATTGATTCAAGTATCAATATTCAATAATTTTACTAAATGAGCAATATTTGATCAGACAAAACTGGTAATATTGATCCAACTATCAATATTCAAAAATTCGTTAATTGAGCAATATTTGCTCAAACTATCAATGTTCATTATGATAATTCAATTATCAAAATTTATTCGAGAACTATACGTCCTAGCAGACATGTTCAATCCATAAATCATAGAGCACTCGGCAACCATGCTCGAATGAACAATACTTAGACTCATCGTCTAATCAAGTCAACAACTGACTAATTAAATACATGTCTGCCTTGCAGACTCCACGTTCGTGAGATATCAATCACGTGACATGGGGGATATTAATTAGGGTTTTGGTCTGACGGCCTACGGTACGTGTATTCATCCACAATGAGAAATGTGATTAAGTCGTGCAAGCAGTTGAGGGGGTTAGCAAAGTAGTGGGTGGACAATCAACCAAGTATTCACATGACCTAGAACTGGTTAAACCACGATTCCCACTCTTTCACTCGAGCAATTGTCACATTTACTGAAGATCAATGTGTCTACATTCTAGCAATATAAATAAGTTTCTGAATCCACGATTGAAAATGGACTGTTTTTGAAGACAATACTCGTCTAACCAAGAATTCTCATCAACTCTCAACAAAGCAGAATTCAAACAATCTATCAGAACTTATTCGAACCCAGCAATTCATTTACATAAGGTTTTACCTAAACACCACCCATGTTTTTCCTAAGTGCCACTCACAGTAAAAAAACTAAAATAATTTTCAACCTAATTTGAAGTGGGTAATAAAAACCCACCTTATTCCTAACCTATCACCTGTAACAGCAGATGCAGCCTTCCCCACCTTCAATTTACTAAATCCAACATCACCATGTGTAACATCACGATCTTAATCTTATAGAGATTGAAGTATTAGTTTTAATTGTAATTTTAATCTTAATCTTATTCATGAATTTTTGATTTTAATCTTAGTTTATTTTCGATTAGGTTTATTTTTGATGGATACAAGTTAAGTTTTGATTTTGATCTTAGTCACGATTCCAAACTACAGAAACTATGATGACAAGATTTATGTGATTCCATTATAGCAACAAACACTAGAGCCTTCCCAATTTTGATATAATATAATTTGAAAACTTTGTAACTAAGATCCATAGATTGTATGTAGTACTATGAAGAGGGATTGGTGATGCTGGAGTGGTGACTGCGTTTGTTGTATTAGGGCGGCAAGTGGTAATGATAATGGCTTGATAGGTGTTACTGTAATAGGACGGTAGTAGAGAAGATGGATTTCTCTTTCCCACTTAAATTAGGTTTACATTAATTGTGTTTTTAGACCGTGGGTGGTACATAGGTAAAGTGTGGGTGGTATTAAGGTAAAAACTTTACAGAAACCTACAACACATTCACAATCCTTGGTCATCATTGATCTCACACACTTTTCATATTCCCTCATACATATCAACCCTCTTCCCTCTTTTGTGAGCGAATTGACTCTGGAATGGCCATTTCTTGGTTTAGGCCGGAGTCCCACAGATTGATCTCTCGAACTCAAAGCACTCCCGTGCAGTGTATCTATTTGAGGTTAAGCAATATGCTCGTTTGAGGAGTACCGTCCGCACGGTCGTCTCTTCACTTCATAAAAAACCAGTAAATAGTTTTTTCCCGATCAACAGGATTGTAACCGGTAAAACATAAATCACTCTCACGTCTCTACAAGCATTAAAGACACGTATAGTGACAACCTACTACTACAAGTCAAAAAGTAAAAAACTGACGGTGGGTAAAAAATACTCATAAAAAATACCAAACTTTTGGTATTCCAAGTAGGTGAACAACACACCAAAATTGAAAACTACGTCAATAATTAGCAGCAGAATAGAACAATATTTTTAAAGAATAATTGAGCATCACAAGATTGATTAGATCGATTACTGAGCAAAATACAACTCAAAGACAAAGCATGATGCAAAAAACAACAAATCCTTTATGGCGGTTGATGTAGTTTTTACAATGGAAAGAAAGAGATTCGATTCTCGGACTTGTGAAGTTGATTTTGGACTCAAATTATAAAATTAAACTAGCAAATAAATGAGAGATTATAACAAAATTGAGTGATATTGGGACTTAGGATTTCACCAGATTTCATATTTATGTGGTTCAAAAATATTTCTAAACAATTATAGCTCATATGATAAAAAGTCGTTGACTCTAATTCTTTGCCTAAGATAGATTTTGAAAGCAATGACTGTAAATCTAAAGCATGGAACACCAAAATACTTAATCTAAGCATGAACCATCAATTGAAATCACAACCATTCAATAAAAATCATAAATCAATTTAATTATAGTGCAAAAAGTCATTAAAAAAAATTATTTACCACAATCGTGAAACTTGGCTTCCTCCATTGTCCCAGTGATGGGGTTTAGCTTTAAATTACAAAAGAATTAAAAAGAAGAAAAAAAATCTAAAACTTAGACTCCCCCCTCACTCCCTGTATCCACAGTGTATTTATAACTTTCAAAGGTGTTTATGGGTAAAAACTATTTCTGCTGGTTTTGGTAATTTTGGGTGTGTGGATGAGAAATGAATCTAAACCCTAAATAAATGCACTGCACGGGAGTTCTTTTGATTCGAGAGATCAATCTGTATAATTCTGGCCTAAACCAAGAAATGGTCGTTCCATACTTGCTTCGGTCACAAAGCGAAGGAGATGGGGTTGATCTTAGGGAGGGAAGCGAAGAAGAAGTTGAGATTGTGAAGGTGTTGGATGTTTATGACTTGTATCAGAATATCGAACTGGCTTGCAATACTGTAAGCAATCAGCTCTTGTGTTTTCTGGATACGAATGATAACAATTGGTTTTCTGTGTTTGTCCTGTTTTTGAAATAGGTAAAGGACCTATTTATACAAGTCATCGAGCGCAAACCCTTATCTCGTAGGAAGTGGAGGAAGTTGAGTGATGGAGTAGTGGGGTCTTGTGGGTGATTGCACGATCACGTATTAGCCCACTTCTCCCATCATCGCTAACTGTCCATGCCTCCTGACACGTTCTTGTGATGGCGCATTGCACGCTGCACGTTGTGAACCGCCAGAACAATACCCCAGTAAGTACCCCCTAGCTGTGACATGCTTGATATCTTGAATGAGTGGATCGTGGGACCCACTATAAGTAGCATACCGTGCTAAGTTAAATAACTAAGTTATTTAATAAATCGATATTTATAAAATATCGTGTATGCTCAATGCATGTAATGCATCGCAAACAATTAATATGTATGAAGCATCGCTGTTTTAAAGCTTAACGGAGTAAGTCGAGGATTAAGCATCTTAAAATAGATGCATGTCCGACCATCTTCGAGTGATTATTTGGAGGCCGCATGGCGGGCCATCCCTTGGCCGATCACTCCTTGTGGTAGAGTGACGGGCGGTGATCACCAAGGTACCTCATTGGCCATTTAACTCTCAGCCTAGGTTGCCTAACCAAGATGGAAAAGTTGGACGGAAGCATATTTGTCACCGTTGATGATTTTTAGGGTTTTAAAGAGGTGCGCAAGCATCACTCTTCATCTTGATCGAAATCAAGCATGAACAATATTTTTGGTGGGACCGACCGGGCATGCTTGTAGACGTCTTTCCGGTGTACATGTCCATACCATTCTATCTCATGGAAGTACGATCTGGGCCATTCAATTTGTCTAGCAAAGTGGTTATGATTGTTTTGCGGCAGAAATCAATTGCCGCAAAGGTTTTAGAGGCCACCCGACATGCCTCCTTAGGGCGTGCGTTCCGAAGTGCCTGGACATGGTTGGCCTAGGCCGGTCGGTCACACGTATAGGTGGGCCCACGGTGACCACGTTGATGCTCTTTGGACCCCTTAGTCTATATATACACCCTCCATCCAAGCTGGCGAAGATGGATGGTCGTGATCGAACTGCGACTCATATGCCATGCCGCAAACCCTAATTAGGGTTTTTAAACGTTCACGTACACGCGAATTGGTCCAAACGAATTGGCAAGCTGCGCTTCTCCTTTGAGGAGACCGATTGTATGGGGCCCATATTAGGCCAGTGGTGAACATGTGTACACCTTCCTGATTGTCCTAAGTTCGATCTAAGCCATCCAAGCATGCCAGCGAAGTTGGATGGTTGTGATCCATTTAAGATACTAATGGAATTCCGCAACCCTTTAAAGCATCACGCTAGCCATGTTTTGAGCAAATGTTTATTGCTCCATGGCTTTGTCGTGAGAAAATCGATCGGGCAGGGATAGAGTGGGCCCGCCAATGTGCGTGTTAGCGCCTCCTCCATCTTTCATGGTGCGATCTAACCCGTCCAATCAAGCAAGTGAAGTTGGACGATCGTGATCATTTTGAGACTATCTTAAGCAGTCTTGCTCACTCGAGCTTCTTCCAAAGCAGCGCGGCTACCCTACTTTAGGGCTGGCGTTTTGGCTTGCTAGGAAGTATAGTATAATGTTCGACCGGCTAGGGCATAAATAGGCCTGCTGGTGATCATCAAGGTGATATCCTGCTCCTTCTAGGGTTCTTCTAGGCTGGTTAAATTATGCGGTCAACCTGCGTGGCCGTGATCGTTTCTGAGACTGATATGGACAGTCCAGATTTCCCTTAGGAAATTAAATATGCTCAATCGGGCTAATATAACATACCAAGCGATGTAGCCTGTACGGGTATTTCGTGCATGCCTTTCCATTATCACTTGGAGATTCGTGTTACTATGCTAAGAGCAATGCTCAGCCGTCATGCCGCACCAATAATGAGAGTTCTGCGGGAACAACACATAAAATATTAGGCAAATCATGCATTATAAATAATGCTAAAATTCACAGGGTATTTGGGATTGTTGATACATGCTTCATCCTGGATGAATTTTGTATATTTATTGAATTGCTTCAAATAAATAAAACGATAGGATTTCTGCGCTCATCATTTGTCAAATGGCCTTACCCTTTGCAGGATGTCAGCACAAAAATTGGTTTTATTGTAGTTGCAGGAATTCCCACAATACATCCCTCATAAGAATTCATGATAATCAACACATCTTTTAGATCAACAACGACATTTTTATTAATTGATTTATGGAGTTTTATAAGAAATGAAATCAAGAATACCACTACTGTTCTAAACTTTCTCTCTCCTCAAGACTTTCTCTCTACTCTAAAAAGATCTCTCTCTCCCTTAAGCCTATTCGGCTCTTTATATAGGATATTACATAGTAGAGGACAGCTAAGGTGTCCTTTATTTTAGGATATGGCTTGCGATATTCTAGAGGGTATACAAATTTTCTTTTCGCAATATTCCTAAATCAAGCTAGATCTTCACATCTTTCTCGTGTTATGATGGTGTCATCTGTCACGTCATTTCTGTAATCATTCTGCGATATCCTCGCAATGTATTATAGGTGAAGGTTTCGCAAGAATAATACTGTTGTGAGATTATGATCCTACATCTTGCCTCTTCTCATGTCTTTTCTGCGAAGAAGAGAATTATATGAGAAATTGTACTTCAAAATGCCGTAACGTCTCATCTTTCCGTATTATTCTATACTGACACAATTTTGTATTATACACATAATTCATTACATGTATCTCTTCCTCCATCTGTTTCTTGACACGTCGTTCTCAACCGCTGCTCCTCAACCGTTCATGTCTACTCTTTGCATTAAATGTGTTTATCTTCTCAAGAATTCTCTCTATATATATTCTTCTCATTCTTCTCTTCCATTCTTTTTTACTTTTCTTCTTATCTTTTCTGCAACTCTTCTTAACCGTTTCTCCGTAAATTCCGCTCCTGCTACTGTAAATTTTCTCATTTCTACTTCTCTCAATATTTAATTTCTTCTTCATTCCCATACTCACAATTCCTCCAGTCAGTCGTAAATATGAAACTTCTTTCGTAGAAGTTCAGAAAGATCTCGAAAAGAAGGGTTTTACATTAGCCACCATTCCCAATCAAGGAGCTAAATACATTCTTTCTACTAAATTGTTTTTTGATCATCATTGTGATGATAAAGAAGTCATAGTTTCGCTTGGTCAGATTCTCGTTGGCTTTCCCATTCCTCTCTATGATCCCAATCTTCCTTTATTTTACGAAATTCTTGCTCATGCGAACTTCTCGCGAGCCATCTACCAATTGAGTGGGGACTGCATTCGTTTAGTTATTGAATTCACTAACTGTGGTGCTGGTAAAGGGTCTCTTTATAAAAAAGAAGCTAGGGATCCAGAATTTAAGGAGTAGGAAATACTCCCGAAAAATATACATTAGAGAGTTTCTTTGAGAATTATGAATTAATACCCATGAAGAAAGATTGTACTCGCTGGGTGTCCGCTTGAAGAGAAAAGATAATATTGATGTCGATAAAATGCTTATGCATGATATCGATTGGCATTCTGGTAAGAATAACACTCCTTGCCAATCTAAAGATGACAGATGGTGTGTTTTTCCACTGGTTCTGAAGGGGCCTTATATTTCTGGTTCAAATGTACTTCCTGCGAATCTCGCTGCTTATCAACCTTGGGCATTTAATTGGCCCGAGAAAGTGAAAGAGGTATGTCTTCAAGTCTTGCTCACTTCATAATCTTTTATTTATTGTTACTTTCTTGTTTTCTAACTCTTGAGAAAATATTAGATTAAAAAGTTGGGAGCAAGCTACAACGGGACTAATAAGGAAAGCACCCTGGCGGCGCTTCGTTCAATCACGGATGAAGTAAGAAACATTTTCTTTATTTTTAACAATATTGTTGCCTCTGTTTCTTACCTTCATTCGTATGCGAAGATTGGTGTTGCAATTGTTGAAGAAGAAGTATCTAAGTTTCAAAGACCAAAGGCAAAGGTAAAGGTGTTCTTCGCAAAGAGAAATCAACAGCCTCGTCTTCAAAGAAAAGAAAAGTTTGTTCTCCCTCTCCTTAGAATTCTCAATCTGGCAAAAGTTTTGATGATGGTGATAATGATGGTATTGATACTTCTTTCGCAAGGGAAGATTTTACACCTGAATCTTCTATGGCACAATTGTCCAGTATTTTCTATGACTCCTTGCAAGGGATTGGAGATGTTCCTCTTACCAACACATGCAAGGCTCTTGCAAACATCTGTGATACTCCTTTATTGGAGGGTGATGCTTCTCTTCGCGGAGTCTCCAGATCAGTGACCCCTAGCTTTCTGAATTCGCTTGGTATTTTGGTATGCCTTCATTTCTGTATTTCTTCATTATTACGATTCATAATTATATTCTATCTTGAAAAATTTGCATCCTCTTTCGCAGACTGGAAAGGCTTCTTTCGCTGTTGCCTCAGATTTGGAAAGAAGACATGTGGTTCTTGGAAAGAAGACATGTGGTTCTTGAAAAGAAGAACCTTCAAATTCTCAAGAGTAATGAAGAACTGGAGGCTGAAGTTGTTGATCTTCGTGAAAAGAATAAATAATTAGAAATTGATTCTTCCGATCAAAAGAATCAAACATCCAGTCTCCAAGCTGCCAATCAACAACTCTATGGTATGGGGATTTTCCTCTTTTCCTTTATTTTGTTTTCTCATTATCCTCCCTTATTTTAATTTATCATTTTCGCAGACGTTTATGGCCTTTCTGATGAAGCCACTCTTCTTCGCTCATTCCCCAATTCTATGGATAATGATACCCTTCCTGAACACCTTAATAGTTCTTTAAATAGTTTTTCAAATGACAAGATTAAATATCTTTCCATAAATGAACTTAGATCCAAACTTCGCCTCTTAGAAATTGACCATAGATCCAGTTTGGGCTTAGCCAATAAATTTAAGTGTTTCTATCTTAACTCTAAAGAGGAAATTAATATTTTAAGAACCAAGAACAATAACCTTATAGATGATAAATACCGCATCGCTAGTCAAGGTGCTCAAACTTTGGCGAAATTTCATGAAACTCTTCTTGAGGTTCAAATTGAACGAGATGAAGCCAACCGCAAAAGTGTTGTACTTAGCGAAAGAGAGATTCAAATTCTCTCCCGTCTTCTCATAAATAGTGATGATGAATTCGCTTGGGCTGCAAAAGTTTTAGATGATGCCAGAAATAATCTAGGTGTAAATGTTAGCCTCCAAACTGAGCACACGGCCTTGGTTAGGGATATGATTTCTGACAGAGAAGGTTGTTAACTGTACTTCCTTATTAATCATTTATGTTTTATAAATTTTCACCAAGTTAATGATTCATTGTTACGTGTTCGCATGAGCTGAGGAGAGATTTCGCAGAAGAATTGAAGAGCTTGAGGCTGAAAAATAGCAGCTCGCAAAAGATCTTTCTTCTCGCAATGATAAATGTTCTAGACTGAAGAGTCAATTAAAGATCACTGTTGCGAACTTTAAAAATGATGTTATTCTTTTTCGCAACCAGACTAAGAAGGTCTGTGATGACAATAACATTCTTCATTATACATATCCTTGCCTCTTAGAAGAAATTCCAAAGAATGTACCTCCTCTGGACATCTCTGACAGTGATGCTAGCGAAGAAGATGAAGAAGAAAGATAATCTGATGAAGATGAAGAAGAATCAAGAAAAGAATAATTCTGCTTCTTTCTTTAACTTTTTGTAATATCTGTATATTCGCTCTTTATTCTTCTGTTCTTGTAATCTTTTGCTGTAAACTTCTTCGAATTCTAATATAAATTTCATTCCCTTTTATTTCTTCCTGCATATGTTAGAAAAGCAACTCTTTTTTGCAATATGGTTAATCAATAAAAAATTATTAATCTTTTAATTTTATGTATAAATCTATCATATGGAGGCAAATAACATGTTCTCATTCTATTCATTCCCATACTTGCCTCTGTTATTTGTGTCCAAATGAAAGATTAAGATGGTCATTTTCTAACAATAAGATTATGCAAAATCTTCATGTTCTCAATTTCGCAGTCATTTCTGCATAATCTCGCAATCACATAATTTGGGAGATAATCCTTGATATTTTTATGGATTTTACTCATTCTTGTTCTCTGATGTGGTCTTATTTTTCCTTCCTAAGTAAAGGTTTTATTATGCCACCTCTTGTCATAGTGACAAAATCGCAGGACGTCTTTGCATTTTCATGCAAAAACCCATTGATCTTGCCTTAACTTTTTCTTTTGTCATTTTTGTTGCGACAATATGACGGGCCTAAATATTCCTACGAAAATAAAGCCCCATGACATTTCCATCTTGTAACAAAATCGCAGGACGTATTTACACTTTCATGTATTGACCCATTGATCTCGCCTTATCTTTCTCTTTTGTATTATTGCCTCTTCAGGATTGTTGCACAAATATGACAAGCCTAAATATTCTTGCGAAAATAAAGCATCCTGACATTTGCGTCTTAAGACACTTATCATCTCCCTATTGGAGGGTGCCACCCTTATCTTCCCCCTGTTTTCCCCTTCAAGGAGACGTACCTCTACCATACAAGATTAGCTCCTCCCATCCGGTCTTAACAATAACCAGTTGTTTTCGCATCCTCTTATCCCTTTTTCCTATATGGATTATGGTTACGAGACTTCACCCTAAGTGGGGTTTTCTTCGGGCCGAGTGCAGCATAAGCCAAGACTTGCCAAGAATGGCCAGGTACGTTCCAGACGACCCAGGCACTCTTGGCTCAACCGTGTACCTCGGCGCCTTGATCAGATTCGGCACTCCTTAGGAGATACCTTCTCACCTTAGTCACCCAACCTAAGTCATATGCTTAAGTTGAGAATCCAAGGCGCCTCTCCTGGATGGGCTTTATTGACCCCAAATATCCATGACTCAGGTTCCAGGGGCGGTGTAACCTTTTCGCTGAGTCATGCAACATGTACCCCCTTCTATGACGCACTTTAAGTCTTACATTTGCCTCTTGCGAAATTTTGATTTCGCGAACTAGGGTGTACGTCATAGTAGGTTCGCCCCTTTCTGATTGTTTTGTTTTTTCTTTTGTGTTTTAGCTCTATTATAATTTCTCAATCTCATATTTGTCATTCAATAAAACATATTTTTTGAAATTTTTCGCAACAAATCAATCACACATCATTATTTCTATTCTCAATTTTACTTTCATTTCACATTTTAAGTTTCTTACCTTTGCTACTTTCTGCCTCTGCGATTTTGATATTTTCTACTACTTTTGTATCTTTTGCGAAATGTTCGCCAACTCTTATTTTCAGCAAGCATTGGCTTCACAGGGTTCATTCTTCACTCTGTTCTATTGCATCTACTATCAATCTCTCACTTCTTTGTTTCTCTCTGAAGCTATGCTTCCAATTCACCTTCTTCGAAACTCATTCTTCATTTGATTCTACATCGATTTCATAACAATTCTTCCCTCCAACCCAATCTCCTTTTATGATGACAACTCCACTGGGATGAGGGAACTTGATGCACTGATGAAATATCGATGCTACGCCTAGAATCCCATGCAACCAAGGTCGGCCAATTAAAGCGTTATATGGCGACTCCACGTCGACAACATGATAGGATCCGGAGATGCCTATATATAATAACCGCAATCGCACGGTATCTACAATGCAGACAACGACAAGTACGGGTCGTTCCCACGAGGAGCGGTGGAAATACTGTAACCAATATTCTCAAATTGAGTAACCAACAAAGATGTTTTTGGATTTTTATAATTGAAAAAGAAATAATAAAATTAAACTAATAAAATAAAATCAATAGGAAAAACAGTAACCAGGATTTTATCGTATCCACTACTATTTCTGTTAAATTACTGAAATGAAACATAACTCAATGAATATTTATTTATCGTATGTTCTATTGGCATCACCTATTATAAGTATTGGAGTCGCAAATATTGATGGGACACCCTAAGCATGACATATCAAAAGATTAAACCAAAGCATGCACCATCAAATTGTGTTAGCGAGAAAATTATACGAACTAAATATAGTTCACAAATTTTATTTGGCTTTTCTAAGCATAACCCATCAAAAAAATTAACCTAGCATGGATCATCAAATAATAAGACAAACATATTCGCAAAACTAATTCACTGAGCACATAGGTTTTTAAAACCGGTATAACAACAACCCATATTTCGATTAATCAATAAATAAGATCATGGAATTAATTAAATCAAATCATAATAGTCTTTGCTCAATATTTTTCAAATCAAAATAGCCTAAAACTCCAAGTGGTTTCAACATAAACCCTAGTTGCACAAATCTAGCAAGACATGGAAATGGATTTCTCAAAATCCATTAAAACAATTAAGAAAAGATAGAGAGATTAAACAAAAGTGATCGTCATCTCCTCTTCTTTTTGTTATGCGCAAACCTCCACGGCCGCTCTCCGTTTCTCCTCTGTCTGTCATGAACAGAGATAACCAGTGATACTCCTCAAAGCCGGCCTCCTTTTTCTTCTAATTCAGAACAAGGAAAGTATCTCATAAACGGTGCATGGATGTCATCACAATGCCAACTTTGGAAAGAAATATACTTCCAAATTTTAAGCATTCACTGTATAGAGATATTCATGTTTGACCAACAACCAAAGTTTCCAAATCCCACTCAATCCATTATTAAAGGTAAGTAAGCCAGCAACTTTGCTTTTCTTTTTATTTATTAATCCGTTTGCGCCACTACTCCAGAAAAATTCATTTTTTCCCCAGGACATACATAATCGATGCCATAGATCCAAAGCGCACTTCATCATGTGTATCTTCACGGCAACCTTACAGCAACACTCGTCTATCGACCGCAAACAACTAGCCGAGACATCTTAACCACAACCAAACAAACCCAAAAATCATTAGACACTTCCAAGTTGTTGTGTGTTTCTTAGCCAAGAACTCCAATTTCATTTTCAGGAAAAACCCAATGTAACCATCACTTTACAGCCATTCAATTCTTTCTCCAGTAGTTGTTCGAATAATGACCAGCTCCTTCATAATCATCACAATCTACCGGCCAAACCCAAAACTCCACTGCAGAGAACTCTTCACTGCCAACTGCCCAATTCAAATCTCAGTACAGAATACATCTTGTATTGATCATACTTTCATCGTAGGTACAAACTCCACTTTTTTTCGACACTGGAGAATACCCATCGAACTCAGGGCTGCAAGTATCAGTTTCAGACAGAACACGATAGTTTTGGTGAAATGTTCCACACAGATATTGTGGATTCTCAAGAAATATATAGAGCCATAAACGACTATTATTATAGAGGATATTATGGGTTTTGTATACCAAAAATACATAGATGACAGACAATATAATGTCGAAATAATTTGACAACTACTGATTGAGAGGATTCAGCTGAAGTTACGGCTTTGATTGAGCTTCATGAGTTGTATCCTTAACATCCTCCCTCAAGTTGAACATGAGTTGTTGAATGTTCAACTTGTTCCGGAGATAGAGAAACCTTGGTACTGACAAACCCTTAGTAAATATGTCAGCTACTTGATCTTTAGTCGAGATGAACCATACCAGAAGTTGTTTGACCGCCACTCTTTCACGCACAAAATGATAATCAATTTCTATGTGCTTCATTCGAGCATGAAAAATCGGGTTGGCTGTTAGATATGTAGCCCCTAAATTGTCACACTAAATTGTCGGAGCTCTTACTTCAACCCCAAGTTCTTTTAGCAAAGATTGAAGCCATATTATTTCAGAAGTTGCTATGGCTATGCCTCTATATTCTGCTTCCGTGCTCCAAGATACAAGATTATTGCCAAAGTAGATGCAGTATCCACTAGTGGATCTGCGATCATCAATACTCCCCGCCCAATCCGAGTCAGAATAGGCATGAAGACTGGTATCTGTAGATTTTCGCAAAAGCAAGCCATGTTGAACTGTGTGCTTGAGATACCTGAGTATGCGTTTGATTAGCTCCCAATGCTCAATGTAAGGGTCTTGCATGAACTGGCACACCTTGTTCGCGGCTACAGCAATATCAGGGCGAGTAAGATTTAGATACTGCAGCGCTCCACACACACTTCGATAAAGTGTTGGATCTTCAAATCTTTGTGTACCCAATCTGCTGATTTTAGTATTCACAGCCAACGGAGTAGAAACTGGTTTTGCAGCATCCATCTTTGTTCGTTTAAGAAAATCAGTGATGTATTTTTGTTGGCTCAACAACACCGATCCTTTTTGCTTAATAACTTCTATTCCCAAGAAGTAGCTGAGATTGCCTAAATCTTTGATTGCAAAAATAGAATTCAGAGAAGATATTAGATTTGTAATAAGAGCATAATTGGACCCTGTGATAATAATATCATCAACATAGATTAAGACATAAGTTACTCCATCTGAATTCTTCTTGATAAAGAGTGAATTGTCTGCAAGAGACCCTTTGAAACCGAGCCCAACTAGATAGGTGCTGAGCCTTGAAAACCAAGTGCGAGGAGCTTGTTTTAGACCATAGATTGACTTGTTCAACTTGCAAACATGAGTTGGATAGTCCGGGTGAATATAATCAACCGGTTGTTTCATATAAACATCTTCGGTCAGAACACCATGTAAGAAGGCATTCTGAACATCTAATTGTCATAAGGACCAACCATTTGCCACTGCAATTGATAAGACAAGCCTGATAGTACTTGGTTTAATCACAGGACTGAAGGTTTCTTCATAATCAAAACCTTCTCTTTGATTGTATCCCTTAGCCACTAGTCGAGCTTTTGGCCTGTCAATCGTACCATCTGGTTTCTGTTTAACTTTGAAAACCCATTTCGATCCAACCAAATTCATCCATGGTTCATGTGGTACATAGATCTATGTACAATTAAGAATATGAGCATTAATCTCATCATCCATAGGGGGTATCCATATCGGATTTCTCGATGCTTATGTATAAGACGACGGAGCTGTGAGTGATGTCTCTGCAAGTGGATATTTTGATATTGTAAGTCAAAGCTTGTTGATCGGTTTCTTGATACCATCTCTAGCCCTGGTGATCATATGATGTTGTGGTGTTGGTGCTGATGGAGCCGGTGGAGCTGACTGCATCATAGATGGTTGTGTTGCTGAAGTAGTTGGTCCTGCAGAAGTGGGTACTACTGTAGATTTTGATGCTGCTGTATTTGGTGTTGACGGCACATTATCCATATTTGGAGACAGAGGTGGCGACTGCAAATTATCTATACCAGGTGATATTGGTGGAGTTTGTAGCAGAGAAGTGGATGGTTGAGAAGCAATATTCTAATGAACTGGTCTAGAAAAAGTGGGTGATGCAAATATTTTTGTGGATATGGATGACTTGGAAATGGGTTTAGTGATACATACCTGTTGCTTGGCAGCAAATGGGAAGCTTGTTTCTACGAACCTGACGTGTCGAGAGATATACAACCTTCCTGTAGGTACATGTAAGCACAAATATCCTTTGTGTGCGCCACTGTAACCAATGAATACACACGGTAGTGATCTTGGTTCAAGTTTATTAGATACATACGGGCGAAGGCATGGATAACATAGACATCCAAAAACTTTTAGAAAGGAACAGTCAGGAATTTGATTGTATAAGAGTTGTAGTGGAGATTTGACTTCATGTTGAGATGCAGGTAGTCTGTTAATAAGATAACGAGCAGTTGAGAAAGCTTCTACCCAGTATGATTTTGGCATTGATACATGAAATAAAATAGCTAATCCGGACTCAGTGATATGTCTAATGCGTCTTTCAGCAATGCCATTTTGTGCAGATGTGTGAGGACATGAAAATCTATGTATAACACCAAAATTATTAAGAAAAGAAGTGAACTTCCTAAACTCTCCACCATTGTCAGACTGAAAGACCTTGAGTTTATGATTTGTTTGCTTTTCTATCAACTTTTTGAATTGAATAAAGATGGGAAGAGCATCTGATTTTCTAGCAAGTGGGTAAATCCAAGTATAATGTGAGTAAACATCTAGAAGGAGCAGATAATATCTGAAGCCATCTTTTGAAACATGTGGTGAAACCCATAAATCAGTAACAATTAAACTCAATGGTTTATCAATAATTGTATTACTGGTAGGAAAAGGAAGTTTATGACTCTTGCTCATATGACAAGAGTGACAATAATCAAACTTCTTATTTGAAACAGGAAGGGAAAGATTTTTAATCATCCTAAAAACAGTGCGAAGCATTGGGTGACCCAATCTTTGATGCCATAACGGAACTGTATTGGATATAAGAGCAGCTGGTGTTGTATGTTGAATCTCTCGAACAGCATCAAAGACATAGAGCCCATTCTTAAGTCTGCCTTGCAACAGGGTTGTCCCCGACTGGATTTCCTTCACAACAAAAGAGTTTTCATAAAATTCAAAGAAAACATTGTTATCTTTGCAGAACTTGGAGACTGAAAGCAAGTTTGTTTTTATTTGAGGAACATGAAGAATATTCTTTAACTGAAAAGATCTATTATTATGAGTGAAGGAGGCATTACCAATATTTTCAATATGGAGAGCCTCACCATTTCCTACACAAACTTGTTCCGTGCCATCATACTCATGCCGAATGTTGAGATTGTTGAGATTTGCAGTTAGGTGATGAGTGGTACCCGTATCAGTCACCCAGTTGTTATCAGCAGGGCCACCAGGAAGAGCCAAGTATGCAGCTGGATGTTTGTTGTTATCCACTTTGTTACAAAACCAGCATAACCGAGCATCACGATTCTTGCGTTTGCAGATCTTACAAGGACCGTCACCTTGATACATGTTTCTAGGCTGACGGTTGGATTGATTTTGTGGACGATTGTTTGAGTATCTCCTTTGGTCTTGCCTCTGAAATGGCCTAGAATTTGAAGATGCATCGACATTGGCTAGCGGTTGTTGCAAAACAGCTAGATGTTGTTCAAGGCGGAGATCAAATGAAAGCAGATGAGCTTGAAAGGTATCCATGTCGATCTTGTCAATAGTGCTTAAGGCTATGACAATAGAGTCATAATCCTGATCTAGTCCAGCTAGAATTGATTCCTGCATATCCTCTTCAGAGAGAGGTTTTCCAGATGCTGCAAGTGCATCAAACAGTTTCTTAGTTTTAGAGAAATAATCTTGCATTGAACTGTTACCTTTGCGAAGAATGTGCAATTGTATTTTCAGGTTCATTTGATGAGCTTTTGTTTTTGGTGCATATCTCCTTTGAAGAGCTTCCCATACTTGCTGGGATGTTGAGAGACCTAAGACTCGACCTAAAACTCCTTCAGACAAGGAGGAAAGGATCCATCCTAATAGGATTTGGTCTTGTTCCTCATATTTTGCATAAGCAGGATTAGGGGTTGGTTATGCGTCTTCTGTTGCACCAGGTAAAGTTTTTGATGGTATTTCCAGTGTACCATCAACAAAACCTTGGAGCTTGTAACCTTTGAGAAGAGGTTTAAACTGTGTTACCCAAAGAAGATAGTTGTTGTCATTCAGTTTGACACTAACCAGATGATTGATATGGATTTGATGAAGTGTTGAAGTTTCAGCCATGTCGAAGGAAAAGAAGCGTGAGTTTGGATCTTTTGACTCGATACCAAGATATAACACGATAGTTTTGGTGAAATTTTCCACACAGATATTGTGGATTCTCAAGCAATATATAGAGCCATAAACGGCTATTATTACAGAGGATATTATGGGTTTTGTATACCAAAAATACATAGATGACAGACAATATAATGTCGACATAATTTGATAGAGAGGATTCAGCTGAAGTTACGGCTTTGATTGAGCTTCATGAGTTGTATCATTAACAGTTTCTCAGGATAAACACTATCACTGCCAGCTACGACCATAACAACAACTTTTGTCCGTCTGTCGCCTAACCACCGGCTGCAATTAGCTCACTTCTATTCTCGCTGCCAATTACTCTACTCTCAATTCAGGTCCACGATCTTCACATTAACCTCAGCTCCAGTCAATACCCATCTCTACTTCCCCGTCACCACTTGCAGAGAGCTTCTGCCAGTTCAATCTCAATCGATATCAAGAGATCTTAATATGAATTCACCACAGAGACCTGCTGCCATTTCTCTTTCAGGAGATTTTTCAAACAGATGACATGCGATGTTTTCTAACTATACAACACCCCTCTAATGTTTCTCCGGCTCCTATCTATAGCTCATCCATACCTGCAGACATCAAATCAATCACCACACAAAACCCAGAATCGATCCATGTTCGTTGTTGATGACCATTAAATCAAATACCCCAGTACCGTCAACTCCCTGAACTTCTCAATCAGTATTCGAACCCAAAATTTGTTCTAAAGCCTGATGAAGTCCATCACCGTTCAAACAATCAACATCTCGACCAACACCCACAGCACTACTTCGTCTCTTTATCTCGAGAGCTCCAATACATGCAACATCACCTTTCTCCGCATACGTGCATTTTTCTTCTTGAGAAATTCCAATTAAGCCCAACTGCAAATCATATCTTCTCCTCCATGCACAGCTATGACTATGGTAACACTACTAGCTCGAATAAATACCTCAGAACAAACTCAAAGGCGTTGGCATCTGCAAGTACATATCTTCTGATGTTTGTCTTGTCTTGGAAAAGTGGAGAAAAGTCATTCTCTGTTTGGTAAAGATATGAGAGACACGCCTTCCTTAGTAGTCCGTGATATGGTTGAGTTATGTGGCAACATTATATGACTTAACAGCCCATAAGCCCATCAACTGAACTCGGACTTTTGTACAGGGATATGCAGCCACGATGATCTTAGTCGTAAATGCCAATTTAGCCTCCACTTTAGCCGCTTATTTGTACGAGCGAAGAATTGTTTGTACTTTCTACAAAAACACTAAAATAATGTTATTAACCAAAATATTGAGTCCTAGCCAATATAAATATGGGTGTAAAATATAGCACTTTCGTGCTTATCATAACACTAATGGATTATCGTGTATTTCTCCACCCTCAGGTACTTCTTCTGCAGTGAAAGAAATAATTTTCTTTTGCCATTCTTTTAGCGACGAAATCTTCGCAATGTTCATTATTTCTCTTCCATCATCATCTCTTGCGAAAACTCTGCTCAGTATGTTATCGTGAAAGTCCTCAATCGTTTTGTACGAATGTACAATAGAGTGCCAGAACAAATTCTTTTCCTTCGCTCCTACTTCTATATCAAATGTTTCTCTTTATTTTGTTGTGTTTGTTCTGCGAGTTTCTGGGGGAGGTGGTAATAGTTGAGTTTGAGGTTGGCCTCCTAGAAAATGATTTAATTTTCCTTGATCTATCATTCTAAAAATGATTCTCTTTATATTTCTGCAGTCATGTGTTGAATGTCCATGAAAATGGTGATAAGAACAAAATTTATTACTCCTGTGGCTTGGAGGTTGTTCATTCCCCATATTCCAGGGTGCTGGTATGTTTTCCATTAGGATTACAGCTTCCCATATTTTTTCCACACTAGCATTCAAAGGTGGCATTTTGATTTCTTCCCATATTATCTTATGACTTCCCTGTCTTCTATGATAGTTTTGCTTTTGACCCCCATAAGTTTCTTGTTGTTAGTCGAGTCTTTGAATCTTATTATTTCCACCGCGATTATAGAAATTTCTTTCTCTTTCGAATTCTTCTTGATCGCGACTTCCCATAGCTACCAACTTCTGTTGATTATCACCCTTCATACTTTCTTGTTGTACTTGCGAAGTGCTTGCCACTGTGTTTATCAATTTAGGCAAAAAACTTGCATTCGCTGCATTTGAACTTATGTTCGCAATTGGGTATGATTCCATCTCATTTTGTTTTTCCTCCAGAGCAATATACTCTTATTGAAGCTCTCGCAACTCAGTCATTTTGATTGTATTCTTGATTCTGAAAATTTGAATATACAGTAGATTGGTTGCGAACATCGCGTTAATGAATGATAAAATGAGATATATCTCATCCATATGGCCAGCCATTTCGCTACACATTATCTTCCACCTTACGGTTATATGCTTCAAACTTTCGCCAATTCTTTGTTTTAAACCAAATACATCTTCAATGCTAGGTCGCGAGGAATTGTTACTTATATACGCCCCTAAGAATGTAGTCTGCAAATGGTTGAAAGATGTTATAGTATTCCTTGGTAAGCCTTCGAACCACTTTAATGCCTCTCCCGTTAGACTTGATGTGAAATACTTGCACAACACAGCATCATGGTTTTCCCATTGTAGCATACATCTCACATAATCTTTGATGTGTTGAATTGCACAAGTTGTTCAGTCAAAGATGCTAGTTAACACGGGAAGATTTCACTTTGGGGGTATTCCTCCTAATTGTACTTCTTGTGTGAATGGAGTTTTCACAGCTTTTTCTATGGCTTCGTCTAATTCTCTTCTGTTATTTAGCATTCCTCTCATTTTTGCCAATGCTCTTAATATTTGTTCATTTATACCAGGAGATACTTCCATTGGTCTTTTAGTTATGCTTCTCTTCTCCTGCGTTCATGCCTGTTTTGATTTTCTTCTTCATAATTTTCTCCTTGTCTTTCCATGCGATCTCCTCTTTTATCTCTCTCATGAATTCGCACGTGATTATACCTCTCATTTTCTTCTCTACGATTTTGTTCATTCCTCCTCAATTCTCTTTGTCGCCTTTCAGCTCTTCTTTGTACCCTATCATATTCTTCATTAATACTACCGTTACTGCGGTTTTGTTCACGCCTTCTTTCTCGATTGTCATGATTATTCTAGCGAATTTCCTCTTGGAGCTCTTGTTCTTCCACTTCTGCTCTCAGTCTTTCCCTTTCGCAAGCTAGACGTGCTTGTTCGGCATAATGTATCTCGATTTCATCTTCAATTACTTGTTGATTTCTTTGAATTTCTCTCCCATGTAATATTCTTTTTCCTTCTCCCTGATTTTCTTCGCCATCTTGATTATTTCGTTCCTGACATTTCCTATTCCCCTGATCTCTGTTGTTTTGTCCATTTTGGAGAATTTCGCCATGTGGAATGTAACGATCTTCAGTTATTTATCTTCTTTCACGACGTTCTTCGTTTGGATTTTGTACTTCCTCTCGAGTATTTTCATTAACATTTTCTACAGGCGAATTTTGTATTATTTCTCCTCTAATTGATCTTGTAGTGCTTCTTGACCTTCTATTTTGTAATCTCATGTTTTCCATCCTCAACTCATGATTTTTCCTTGTCAGATTCGCACGTTCTTCTGCTTCTAGTCTCCTTTCTTCGTGTATTCTTTGCCTCAACGCCTCTAATGCTTCAATCTCTTCATTTCCATGAATTATTCCTCCTACTGCTTCTCGGTCTCTCTCTTCTCGTCTATCGTTTCTTAATTACTGCTCTTCTTCCACTTCATTTTTTGAATCTGATTGCCAAGTGTGTACACTTACTCTGTCATAATCCATAGTTATATTTTGCACTGGCGTACGTTGAATTGGTTGTTGAATTTGATTTTCTCCATTGTTTCTTGCGTTCAATCTTGAATATTCCTCAATTTCATTTCTCCCTCCACTAGCAAGTCTCATACTCCTTCTAACTGTTGTTGGTTGTTTTGAAGCATTCTTTCTTATGGCCATTTTTTCAATCTTAATGAGTAGTTGAAATTTATATAAAATTCTTTACCAATTACTTCAAATTCTCTCAAATCACAATATCAATATTTGCTCTAAAACAATCCTTCAGTCCCTGTTTCTAGAGCCATTATGTAGTTGCAGGAATTCCCACAATACTTCCCTCATAAGAATTCATGATAATCAACACATCTTTTAGATCAACAACGGCATTTTTATTAATTGATATATGGAGTTTTACAAGAAATGAAATCAAGAATACCACTACTGTTCTGAACTATCTCTCTCCTCAAGAGTTTCTCTCTACTCTAAAAAGATATATCTCTCCCTTAAGCCTATTCGACTCTTTATATAGGATATTACATAGTGGAGGACAGCTAAGTTGTCCTTTATTTTAGGATCTGGCTTGCGATATTCTCGCAAGTATACAAATGTTCTTTTCGTAATATTTCTAAATCTCGCTAGATCTTCACATCTTTCTCGTGTTATGCTGGCGTCATCTGTCACATCATTTCTGTAATCATTCTGCGATATCCTCGCAATGTATTGTAGGTAAAGGTTTCACAAGAATAATACTGTTGCGAGATTCTGATCCTACATTTACAATTTTAGCCCTGAACTAAAATCCACCATCAACATTAAGTCCCCTGCCTAGCATATAATGGTTGCATTATTGTGGGGTAGGCATGAGATAGTGATAGCTCAAATACTAGAACGATCAAGCTAAAGTAAAGATATATTTTCCACATAGATGAACACCGTCATATGCCTCAAATGTCTCGGAGTTGGTCGAACTGTCCCTTTTAGATACCCAACGGTCTTTCCGATCTTGATTAGGGTTTGGAAGAAAGCACGACTTGGTTGGTGTTGAATCCCTATCTATCGGGTAAACTTCGCTGCAGCCGCTTTAGTCTTATTTTAGGTTTCCTCAACATATATGTATATGTAGGGATTTTGAACAACTTTTTACTATTTTGCGATAGGATTTTCTTGCAGAAACTCCATTTCTTCATCATGTCAAACAACAGTGGGTCTTCTTCTTCATACCATCCAGGGTCTTCTGCTAAATGTGCAAGACCTGCATCTGGGTCTCGTGATGAATCCCCTGCTCGTGTTCTTCGAATTAAGAAGATCATACCTGTTCGTTCCTATTTTCCTTTTCTTTTCCAAACAGTTGCTTGTTCTTCGTGATCAGGCGAATAATCCTCCCTTTTTTTTACAGAGATACCCTACTGGAACATGTGTGACAGTTACCGACGATGACGACTTAACTAGTCCTCTTCCTTCAAACTCAAACACGCCTATCCCCGCGGACCTTGAAGATGCTGATCTGGGTATCTCATCTTATGAATACCCCAATGCGGGTCTTTTATTCGATATCCACATGAAGCGTCTATCTTCCAGTTACCGAGTTGTCGGTGGATTCTTGGTGCGGAAGGAGTTTTTGCCTTTGTACACAAAGGTATGGAGAAAGTACAGCCACATCGCGACCAGGAATGTAGTTCGGCACTGTTCATCTGCTTTGGTCACTACGGTAAACTGCCTTCTTCCCATGATTGCTGAGATGAAAAATATCTCTATCCATAATGTTGCTGAATCAAACCTTGAAAAGTGGGAGAAAATGGTATCTACCTGCGAATCCATGGAGTTCAACGTGGGCTAGTTGCGGTAGCGTCTTGATATCATCAAAGTTGATCGAGCTGGTATCCTCGTGAATGTAGTTCCTGCTGCGAAAGATATCTTGGAGGAGGAGAAGACCCTGGCTGCGAAATCGGAGAAGGTGGAGCAGGCAGTTCAAAACTTGAAGAATAGAATGGAGAGATACCAAACTAGGATGAAGATGATGCTCTTAAGGAACTACAATCTGCTGGATAGCCTCTTCTAAGCCACGCTTCCTTATTGTCAATTTTTTTTTTTTGAATATTCTTGAAAAATGAATTGCATCGGTTTTTTGGTAGATGGATGAAGTTTTTCCATTAATCGTTTTTTTTTTGATAATTCAACATGTGTAATGAAAATAAATGTATTTCCATATCACGGGACAGTAGCGGGACAATGATCAAGCATGGTATGATTTGAGCCATTTTACATTAATGATTGCTTCTAACTTACCTCCATACACCTTAATGATTTTGTAGTAGCCGGTACTGTAATCCTTGGTGACCACGTAGGGACCTTCCAATTTCGGAGAGAATTTTGGAGCAGACATGTCTTGCTGAATGTGCTTGGCTGTCTTCAAGACTAAATCTCATACTTTAAAAACACGTGGCTTCACAGTCTTGTCATTCGCCCTAGAGATCCTATTTCTGTACACCTGAGCGTGTTCCTCTGCCTTGCTTATTATGGAATATAGAGTGTCTAACTCAGCGATTCTTGAGTTAGATGCTTCAGCCTCGTTCCAGTGGACCCCACTCGTTGCTGTAATCCTGGCTGACAGAATCTTGATTTCTGCTGGGAGGATCGCGTCCGCTCCGTAAACGAGTAAATATGGAAAAACCCCAATGGAACTTCTAGGTGTCGTCTGATACGCCCATAGCGCCATCGGTAGCTGCTCGTGCTACTCTCTGGGGTTGTCATGTACTGTTCGACCGAGAATCCGAATTAATGTTTTGTTGGTGTTTTCAGACTGTCCATTTCCTTGAGGATAGTAAATGGTGGAGAAGACCTGTTTAATCCCATATTCTTCCAGCAACTCATGTACCCGTTTGTTGGAGAAGGGGTGTCGTTATCAGTGATAATGTGTTTAGGCACACCAAAACGACAAATGATGTGCTCTTTAATGAAAGCCGCAATCGTTTCTCCTGTAGTTCCTCGTATAGGAATAACCTCAACCCATTTGGTGAAATATTCTGTCGCGGTTATGATATACTCATGCTGCTTCGATGACGGCGGATTGATCTTCCTAATAATGTCAAGTCCCCAGCTATAAAATGGCCATGGGATGCTTATCGAGTGTAAAGGAGTGGAAGGTGCGTGAACAAGGTTCCCATGAATTTGATATTCATGGAAGCTTTGGACAAATGTTGTTGCATCATCCTTCATGGTCGGCCAATAGTATTTCTCGTATATCTGGAGAAATAGTTTCCTCTTCCCTTGATGTTCCCCTTCATGCATCTCTTTCAACATAGTTGGAATCTTTATCTTAGCCAGGCATCGTAATAGATCGCCTCCAAAGCTTTTGCGATACAGGATCCCTTCGTGAAATACAAATCGCTTCGCATTTTGATTAATCTTGACAACATCTTTTTGATTAGCAGGATCTACTCCATCACCGATATAGCTAATATACGGTTTTCTCCAGTCCCCAGCACAACGTACGTTGAAAACCTCAAATTGATGTGGTGGCACTTGGCAATTAGAGCAAGAATTTTGGAATAAATGAGATTGGGTTTCCATTTCTGGCCAGTAATAGCCCATGCATTGAAGACGTCGATAGAACATTACTACCAACATTTGTCCAAAAACTTCATCGCGAATGCGGTTAAGCTACAGCTGCGCTTCTTCATCTCCGAGACATCTTGATAGGGAACCATCCGGGTTTCGATGGTATATCATACCATGGAGCATGAAGAAGTTCTGAAGGTTCTGAGACTGACCTTTCCTTAAGAAAGTGAGATGCTGAGTTCTTGAATGATAGGAGTTCTCCAATCGCAGGTCCCAGTGTCTTTGTGTTGTGAAAGCCATGTTGATTCCACCGTCCTCCTCTTTACCGTCAAGGTTGATTCTAAACCTTCGAACTGCAATTTGGATGCCAACGTAGCTAAAAAATCGGTGTGTATGTTGTTGTTGCGACTAAAATGGGTTACGGTTGCATCAGCAAAGTAGTTTAATAATATTTGCGCCACTGATCGATACGGAGCCAGTGTTACCTCCTTCAATGCATACACTCTATTCTTCTGATTAACCAGTAACTTAGAGTCACCTCTTATCTCCAGGCGAGTGTCCCATGCTTGTTTGGCTATTGACAGTCCTATGAGGAAGGCTTCATACTCTGCTGAGTTGTTGGTGCACTAGAAGTACAACTTGAAGGAATGCGAGAAAACTTCGCAAGTTAGAGACACTAAGACCATACATGCCCCTCTAGTGTTATTTCTAGGAGTGGCAGAGCCATCAAAATACAACAGCCATTACACTTCTTCGACAACGGAGATCTCTGGAAATTCTCCGGGAAGATCCTCGTGTAGTGTAGTAGTGCCTTTTCCAGGGAACGCTGCCAGTAAATCGGCAATAGCTTGTCCTTGGATATCCCTTGGTGATGCACACGTTATGTCTAGCTCTGACATTTGGAGAAGCCACTTGGCTGACCTTCCCATCAAGACCGGCTTTGAAAGTAAAAACTTCGCAGGATCAGACTTAGATATAAGCACCACCTTGTTGGATAACAGGTAATGCCTGAACTTCTGAATGGAATGAATCATGGCTAGGCATACTTTCTCCATTTTGGGATATCTGAGTTCAGCATCTCTTAATACTCGACTGAAATGGTATATGGGATGTTCAACTCCCACATCATCCTCCTGAGCGAGTAAAGCCCCTACGGCGGTATCACTGAATGCGGTTATAGGCGCATCGGTCTTTCTTGGACAGGAGACTTCATGACCGCTGGAGATGACAATATCCATTGAATCTTATAAAACTCTTTCTGTTGTAGTGCGGTCCAGACGAAATTTGCTCCCTTCTTCAGCAAGGGAGTGAATGAAGCAACGAGCTGGGATAAACCAGGTATAAAACGTCGAATGGAGTTTACTTTTCCCATGAAGATTTGGAGCCACTTCATAGTCCGTGGCGGTGGCATCGTTAGGATATCTTGAGTCTTGTATGGGTCCACCTTGATCCCCTCAGCAGTTACCTGGAATCCCAGAAACTTGCCTGAAGAAACGCCGAAAGCGCATTTCAAAGGATTCATCTTCAATTTGTACTCACGGCACCTTTCGAACACTTGTCGTATGACTCCTGTGTGATCCTCCCGAGCTTTCGATTTGACTAATATATCATCCACATAGTCTTCAACTTGCTTATGCATCATGTCATGGAAGATTGCCATCATAGCGCGTTGATAGGTTGCACCAGCATTCTTCAAACCACATGGCATTACAGTATAATAAAATTTTCCGAGAGGAGTTCGAAAAGTTGTCTTACTTGCGTCATGCTCGTACATCCTTATATGATTGTACCCGCTATATCCATCCATGAAGGAGAACATGCCGTGTCTGCTGGTGGCATCTACTAACATGTCGATATTAGGTAGAGGAAAATCGTCTTTGGGACAGCATCTGTTCAAGTCTCTGAAATCCACGCAACACCTGATCTGTCCATTTTTCTTTTTTACCTGAACCACATCAGCCAACCAGGTCGGATGATGAATAGGTTTAATAAAGCCATCAGCTAGAAATTTTTACATCTCAGTCTTGATTTGCTCTTCCACCTCGTGCATGAATTTCCCCGGGGACTATTTGATCGTCTTGGATCCAGGTATGACATGCAGATGATGGGTAACCAATTTTTCATCTAGACCGGGTATTTATTCATACGTCCAAGCGAATATGTCCTGATATTCTTTGAGAAGTTGCACGAGCTTCGTGCGTTCATCCATGGACAAGGTTGAGATGATGGAGATAGGCCTGGGAGATTATTCATTCCCGATATTAATGATTTCGAGCTCGTCAGTCGTGGAGTTGGTGTCGTCCTGTAACTATCGTGGAGCATCCAATACCTCTTCATGTGGCTCTTCGTTATTGTAGTATTCCATTTGGTGGAGAGACTGGGTAACAGTCTCCCCTGCTAATTGCTAACAGCGGCGTCGGTACACAGTCTTCCCTTTAAGATCATGGCTCGCCACAAAATTCCATTCTCTCTTAGTGTGAACATGGGTTCACCAGATGAGGAAGGATGTCCTGTCAGTGAAGACGTATCATGGGGCTTAGCCCTCAATGATGCAAGTCGGTCCTCCTTCTGGATTGATTCCCAGGTGAGGAGTGGGATGCAATGGACTTTGCCTGATTCTTCCTGCGGAGTTTCCCTTGGCTCAAATAATTCCACTTCATATATCGGTGCGTAAGGAGACAACGATGCAAGAATACGAACGACTTCTTTATTCAGCATAGTCTTCAGGCACTGGTGATACGTTGAAGGGATAATCCTATTGACATGAAGCCACAGTATCCCCAGTATCATGTGGTAGTCCGGATCCTTTTCTATGACTTCAAATTTCACCTTTGACCGGATAGGCCCTACAGATAAATTCAGATTGACATACCCGTACGTGTTGGTTTGGTTTCCTTCAAAGTCCATCATAGTGGTAGGTTGTCGCACGATCTTGCTTGGGAGAATCTTGGTCGTCCTGAGTGTCTTGAGAGTAATAACATTCGAAGATGCTTCTGTGTCGATGAGGTCCCTCTTGAACTCTGAATCCTTGATGCGTGCAGTAACGTGTAGGGCCCGGTTGTGACCTTCTTCCGCCATCATGTCTTCTTCTGTAAATGTAACATTATTTATAGACATATCTGATGCTTTTGAGGCTTCTGGACGTAAAGGAGTTAAATGCACGTCCAGGGCTATCTGGTTAATTGCAGAGAACGTCTCCACTCGCTGACTCTTCGAGAGGTATAAGAGTTCGCATAAACTTTCCACTAGAGAAGCCACTTCCTGATCCACCGGCCTCTGGTTCATAGTGAAACTATTGACTTGAGGAGGATCGTTGCGAGGATCAGTCCCCAGTGTAAAAATCTCTGTAACAGGAGAACCGCTCATATCTGATGTCATCTTGATGAGGAGATCGAGAATGCCATTTATTGTTTCCTTAATCAGGTCCATGTTCTTCGTGTGAATCTCCTGCACCAGTGCTAACTCAATCAACGTTAGGATTCTTCCGGTTACGCTATCAAATACACCATTGGGAAAAGGGGTATGTTCATTGGAGGAGCTTCGATCAGAATCTGAAATTTTTGGGGGAGTCATAAGACCAACCATTTTGAAATCGGCCAAATAGGATTGGGTATTGAAGAGATTGACTTCACAACCGAGAGATTAATCTCCCACTATGGTCGCCAATTGTTTATGAGTAAAAAATATTTCTGCTGGTTTTGGTAATTTTGGGTATGTAGATGAGAAATGAATCTAAACCCTATACAAATACACTACACGGGAGTGCTTTTGATTTGAGAGATCAATTTTTACAATTCTGGCCTAAACCAAGAAATGGTCGTTCCAGACTTGCTTCGGTTACAAAGTGAAGGAGATGGGGTTGATCTTAGGGAGGGAAGCAAAGAAGGTGTTGATATTGTGAATGTGTTGGATATTTATGACTTGTATCAGAATATCAAACTGGCTTGCAATAATGTAAGCAATCAGCTCTGGTGTTTTCTGGATACGAATGACAACACTTGGTTTTCTGTGCTTGCCCTATTTTTGAAATAGGTAAAGGACCTATTTATACAAGTCATCCAGCGCAAACCCTCATATTGCAGAAAGTGGAGGAAGTTGAGTGATGGAGTAGTGGGGTCTTGTGGGTGATTGCACGATCACGTCTTAGCTCACTTCTCCCATCATCGCTAACCGTCCATGCCTTCTGACATGTTCTTGTAATGGTGCATTGCATGCTGCACGCTGTAAACCTCCAGGCCAATACCCTAATAAGTATCCCCCAGTTTGTGACATGCTTGATATCTCGAATGAGTGAATCGTGGGACCCACTGTAAGTAGCATACGGTGCTAAGTTAAATAACTAAGTTATTTAATAATTCGATATTTATAAAATATCTTGTATACTCAATGCATGTAATGCATCGCAAACAATTAATATGTATGAAGCATCGCTGTTTTAAAGCTTAACGGAGTAAGTCGCGGATTAAGCGTCTTAAAATAGTTGCATGCCCAACTATCTTCGAGTGATTGTTTGGAGGCCGCATGGCGGGCCATCCCTTGGTCGATCACTCCTTGTGGTAGAGTGACATACGGTGATCACCAAGGTATCTCATTGGCCGTTTAACTCTTAGCCTAGGCTGTCTGACCAAGCTGGCAAAGTTGGACGGACGAGATGATCTACGACGCATATTTGTGACCGTTGATGATTTTTAGGGTTTTAAAGAGGTGCGCAAGCATCACTCTTCATCTTGACCGAAATCAATCATGGATAATATTTTTAGTGGAATCAACCAGGCATGCGTGTAGACGGCTTGCAGGTGTACATGTCCATACCATTCTATCTCGCAGAAGTACGATCTAGGCCACTCAATTTTTCTGGCAAAGATGAGTGGTTGTGATCGTTTTGCGGCAGAAATCAATTGCCACAAAGGTTTTAGAGGCCGCGCGACATGCCTCCTTTGGGCGTGCGTTCCGAAGTACCTGGCCATGGTTAGACTAGGCCGGTCGGCACAAGCATAGGTGGCCCACGGTGATCACGTTGATGCTCTCTGGACCCCTTAGTATATATCTACACCCTCCATCCAAGCTGGCGAAGATGGATGGTCGTGATCGAACTGCGACTCATATGCCATGCCGCAAACCCTAATTAGGGTTTTGAAACGTTCGCGTACACGATACTTGGGCCAAACGAATTGGAAAGTTGCGCTTCTCCTTTGAGGAGGCCGATTGTGTGGGGACAATGTTGGGCCAGTGGTGAACTGATAGGCGCATTTATGTGTCTATTTTCATCTCGATTATTTATATTGTCAGTACTCATTTTTTTCTTATTATGGTGTTTTATGTGTTTGTATGTATTTTTGGGAAATAAACGTATTTGGATAAATCGGCTCAAAAAGTTGCATCCAGAGGACATCTATTATTCGGACCCCCATTTTGGATAAGGGGCACTCACTTGCTAAGGGGAACACACTTGCTATTCGCACCCCTACTCTGGTTAGGGGGCGACCTTTCTTCTTCACGTTCAAATCTCAAACTGGCGGGAAAAGAATTTTATAGTCTTCTAGGAAGTTTTGCTGGATTGAATGTTATTGATTTTTTCTTGGATTGGATTGGTATTGGCATGTTAATGCTAAACAAGCTTAGTAACGGGCTTTAATTCGAAGGAGAAAGGTTTTTCACGAGAACAGGGGCAGATATTCTTAAGCTTTGTGGACCAAATTTCAATCGAGTTACTTGGAGAATTTCATGGGATTTCACTTGGATTCGGATTAAGACAAGCCTTTCTCGATAAAACAGGGTTGTTTCACGTAAGAAAGAGGATCAAATCTCCTTATATTTGGAAACATGAAAGAATAGGAAACAGAGTTATCTCGGGTTAGTTTGCAGTTTATTTTTGGAAGTTACTCGAGTCAAATAGGGAAGATATATTCTCCAGTATTTTCATATATCTAGTCTTGGAAGTTCATAGCTGCAAATACGCGTAGGAGGATAAACAAGAAAACAAAAATACTCGTGACTTTTGGCCGAAGAAATAATTACTTTTGGGAAGATTTTCTCGGGTATTCTTGGCACCAGTTGGCTATATATAAGCAGGGGAGACTTCCATCGAGTTTTGTCGAGAGTTTGGGGACCTAAGGAAGATTGCAGAGGAAGAAATAATAAGTTGCAGAATTTTGCAGTTGTAGCGGGAGAAGAAGAAGAAGAAGAACAGTATATACTGCAAAACAAAACAGTTGCAGAAATCGTTTCCTAATATTTCAAATCAAATACCTTTGTAACAGTTTTGTAACAATTAAGTTTGAAATCGCAACACTTCTGCTAGGGTTTCTCTGTAACAGTGGGTTTTGTAACAATTATTTCTGTTACAAACTCGTTGTATTATATTATTTTTCAATAAAAACACCTTTTGAGCCATGTTTCTATATTTTGGGTGTATTTTCGACATGAGGACCTAAACCCCAACACTGGGACGACGGAGGAAGCCTTATTTCACAATGGTTTGGTAACTATAGTTGATTTTGTATGACTTTTGCACTTATTTTAATTGATTTATAATTTTTATTAATTAGTTTATGATTTTGTCTGATGATGTATGCTTAGACTTAGAGCTTTTGATGCGTCATGCTTATGATTTACAACTAATCTTTTACAAAATCTACCTTGGCAAAGAAAAGAGTCAATAAAAGAGCTAGAATTGTTATGAATCAATATACTAATCAATTGAATGTGATTAATGGTGGAACCCCGAATCCCAGTTCTCTCGATATTTTGTGACAATTTTGTGAATTTTCTTTGTTTTTATTGTTTTCTTAAATCAAACCTTTATCAAGTCCGAGTGAACGACAACCTTCTTACCACTATCTACAAATCACATCATGAACATGTGTGCACCTTCCTGATGGTCCTAAGTTCGATATAAGCCATCCAAACATGCCGGCGAAGTTAGATGGTTGTAATCAGTTTAAGACACTAATGGAATTCCGCGACCCTTTAAAGCATCACGCTATGTTTTGTGCAAATGTTTATTGATCCATGGCTTTGTCATGAGAAAACCGATTAGGCAGGGATAAAGTGGGCCCACCAATGTGCGTGTTAGCGCCTCCTCCATCTTTCATGGTGCGATCTAAGCCGTCCAATCAGGCTAGTGAAGTTGGACGATCGCGATCATTTTGAGACTGTCTTGCTCACTCGAGCTTCTTCCAAAGCAGCGTGGCCACCCTACTTTAGGGTTGGCATTTTGGCATGTTGAGAAGTAAAGTGTAATGTTCGACCGACTAGGGAGTAAATAGGCCCACTGGTGATCATCAAGGTGATAGCCTGCTCCTGATAGGGTTCGTCTAGGCTGGTTAAATCATGCGGTCAACCTGCGTGGCCGTGATCATTTCTGAGACTGATATGGACAATCCAGATTTCCCTTAGGAAATTAAATATGCTCAATCGGGCTAATATAACACACCGAAAGATGTAGCATGTACAGTTATTTCGTGCATGCCTCACCATTGACACTTGAAGATTCATGTTACTCTGCTAAGAGAAACGCTCAGTCGTCATGCCGTACCAATAATGAGGGTTCTGTAGGAACAACACAGGAAATACTAGGCAAATCATGCATTATAAATAATGCTAAAATTCACAAGGTATTTGGGATTGTTGCTACATGCTCCATCCTGGATGAATTTTTTATATTTATTTAATTTCTTAAAATAAATAAAACGAGAGGATTTCTGCGCTCATCGTTTGTCAAATGGCCTTACCCTTTGCAGGATGTCGGCATAAAAATTGGTTTTACAATTTTAGCACTGAACTAAAATCCACCATTAACAAAAGGAACCCCACTTCCCTTTTCTATTTACCATAACCACATCATCGCCCAATAAAAATGCACCACATGTAAATACAATCAGAATTCCTCCAATAAAAAAGCACCATGCGTCAAATAATATAATTCTCATGCAGCTGTGTTTGCGAATTATTTATTCTTTATTAACTCCAACCATAAAGAATATTATGGAAAAATATTTACATGGAGTAAATATGAAGAATAGAGTCCAATTTTGTGCACACTCCTTTAAAGAGCGTGCGTAACAAAACGATTTCATTGGGTGCTTTAACCATACCGTTATCTAATGAATAAAACTGATTTTTATTTTTGTTTTAATTTGATTTCAAATTTTAATAGGTAAGAATATATATCATATCTAATAATACCCGGAATGTGTGATTTTAAAACATGAAATATATACTAATATTTAATCACAAAGAACAATTTTGACCATTAAAATTGAGCGTGCATCTTGATCCTGAAATAAAGAGTAGAATTTATGGAAAAGGATTAAATTTAACTTCAAGCAAGGATTTTCTATCCTCTAAAAGATAACCTAAAACAGTTACAATTACATAATGTATCAAAGCTGAGTTGAAGAACTGTAAACAAAACCATAAAGACGTAGCTTACAAATAAAACTGGTATAACAGAAAGAAGGATGACACATAGGTCACATTTTGAACTGAGTACCGATCTCATCTCATCTCATCAACTCCTATCTTTACCTTAATAAAATACGAACACCTCTAGGTATTTATAATTTGGGAGTGCTACACAGTCGTTAAGATATCCAAGCGTACGATTCGATTAAAGAAAATGCAAGTGTTACAAAATTGATGAAAGAAATTATATTCTTTGGTAGTCAAGGCAAAGATCACTAGGGCCTAGGAGTTGTAGTACTGGTACGGCAGTACATTAGTGTTAGTTGAACTCCATTGAACCAAAATCACTTAGCATCAGCACAATTAGAACTGATGGGACAATACATGTTTCTATGTTACATATTTATCGAGAAGATTGGTCTCGGGAGATCGTGTTTCTCTTGTCACCACTGACATGAGTTGCTAGTTCTTCCTGAGATGGTTATTGCTCGATGGACAATACGTGTTGGCATATGAGTGGTGTTTGGTTTTCGAGTGCTTGTTGGCTCCCAGCCCCGAGTGGTGAACGACAAGCCCGATTACCTCTTCATGCCAGTGTCATGCCCAAATTTGGTTCCTATGTTGCATATTTATCGAGAATAAATCGATGGTGCCCCCGTTTGTTGCTTAATCTTACCTATAGTTGGTAAGATAGATCTTTCGCACACAGTGTGCCCGCTTGAAACAACCTGTCCCTAGTGTTCGTGCTCGCCTGATCTTAAAATCTTGGCTGGTTTGTTCTACTTGAGACGGTCGTTTCTTTATGAACAATATGTGTTAGCGTATGAGTGGTGTTTGGTCTTCGGTGCTGGTTGACTTCCCGTTCCACGTGGCGACAACAAGCCCAACTACCTCTTCAGCTTCTTCCCCAAGTCGTACTAGGGAAACACTCGATTGGTCCATGCGCCTATCTGCCGAAAAGGTATCGATTATTTCCCCTTGAAAAGGTGAACATGTGAAATCATCCTAGCATATTGTAAAGGGAGGGACTCCCTTCTGTAGCTATGCAGGCGGGAGGATCATGAAATGGGGAACCCCTCTCTGTAGCCCTGCAAGCCTTGGGCAGGGATATAGTGGGTATGCTATTTTAACGGTCGCGAATGCGTTAACCCTACTAAAATAGTGACCCCACTCCCTGTTCCACCTGCGGCACGGAATGTGCCAAGGATTTACTACTGTCTTTGTACAGGTGGCTTTGGTTGGCGAGCCGGGCATAGAAACTTAGCCATATTTTAGAGATAAGAAATTTATGAAATATTATCTCTGCCATACCTAGTACTTGCTACTGGAAAAAGGGCTTCAGATATCGGATATCGGGACGCACTAGTTGTTTTATATCATTGAAAAAGATATGTAACACAGAGATGATCAATTCCATTTTTGTTTATTACAATTTTACCGATAACTATTTGTATCCAACAAGATATACTTTAACTACTCCCTCCGTCTCAAATTAATAGAGCTAATTGGTTTTAAATTTTGTCCCACAAATAATTGAGTTATCTCACTAATCAAGGGGGTATTTCTAAAACTATTCTTTTAATTAATTATTGTTACTACAAGAAATATGTATAATTTGATAGCCATGTTTATATTCTTTATGTAGGTGTTTTAAAATGCTTTTCAACGGTATCAAGTTTACGAAAAACCATGGTATAGTTTAGGAGATAAATCATTTCTAAGTTTTACTAGTTATTCTCCATAAGGGTATATTTGTAAAAAATACTTAAACACACCTTTTCTCCTTGCCTTAATAATTGGGCAAACCCCAAATAGCTCAATTAATTTGAGACAGAGGGAGTAATTAATATCTATACTCGATATTAATCATTTATGTTCCTTTTAAGAATCCTACATTTTAGGCAATTACCAGATGTGACAAATATTTTCTTACCTTTTTAAAATTAAATTAAAACAAAAATAAAATCCAATGATATTTATGAGATGACTGTTTATTTAAAATAGATAATGGAATCATTTTGTTACGTGCACACTCTTTAAAGGAGTGTGCACAAAATTGGACTCTGAAGAATATTATAGAATAACATTTACACGAAAAAAATATTCTTTATTAACTCCAACCATAATGAATATTATGGAAAAATATTTACATGTCGATATTTTTTTTCTTCTATAACTTTTTTTTTGTATATTTTTTTTTAAAATATTATTATATTTTATTATTACATAAAGAGTTGTATTACTACTACATTAGTTGAACATATTGCTAGCCTACCAGCGAGCCTCATGTGAACCATCCAAGGGAGTCGAAGCGGATAAGGAGGGGGGGGGGGGAGCTCTACCTTCCATGTCAAATTATGCAATATTACGCTTCGGGGACTCGAACCTGGGACCTCCTGGAGCGCATGAAACCTTTGAGGAACTGCGATGACCAAATGAGCTAGCTACCCGGTTTTTTTTCATATACATATACTCCGATTGGTATAATTGGTCTGGTCACTTTTTTTTTAGTAACTCAATCACTCTACTTCATCCCAGCGGTGATAGCAATTCGATGTTGGTGCCCCACTAAATCACTTAGAGAAACATATAAGTTTGCAAAAACTAAAAACAAAAAGTAATAAGACAATTCCGAGATATGGTGAAACTACCATGTTATTTCTAACACCTGAGCTTTGTGCTTCTATGAATAAACCCTATTTTTGGGTTCCTCAACTCCTACACCCAAGATGTTTCTATCCATTTAGATTGGTTTGTGATATCCTTAATCGACATAAATTTCTAGGCTCTGGAGTGTAATAATGCAACTAAAAAGTTTCTCCTATACCCCCAAGCTTAAATCCAACATTGTCCTCAATATTTTAAAGATGAAATTAAAAACATGAACAAGGAGAAACTGTTACCACTTGAAGAAAAGGAAATAAGGAAGGATACTACCATGTTGCATGAGCATGGGTTACCTCCCAAGAAGTGCTAAGTTTAACGTCTTCAGCCAGACATTGGAAGAATTAGTTACCTCACAAAATCATATAACAGTACCTAGAATAATTGTGGGTCATCTGGGTAAAAAGTGTTACCCAAAAGAAGAGGAAACTACAAGAAACCAAAAAGATACCAAACATACCCTTATCTATTTTTTTAAGACAACTACATCTAGTTGTGGTTCAGGTTAAGGGTCTAGATAAAAAAAAATGATGGGTTGAATTTCCTCAAAGGCAGAATCCTTAAAGTCAGGTTGAGGATTCTGAAAAAAAACTCAACTAAGAACTTAGAAGCACATAATAATAACCTGAATAACTGGGGATCCTCGAAGTCAATCAGATTTGATTCACACAGCTGACCACAATGAAAGTGGTGGTCTTCCTTAAGCAAATGTATCGATTCTAATCTCCTAAAGTAATTAGGTTTAGTCTCAAAACTTAATAACTGACACATCTGAAACTTATACGTTCCCACAATTGAAAAATAAAATGGTGGGAAAACAAAGTCTGGGTATTAAGATAACAAAGTCCTGGTGTTAGAGCACTGCTCGGTCAAACTCGCATGTGTTGCTATCTCAAGCATGTTTGTCAATCTTAGTGATCAAAACTATAAATTCTTGATCTCTAGTCTACTATATCTAAGGTCTCGGACTAGGATAGAAAGTGTAGTTGAGCTCAAGAACTCCGTGGCGATCATCATACAAGACGAAGGACTACTTAAGGAATCAGTGGATCTTCATCGACTAAAAAGCATGTGGAGACTTGAACTTATCTATCACTCAAAAGTCTATCTACTCTATCTCCTATCTTGAGACAAAAGTCATTTTACTATATAGACTAAGAATATGCACATGTGATATTTTGAGCTGAGTATATCTCACTTATCTATTTCTCGAAATGGGTGTTGGTAAAGCTTTCGCTTTAGCCAAGTTCATCTTTGCCTAGTGACGAAAGTCATGTTATGTTTCAATCACTTTGGAAATCGCTCTGACGAAAAATAGTTTGTGAATAACAATTATATAACGCCCTCTAAGAATGTTTCAATGATTGAAATGAGAGTTTAGACTATATAACCATTATGGGATATAAATATTGTTGTGGCAACACATATATGTATAAGTCCTTAACACTTGAACCGAAGTTTGCGAACTTTGTTGATCAAGTGGAACCGGAACGTGAGCAGCAACTCAGTCTGCGAACCCAGTCCGCGAACTGGCGTAAGTTCTTGAACCCGAGAATATCTGCCGAAGTTGAAGCTCAGGTGCAGTCCGCGAACTGACAGAAGTTCTCATCCCGAGAAATTCTACTGGAGTTTATTAACTTCAACCGGTTAGCTTGAGTCCGCGAACTCAAGAGGTTATGTCTAAAAACGTTGTTCGTGAACTAATCTTAAATTACTAAGGAATGCTTTTGCAAACCGTGGCTTTATAGTTCATGAGATGATTCGAGTGAATCACATCGTTTTTGATTCAATTGTGTCTCTTATAATACTTGGGATCTCATAGCAATTGAACAACTCTCTAACTAGTTCATTTGAGTCATTTGGACTAGTTATGGTGAAGAAGAATATGGTTGATATGAAAGTTATCATTTGGTTGACTAATATTGAACCAACCATTGTACATGTTTGGGTACATTTACACAAACTCGAAACGTCAAGTACATGTGTGTATGGCGAGCTAAGTTTTCGATCTAACGGTTGAGAGATATTAGCTTGTATCTAATCAGGTTTTCATCTAACGGTGAATATTGAATGCTATATTACTAAGCTAAAATTGATTGCAAACCCTGATTTGAAAGACTATATAAGGGATAACTCTAGCAACTGGGAAACCTAATCCCCCCATATTCTGTGTGATACTATTTTGCTAAAGCTAGAGTCGATTCTCCTTTAACCTTTGGTTTTCTTCTCTAAAACCTGGTTAACGACTTAAAGACTTCATTGGGATTGTGAAGCCAGACCGATACTACTTTTCTTGTAATTGTGTGATCTAGTCTTGCTGTTTCTATCGTACGAGTACAATTATAATAATTGGCTTGAGATTTCTATCTCCGATAGGCAAGATAAAATTAGTCACAAATATCTTCGTCTCATTGTTTATGATTCCTCAATAATCTTTTTCGCTGCGTCGATTAAGTTTATTATGAGGTGATTGATGAAACTGAGCTATTTTTCGGGAATATAAGTCTGGTTTTATCGATTGGTTCCTATTCACCTTGATTTATCAAAAGACGGAACAAAACTTGTAGGTTTATTCGTGGGAGACAAATTTATCTATTACCTGTAGACTTTTCTGTGTGAGACAAATTTGTTTATTAAAGTCTTTGGCTTTGGGTCGTAGCAAATCTTGGTTGTGAGTGAGATCAGCTAAGGGAAGCAAGTGCGCAGTATCCTGCTGGGATCAGAGGCGTAGGAGCTTAACTGTACCTTGGATCAGTGTGAGATTGGTTAGGGTTCAACTACAGTCCAGGCCGAAGTTAATTTGGAGTAGGCTAGTGTCTGTAGCGGCTTAATACATTGTATGTTTAATCTGGTCTAGGTCCCGGGGTTTTTCTGCATTTGCGGTTTCCTCGTTAACAAAATCTGGTGTATGTGTTATTTCTATTCCGTATTATATTTTGTAATATAATTGAAATAATACAGGTTGTGCGTTGTTCAATCGATTATAATATCCTAACTTATTGGATGTTGATTTAAATCGATTGACACTTGTATGTTGGTCTTTGGTACCATCCAAGTTATCTCTCTTTGATTAGACTCGCGATTCATATTTGCTTGAGTAAATAAAATCGAGAGATTGAGATAATAACTCCTTGAGTATTTTCTATTGATTGAGTCTTGTTGATTCTCTAGAAAACAACTCGGAGTTGTCCATACAGATTGCTAATCGAAATATTGGGTGAGGTTGTTAGACCCCCGCTTTTTCAATTGGAATCAAAGCAGGCAAACACATTAAACCTGATAAGTTTGTGTTTGTTCGGTCCTTGAAACTTGTCTCATGGGAAATTTCTTTGGAAAATTTTCTCTTGGCATCTGTAACACACACCAGAAATTCTTGAAGATTGATCAAGATCTTTTATGGTCAAAACCTCTGATCTCTTATGATAATTTCATTTCATCTGAGAAGGAAGGTTTAGATGATATGTGTCAATCTAAATAAAAAAATAAAAAGGAGGGGAGATTAAAGAAATGTTCATGGCGCTCAATGATATGGATTCTCACGAGAACAAATATCAATCTCTATGAGAAGTACTATCATGATGGATCAGCTGATAATGATCTTTTCAAAGCGTTCGAAGACGTTTTTAGATCCTTAGAAAAACTTAATTCTGTTAAGTCTAAGAATCACTCCAAAAAGGACTCTGTACATAAACCCTTGAATAACATTGTACAACCCGGAAAACGGATGAGTCCTCCTTCTAAGCATATCAAGCGAATGAATGAAAGCACGGATTCCCCTGAATATTATCATTATGGTGATTACCTTACAGGGATTGTTTACACTGATCAACCGAAAATGTTGCATGAGAATTTCTCTGCACATTATGCCTCTGTGTAACAAGACTGGCACTACCCTATATATATATATATCTTGAAGTGGGGCAAGAAATGGTTGAATCATGTACATGCTTTAAATTAAGTTTCTATGTGCATCCTTTATGTTACGAAATACATAATCCTTGATATGCAAACGTTTAACAAAACCTTGCCTTGTTCCTTATGGGTTGAAGTTCATGAAAGGGTCCAAGCCCATTTTTGGTCTTATTAAAGGGAAGTTCATATACACTCTTCTTCCTCTCACCGTCCGTGTACGTGAACTTCTAGGTTTTGTGTGTCATCTCCATTAAAGACTCTTTGGAGAAACTAAGAGAAAGGGTGTTGAAGATTTACTCCAAGTAAGTAAAATCCTCTTGTTCCTTTAAATTTCTTGGATATCATGATGAACTCTAAGGGATCAAAAAGGATTCCCAAGGTGTTAAATAGCTCTAGTATGGATCCTCCTTGTGATCAAAATTCTCTTAGGATTAGATTTGTGAATGATTCATGTACTAGAATTTTTGATAAGATTTCATCTAAAGGTTTTATTTTAGAAAATAAATTGGATTTGTCTAGTGGACATGAAGAGGATTTAACTTGTTTCAAAAAATTCAATCTTGGAAATATCTTTGATGGTCTTGGTCAAGGTTTTGATTATCTAACAAGAATTTTCTATGCCAACATCCATGATGTTGATCTTGATAAGATAGAATTCAAATCCATGGTAAATAGAAAAAGGTTTCTTGTTAATAGAGAGTTAATTTCAAAGATTGCCAACATTCTGTTGGGAAACATGCATCTCCCTAGACCAAGTGATGAACGTCCCTCGTGTGATGATATCTCTATGGGGCTTTGTGGTAAGAAGGTATCTTGGAATCAAGGGAAATTTCCTACTAATGATATTAGTATTGCATTAATAGCATTCGGAAAACTTGGTATTCCCAACCTTTGTCCCTCCACAATTGAGAACTCTTGGTGGAGTCATGAGTTTGCTGAATTAGTCTACTTTCTTGAATCCGGAGTTCAGAGTCTTGATATTTGTGGATTCATTGTACATCAAATGTTTTCAATGACTTCTCCCGTCAAGATGTTAGGCTATCCTTGTTTGATTAGTCAAATCTTCCATGATTGTGGTGTTGACTCTATTGGCAACTCTCTTGGGGTACCCAAACTGGTTCATCCCTGTACCTTCAGGCGCATAAGGGAGAATGTATGCAAAAGACAAAGAGATGCTTCATTGAATTAGTGTGACCCTACCACCTTGAGTTTACTTCAAAAAATTCACAAGGGTGTGTGTAAGATAAATTCAAGGGTCAAATGCATTCAAGAACAATTGTCGGTGGTTGCAACTAAGTTTCCCGAGCTCAAAAATGAGTTGAACACAATTCAAGCTTCTTGGTGTATCTCCGATGAAGATGATGAGTGATGTGTTGAAGTCTAGTAAATATTTTCTATTTTCTATTTTATTTAGAAGAATAACTAGTGTTTTGGAATAGCCATGATTGTGATTACACATAGCTATATCCAATGATTTCATCTTCTTGTTTTTAGATTTTTTTGTTTAAAAATTCTAAGTTTGTTTGGAATATGATGGTTGCAGTATTAATCTTTTTGATTTTAGATATTGCAATATTTTGATGGGATATGTGTGTTTACGTCAGTGAACTTGATTGTCCCATATTTTGTCAAAAGTAAAGTCGTTCACGAATTGGTATGCAAATATTGATAAAGGAATGAATGGACTTTTGGAAAAACACAAAATTTAAGCCTATATTGTCAATTGTTGATGTAAGGTAGGTTAAAATCTTTTGTGATTCAAGGATAAAGTCTATTATGTCACTTTGTGATGGAAAAATATAATAGGTCCTTGTTTTGTTATCCACGGTATAGAGCTTAATTGTTCCATATTATTATGAATTACCGTGAAGGTTCCATTGTGTATCTCATGTTGAGCACGATACAACTAAGTCGATTTCTTATTGGCATGGTTGGTTGTTCCATGAGATGCTATATGTTGAGCATTAAGAACTAAATTAATCAACTTGTGTGGTTATTTAGTTTGTATTCCATGAGTTCTCTCATGTTGAGTACATGTATGGTTAAGGTTGTCATTTCCTATGATAATCTTAGTCAGGGTTCCATAATCTCTTATGTTGAGCCCAAATGAACTAAATCAATCATCTTGTGTGATTATTTAGTTATCACTCCATAGATTTTTCTCCTGTCGAGTGTGGATAATTGAATTGACTACTTTGTGATTAGTTTAATTGTGTAATCATGTTAGAGTATTTATGGGTTCTCTTGTGAATAATCTAATCGATGAATTAAGTATCCGTAAGTTTACTTGTGTTGAGCATATTTAGTCAAATTAATCTTGGTTCGCTTTGGTTAATATGATTGAATATTTTGGATTCCAAATTCATACTTGTATACAATTTGTTGAGTCTAAAGAAATCCTTCTTTTCTCATGAAAGTAAGGTCGCTCTTGTTGTTCCTTTGGGAATGACATCTTATGGGGGAGAGTTCTTATGAACTTGCGCTTAATTTCCAAATATTTGTGGGGGGGTGCGGTTGTTGAATTTCTAGGGGTTATCTTGTATCTTTATAAACCCCTTGATGAATGCATTTAGCCTCGGCTTTATGATTGCATCTAAACAAAATGATAGAACATTTACCTTTGGTCATGAAATGTCTCTTACAGAAATTTCATTAGGATCCCGTTCTTGTACCTTTGCCAATTTTATTGACAAAAAAAGGGAGAATTAATTGTAGTTCATACTACAAATACATATGGTTTTTGGATCATTATGTAAGGGGGGTGGTTTCCATGTGAGATGGAGTATTGATTAAGGGCGAGTGAAATATCACCATAGTATTGTTGTTGAAGTTGTGATACAATTGGACTTTGACGCTGTGTAATAATACTATGACACTGTATAACAATGATTGAGAACCAATGCTTTTCTCATTGTTATAGCTACGGATTTTCAACAACAATGATGCTAAACTTACAACATTTTGGATCATTGGACTAATTGGAAGTGACGAAGATTTCGAGTATTGTTGAAGATTAGGCATGTGGAATATGAGCTACAAAGTTTATTTATATAATTTTTGTATTCCATATGTATTAATAGTTTTGCCACTAAAATTGACAAAGGGGGAGATTGTTAGAGCACTTCTCTGTCAAACTCGCATGCGTTGCTATCTCAAGCATGTTTGTCAATCTTTGTGATCAAAACTATAAAATCTTGATTTCTAGTCTACTATAGCTAAGGTATCGGACTAGGATAGAAAGTGTAGTTGAGCTCAAGAACACCATGGTGATCATCATATAAGACGAAGGACTACTCAAGGAACTAGTGGATCTTCATCGACTAAAAGGTATGTGGAGACTTGAACTTATCTATCACTCAAAAGTCTATCTACTCTATCTCATATCTTGAGACAAAAGTCGTTTTACTATATAGACTAAGAATATGCACATGTGACATTTCGAGCTGAGTATATCTCGCTTATTTAATTATCGAAATGGGTGTTGGTAAAGCTTTTGCTTTAGCCAAGTTCATCTTTTCCTAGTGACGAAAGTCATGTTATGTTTCAATCACTTTGGAAATCGCTCTAAAGAAAAATAGTTTGTGAATAACAACTATATAACAACCTCTGAGAATGTTTCAATAATTGAAATGAGAGTTTAGACTATATAACCATTGTGGGATATAAACATTGTTGTGGCAACACATATATGTATAAGTCCTTAACACTCAAACCAAATTTTGTGAACTTTCTTAATCAAGTTGAACCGGAACGTGAGCAGCAACTCAGTCCGCGAACCCAATCCTCGAACTGGCATAAGTTCTCGAACACGAGAATATTTGCTGAAGTTGAAGCTCAGGTGCAGTCCGCGAACCCATTCTGCGAACTGACGGAAATTCTCATCCCGAGAAATTCTGCTGGAGTTTATTAACTTCAACCGGTTAGATTGAGTCCGCGAACTCAGTCCGCGAACTCAAGAGGTTATGTCTAAAAACGTTGTTCATGAACTAATCTTAAATTACTAAGGAATGCTTTTGCAAACCGTGGATTTATTGTTCATGAAATGATTTGAGTGAATCACAACATTTTTGATTCAATTATGTCTTTTGTAATACTCGGGATCTCATAGCAATTGAACAACTCTCTAACTAGTTCATTTGAGTCATTTGGACTAGTTATGGTGAAGAAGAATATGGTTGATATGAAAGTTATCATTTGGATAACCATTTGGTTGACTAATATTGAACCAACCATTGTACACGTTTGGGTACGGTTACACGAACTCAAAATTTCAAGTACATGTGTGTATGAAAAGCTAAGTTTTCGATCTAAAGGTTGAGAGATATTAGCTTGTATCTAATCAGGTTTTCATCTAACGGTGAATATTGAATGCTTTGTTACTAAGCTAACATTGATTGCAAACCCTGATTTGAAAGACTATATGAGGGAGAACTCTAGCAACTGGGAAACCTAATCCCCACACATTATGTGTGATACTAGTTTGCTAAAGCTAGAGTCGATTCTCCTTTAACCTTTGGTTTTCTTCTCAAACCAGGTTAATGACTTAAAGACTTCATTGGGATTGTGAAGCCAGACCGATACTACTTTTCTAGTAGTTGTGTGATCTGGTATTGATGTTTCTATCATACGAGTATAATTATAATAATTGGCTTGAGATTTCTATCTCCAATAGGCAAGATAAAAGTAGCCACAAACATCTTCGTCTTATTATTTGTGATTCCTCAATAATCTTCTTCGCTGCGTCGATTAAGTTTATTGTGAGGTGATTGATGAAACTGAGTTGTTCTTCGGGAATATAAGTCTGGTTTTTTCGATTGGTTCCTATTCACCTTGATTTATCAAAAGACGGAACAAAACTTGTAGGTTTATTCGTGGGAGATGAATTTATCTATTACCTGTAGACTTTTCAATGTGAGACAGATTTGTTTATTAAAGTCTTCAACTTTGGGTCGTAGCAACTCTTGGTTGGGGGTGAGATCGGCTAAGGGAATCAAGTGCGCAGTATCCTGCTGGGATCAGAGGCGTATGAGCATAATTGTACCTTGGATCAGTATTGGGGTTCAACTACACCAGACCAAGTTAATTTGGAGTAGGCTAGTGTCTGTAGCTGCTTAATACAGTGTATGTTTAATCTGACTAGGTCCCGGGTTTTTCTCGCATTTGCGGTTCCTCGTTAACAAAATTCTGTGTCTGTGTTATTTCTTTTCCGCATTATATTTTGTTATATAATTGAAATAATACAAAGTTGTGCTGTTCAATCAATTAGAATATCCGACCTTATTGGTTGTTGATTTAAATCGATTGACACTTGGATATTGGTCTTTGGTACCATCCAAGTTATCTCTCTTTGATTAGACTCATGAATCATATTTGCTTGAGTAAATCAAATTGAGAGATTGAGATAATAACTCCTTGAGATATTTTCTATTGATTGAGTCTAGTTGATTCTCTAGAAACAACTTGAGTTGTCCATACATATTGGGTGAGGTTGTTAGACCCCGCATTTTTAATTGGTATTTCGTGCAGCAAACACGTTAAAGACCTTATAACTGTGTTTGTGCAATTGATCAGAGGGAATCTCTCATGGTATACTTCAAATGTATCTTTTGTTAATGTCAAGTGTCTTGAAACACCCTGGATTATTTCACGATCTTCAATCTTAGGTAGAAATGTTCAATGATAATGACATTTCTTCCTCATGAGTGTGACACTTCGTAAGTATTGAAATAACTCACCATAATTTAAAACATACAACAAAGATATTGATTTAATGATCATGATCAGTATCACTTTAATTTAAAAGTCTTTAATCGAGAACTGATCTCATTAAACATGTTGGTCTTTCAGAACATTGAGAAACTTCTACAAGAAACTATCTACAATGAAAAGATTAGTAATTTTTGACAGATTCTTAAATAAGGACTCAATTAGAGAAAAACGTTTGCATCGAGACTCTTCATCAGATCTCAACAACTTTTGTAAGTAAAAAGAGAAACTTTATGCACTTTCTCACTCTAGCTCTGAATGCTGTAAATCCTGAAAAGGAAAATTTAATTTAAGGAGAAATTCAGGATAAATCTCAAGTGAATCGATATGACAAGTTAAATGTTCTCAATAGATTGTATCAAGAAAAGTTTGTAATTCCAATCTTCTCATATGGCTGAAGTTTAAATAGGTACATGTTTTCAATAACCTTTCAATTTTTTTGGGAAAAAGAATCACTATGCTATCCATTGTTTGTAGTGAATAAAACAAATTAAGCTTCGAATACTTTCATCGCCAATGGAACAAAGTCAACATTGTGCTGGAATCGATGCCCACAAGAAATGTAGAATCCTTGGTGAATGATTCACTTTCAGATATCATTGCTGGGATAAAGTCTTTTCCGAAATTCTTTTTCATGATTAGCTAAGAATATCTCACTTAAGAATGTTTTATAAATCCAAATAAAATGGACTTTATCTATTCAAATCTTTTTGAACTATTTTGTTAGGTCCTAGATTTAGTCCTTTGAGAAAGTCATCTCATTTATTTGTCAAATATGTATGGTTTATGCTTCATATGAGAGATAAACCGAAGAAAGGTAAGGAACACAAAAATCAAATTATCTCAAGGATATACAAGTTCCTTCCTGATGGATCATGAATTACCTTACCTACACCGATTCTGTGACATTTTCGTTTCTAAATTTTAGAGGAAAAGGAAAATATTGGGAACAATTTTTAAGAAGGTATATTTTTTCTAATTAGATTAAATTTTTATGAGCAAGCATTGTAACTTCGTACTCGTTTAAGTTCAGGTTTGCAAAATTGCCTTCAATACCAAGCTGTAGAACGTATATATACAATATATATCAGACCTTGTACTCCTAAACTAATATGGAGAACGCTTCAAAGAACCAAGAAATCAGGTGTCTGTATGGGCTTTATGCTTAATTTAATGAGTCAATTAAAGATTTGTTCTAAAGAAGATGCTGGCGGATCATAACTCATGGATTGATGATTCACTATGATTTAACAAGCTTTAACGATCAAGCAACAGTTGAAACTCCCATCAGCAGATAAACCAACTTTAGATGAAGTCATGCTGGTGACTTCATAATCGGAATATTCACATAACCTAAAAGAAGCTTATCATGGACTAAAAGCAAATCTAGCATCTTGATTTGAATAGATTCTTATTATGTTCAACTACTTAACATGGTGTGTTTTATCAAGTTACTTGTATGGAAATTAGTGATACATTTTTATGGTTTCAAAGATATGTAAGCTTCAATTCAAATTTGATTGTCTTAGTAAATCTTCTATGTTTTCTGTTTTATTTAGAAGAATAACTAGTGTTTTGGAATAGCCATTATTGTGATTACACATAGCTATATCCAATGATTTCATCTTCTTGTTTTTAGATTTATTGGTTTTAATTCTAAACTTGTTTGGAAGATGATGGTTGCAGTATTAATCTTTATGGTTTTATATATTGCAATATTTTGATGGGATATGTGTGTTTACGTCCGTGAACTTGATTGTCCCATATTTTGTCAAAAGTAAAGTCGTTCACGTATTGGTATGCAAATATTGATAAAGGAATGAATGGACTTTTGGCAAAACACAAAAGTTAAGCCTATATTGTCAATTATTGATGTAAGATAGGTTAAAATCTTTTGTGATTCAAGGATAAAGTCTATTATGTCACTTTGTGATGGAAAAATAGAATGAGATCCTTGTTTGTTATCCACGGTATAGAGCTTAATTGTTCCATATTATTATGTATTATCGTGAAGGTTCCATTGTGTATCTTATGTTGAGCACGATACAACTAAGTCGATTTCTTATTGGCATGGTTGGTTGTTCCATGAGATGCTATATGTTGAGCATTAAGAACTAAATTAATCAACTTGTGTGGTTATTTAGTTTGTATTCCATGAGTTCTCTCGTGTTGAGTACATGTACTGTTAAGGTTGTCATTTCTTATGATAATCTTAGTCGGGTTCCATAATCTCTTATGTTGAGCCCAAATGAACTAAATCAATCATCTTGTGTGATTATTTAGTTAGCACTCCATAGATTTTTCTCATGTCAGTGTGGACAATTGAATTGATTACTTTGTGATTAGTTTAATTGTGTAATCCAGTTAGAATATTTATGGGTTTTCTTGTGAATAATCTAATCGATGAATTAAGTCTCCATAAGTTTACTTGTGTTGAGCATATTTAGTCAAATTAATCTTGGTTCGCTTTGGTTAATATGATTGAATATTTTGGATTCCAAATTCATACTTGTATGTAATTTGTTGAGTCTAAAGAAATCCTTCTTTTCTCTTGAAATTAAGGTCGCTCTTGTTGTTCCTTGGGAATGACATCTTATGGGGAGAGTTCTTTTGAACTTGTGCTTAATTTCCAAATCTTTGTGGGAGTGCAGTGTGGAATATTATAGGGTTATCTTGTATCTTTATAAACTCCTTGATGAATGCATTTAGCCTCGGCTTTATGATTGCATCTAAACAAGATGATAGAACATTTACCTTTGGTCATGAAATGTCTCTTACGGAAATTTCATTAGGATCCCGTTCTTGTACCTTTGCCAATTTTATTGACAAAAAGGGGAGAATTAATTGTAGTTCACACTACAAATACATATGGTTTTCGGATCATTATGTAAGGGGGAGTGATTTCCATGTGAGATGAAGTATTGACTAAGGTGGAGTGAAGTATCACCATAGTATTGTTGTTGAAGTTGTGATGCAATTGGACTTTGACGTTGTGTAATAATACTATGACATTGTATAACAATGATTGAGAACCAATGCTTTTCTCATTGTTATAGCTACGGATTTTCAACAACGATGATGCTAAACTTACAACCTTTGGGATCATTGGACTACTTGGAAGTGACGAAGATTTCGAGTATTGTTGAAGATTAGACATGTGGAATAGGAGCTACAAAGTTTATTTATATAATTTTTGTATTCCATATGTATTAATAGTTTTGCCACTAAAATTGACAAAGGGGGGATTGTTAGAGCACTGCTCGGTCAAACTCGCATGCGTTGCTATCGCAAGCATGTTTGTCAATCTTAGTGATCAAAACTATAAAGTCTTGATTTCTAGTCTACTATAGCTAAGGTCTCGGACTAGGATAGAAAGTGTAGTTGAGCTCAAGAACTCCATGGCGATCATCATACAAGACGAAGGACTACTCAAGGAACCAGTGGATCTTCATCGACTAAAAGGTATGTGGAGACTTGAACTTATCTATCACTCAAAAGTCTATCTACTCTATCTCCTATCTTGAGACAAAAGTCGTTTTACTATATAGACTAAGAATATGCACATGTGACATTTCGAGCTGAGTATATCTCGCTTATCTATTTCTCAAATATGTGTTGGTAAAGCTTTCGCTTTAGCCAAGTTCATCTTTGCCTAGTGACGAAAGTCATGTTATGTTTCAATCACTTTGGAAATTGCTCGACGAAAAATAGTTTGTGAATAACAACTATATAACGTCCTCTGAGAATGTTTCAATGATTGAAATGAGAGTTTAGACTATATAACCA